>VWZY01008179.1:244448-321908 GCA_013399075.1 Chloroceryle aenea
AAAAAAAAAAAATCACTTTCCAAAGCATCAGATGTTTGTACCTCTAAGTCATCTGGCAAGTGACATTCTGGGTACATGTGCCAAAAGGTCCTTACCTACCACTCAGCAAGACAGATTATAGAATGCAGATGTTTTCACTACTGCTCTGTTGTCTGTAGTTCCTCTACGTGGAGAAATTATTTATTGAGAGACTTGTGAAACAGTAGCACAAAACTACACTGCTAAACAAAGTCTTCTGATTAATGCTATCCTTTATTTTACTGTAACTGAGCTGTTCCGTTCTCTTGCTGCAGTAAGCATACTACATGCTAACAGCCAATTCCAACCCCAGCCTTTCTTAAACATCACTGTAACTGAGTTTGATAGTTTTCTCCTAGTACTTTTATTGACTTGCCAAATAACGTCGTTGCAGTTTCATACCGTGTTCAGTCTACTTGGACAATATATTAACTCATTAAGCAATGCATAAGGAGCCCAAATGAATACATAAATTTCTTTTAAATACCAAAGACAAGATTAATTGGAGAGATCACTCAGACTCTGATAAACAATTTGATTAATCCAACACAAACTCCTGAAAACAGGCCATGTGAAATGACTTATCAAGCACGTTTTGAAAAGGAAGCTGGAGAAGTCCCTGTTGCAAATAAATAAATAAATAGGGTATTGGTTTGTAGAGCACTCTGTGGTAGTTGAAGCATGTACCCAAGACCTCTGCCTAACTGGGTCCTAAATGAACAAAACCAGAATGACACAAAAAATTACCTCCATTCATGGTGCAGTGTTATAACTTCTAACCAGTAGTCAGCTGGCCACCAGCAGAGAGAGCATCCCATGCTTCCCAGTCTGCTCAAGATTCACAACTTCGATATCTGTCTTAAAGCCTTTACTTACAAAGCCATTCGTGGCTCACGGTCCTTTATTTGTTTGGATTTTTTTTTTCTGGATTGGGAAAAGGGAAGGTTGTTTCTCAACATAAATCATATGTCAGTAGCATCATTGCTTATACAACAGAAAAGTCATTGAAGCATTCATTAGCCACTTTGCTAAACCAACCCATGCCCATACCAGTCAGGTAACATCCTCAACAACCAGGCACAGGCAGAATTGGAATATAATCTCCCTCTGTATTGAAACTGTTTCACTATGTATACAGTCTTTGAGGAAAAAAAGCAATTCATAAAGTAGGATGTACACATACGAAGAGTGCAACAGATTTTCCTTCAGCTATCAAGGGACTCATCACTAAGGGAACAGTCACAGCACAAGCTGAAGTCAAAAGATTTATGAAATGCCCCAAAACTGTGTTTCAGAAAAGCAACACATTCATCTATCTTTCTTCTGATAAAGCAAGCATTGACAGGAAAACAACAAAGCCCAAGACAAACAGACAAACAAAAAACCCCAAGCCAAAAATAAACTCCACACAAGGCAACATAACAGGTAAACAGAAGTCTAAATGACTTGTAGCAAGTACCATGGGTAAAGAAATAGTCATAATATCAAAGGGCACAAGCAATTTGAAATTATTTCATCAATGAAGAGAAAAAAATAGACAAGTCATTTGAATCCCAGTGGCAAAAGGCAGGAGCTGTGTTTAAGAAGTCAGACTAATTCCACTCATGCAGCTTAAGATGGGAAAAATAAAAATCTTCTACACAAACCAAGAGAAAAGCAGATACGGATTTTAAGCAATCACGTAGCATAATAAAAATGGAACGAATACTAAAATTACACAATTTACCTTTAAAAATAAAATTCCTCACATATCTACATAAAATCTGAGAGAATGTCTGCCAACTAGAAAAGTGAATTCCTCACGTTACATTCGATTCCATATACACTTGAGATGAACTATGGCTTAGTAGTGTGTGCTATAGATAAAAAATAAAAACATTAATGCAGAATGGAAAACAAGATGAAAGACACAATGTTATTCCATTTTCTTTTGGAAATATCTACTTGAAATGAAAATACCTTAACCATTATACTTCAATAACTTTGTTTCCATGAAAATACTTCCATGTTATTGTAAGGTCTCAAATCCTTTATTAGAGTATTCTTTCCATAGCACAAAAAACACTGGTTTGGGTCACACGGACAATGAAAGCACTGACTAGAACTATATGTTTGAGTACCAATGATATCATGGGAACTACTATTTATTAAACTAGCCAGAAAATAGGTTATTAAATTTTTCAACCTCTGACTAAAAGAGGAATATAAATATTCCACAATATTGTTAACAAGGATTTCAAACATTTTTCAAGCAACCACTTCCAAAAGATATCAAATAAGTTCATATAATTTAATCAAAGCTAACGAGATGCCTGCAGTTTTGCATCAAAACTACACACAGCTATGCTGATTAATTGGAAACCTTATACTGTCCCAAGTTTTTGTTAAAAGGAAGCCAACACCCACAATCATGGTTTTGTTGTTTGTTTTAAATCCATGCTAATCTCTTCCTTTCATTTTTAAAGAAAGATGGTCTGAAGTTCATCAGCTGAGCCATATCTGGATATAGCAGCACAAAAATACAGTTGTGATGAGGAAAAAACACAAGACCTCATTTGCAACATTTCTGGCACTTGTCATAGCGCTGCCTTTTCCTCGTTCTGAGTTGTTGGACCAACACAAATTGATGAAAACTCCACATTGGGCTGGCTGCCCAACAGCCCTCTGAGGCTGCTGTACCACAGCAATGGCCTGGCCCTGCCTTGATTTGGCTGGGCTATAATTACACCTGGACCCATCACAGGCTTCTGGCATTCCCTGGGGATTCCCTGCACTCACAGCAAGGAAAATCTTTAGTTGCCCGATTAAGGTGGTAAAGCCAGGGACATGGGGCTACTTATGGAACATGGACCTGAATACTGAAACCAAATACTCAAAACAAAAGAGTCTGAAAAAAATAAAAAAAAATTCTTCTCTGACTTCCCTCCAGAGATTATTCACAATCACTTTTCTAGAGAACGAGTACAACTATCTAAAGAAGCATCAGAGGTTGATGGTAATTGGCTGTTCTCAAGATAAAGGAATGAAGCCTCTCAGGAAGGGTTAACAACATTTCACGTATGTCTGCATTATGTTTGTTCATTCATGCAAATGACACAGTCATTAATTGCATTCTTCTCTATTGCCATGAAAAATAATCAGTTGCTTGCCTTACTACCATTATAACACCTTACTCTTTTCCAGTAAAAGATCCACAGTCAGAACAGTATTTCAGTATAAAATACAAAAGGTTACAGACTACCACTAGAAGTTTCTCAAACAGCTTTTCTTTCTTTTTTTTTTTCTCCAAAAAAGGATGAATAATTACATCTTATGATGAATAATTACTCTTTCATCAGATGGTAGCCATTTGTGAAGAACTTGCATTTGATAACTCTTCAAATATATAGTTGCTGAAGGTTTAGACATGCTTTTCCTAAAGATCTTCTAGGGCTTCAATATAGAAAAGAATGAAAAAGGAGTTATCAAAAGAAATAAAAGTGTAGGCTATAAAATCATAACAGTAGGTTGGATGTGCATTTCCATCAATTTATGCTAAATGGTGAAACTATCAAAGGGGAAGACTTTGTATCAAAGGTCATGTTTTATTTCTGTTCTTAGGGCTTTTTCCTCATGCTTTTAATAAACTGCTTAGCTTTCACAAAAGAAAAATTTAAAAAAAAATAGTGGCAGTGTTAATGTAGCAGCCATATGTTCTACTGTTAAAGAGGTTAGCCCAGCTTTCACAGATTGAGTTCAGATACAGCTTGCCTGCATCTGGTCTTTGTCTAGATTTATTAATAGCATGGCAAGAAATGTAAATTATGCAGCGGTGTCACAGAGATCATGCAGCATACATTCACTCCAACTGAAGTGCAATACTCAGCTTAAACATTTTAATGGGCTTCTCAAAAATAAAACTGGACATTGCACTAGAAAATACATTTGAGAACAATCCTGCTTTGAAAGGCTGATGATGTAGATGATCTAACCAGTGTTTTCCAGTTGTACTTTCCACGATCCGTTCGTTTTCTGTTATCTCATTGTTCCAGTTCAGTATCCAGGCACTACTCGGAGGAGATCTTTTAAACTCAGAAGCCCCAAGGTTTGATGTGACACCTCTCAATGGTTCAAAAAGTCATGTGGGAAATGTAAAGCATCCCCCCCTTTGCCCTTCCCACCACGGCACCTGCATAGCTCAGGCAACACCAAACTGCAGGCTCTGCAAAAAACCCTCCTCTGTCCCAGCACACCCCAGCCCACGTACAGGTGCTGCTAAGTGAGACAGGAAGATTTCTACTCCCTTTTCTTTTCCTCACCAGAGCTTATGAGCACAGGAGATGATGTTGCCTTTCCCATCCCATACGACATTTTCTCTAGTAACAGATAAAGGAGAATTGGCAGCACAATCCATGATAGGTAACACAGCTCCAGGAATGCCTCAGCCCCAGTGGGGCTCTTGCACTTCTGCCACACCCACAGACTTCTACCCTAGGAGAGACACTATCTTTTTTCTGGCTTAAAGAATCTCTCCTTAACTTTGGCTTAAATCATCTAAACTGTGTTAGGAAAATACAAACTTAGGCTATCTTTTGGTATACTGTATCCTAATGATTCATCCAGACCTGGTGATCAAGGGACTGGATCCATTCTGGCATCTTCAAAATGCTCAGCCCTGACCAAAAATGCAAACAAACACATAAGGAGGATGGAAAGCAAGTCTCCATTTATGAATGGTCTTGGATTTGCATTTCACTGGCAGCAAAGACATTCTTCATTGTTGCCAGCAGTGGTAGCTAACAGACAGCTGCACCAAACGCTTCATCACAGCTTTCCATTACATCTGCTTAGCAGCATCTACTCAACAACACAAAGGCAGAGCCCTGGCACCAAAGTTAAGGAGAAAAACATAGGATAAGCAACCCATTTTTAACATGGTAATAAGCTGAGGTGTCTTGTCTGCAATGGCTCTTATTTTTCTTTTTATCATGTTTAGTGCTTCAGTCAAAATTCCTGCAAAGTACCTAAAGCAGAAGTAAAAGGAGACAGGTGAGTGTTTTCAGAATCAGGAACCAAGATGCTACAGCTATGAGAGCACCACCAGAACAACAGGCAGAGATAGCCAGCTGTGTTACAGATCCAGCAGGGAACTGAACTGCATGGTGGAGGCATCCAGTGGCCAGCAGGTCATCCTTCCAGACCTACTGCTATTATTAGCAAGAGTATGTGAGGGAATTTGCATTGCAGCACCTTACCTCTGACAACTTCCAGGAAAGTTCTCATCCCACCACAGAAAATGTTGCCTCAGTGATTTCCACAACTGTACATAGAAACTCCTCATAATGGAAAAAAAAATAATAGAATCTCTTCATCTCTCCTGGGTCATTTGTTACAGTGCCATCATGGAACAGACATGAAAAAGCACCTCAGTGACAGATATCCTATTACTGTTTTTCTCCATGTGCATTATACATAGCTCTTCTATATAGGTAAAAACAAAGATTGACCAATCTGGATTTCACATTACTTGAATTCAAGATGAGGGAAAACGCCAGCATTTTCCAAAGTTCTGTAGGGCATGGGGGGGATGCTTTTATGGGAGAAGGAAGTAGCACAGCCTTCCTCCCAGCTGCAGAGCAGTAAAGTGCACAGTGTGGGATGGAGGAGCAATGGTGCGGGGCCAAAGAGCAGAGGAAAAAAGCCAGCTGAGTTGGCATGCAATCTAGTTTTCTTCTGTGAAGTACCTAGGACAGTTTCATGCCAATATGCTGTATTCATCCTGATAACATTTACTGTACATGTCTTTTTCAAAGAAGTTTCAGTTGGAAATTATAACAGAAATCATCAGAAGCCAGCCAAGTGCTCCTCCCTGAGCTTCCCTCTAATTCCCAATGATGTTACCCTATTTTCATTCTTGGCAATTGCTTGGGACTTGATGGAGCTGCAATAGGTACAAACCTGATATATTTACAGAGAGTCAGCTGTCAGTCAAGAGAATCAGTCTGTAAATAGGATCACAGCCTGCTAGAACCACATGGGAGTTGTTCTTTTAGTTCAGATACCAGATGCACACAGTAAGAGGAATGAACAATTGACAAGCCAAACTCACGGGAAGGTGAGCAGTTTGTCTGACTTCACTGGACATTCTTTGTAGTTCTTGAAGAATTTAGTCTTCTCTGTTTACAGAAATCTATGTTCTGTCTTTTGATCTTCCAACAATTAAAGCAAACAACCTGTTTTCCTTTAAATGCAGTGATCATTTAAATAAGCAGCTTGAAGCCAAACAAAAGCTAATCTTAACAAAACATAAGAGGTGTTTTAGTACCACCTCTCATCCCCAACTACTTCCCAAGTACTTCCAACTTCATTATCCCCAGCAAGTTAAAAGAAAATACAATCCTGGATTTTTATTGTAGAGTTTCAAAAGGAAAATACGCAAGGAGAGAGCTAATGCTTCATCATCCCGGGCATTTCACACAAAACCAAACACATTCTTGATGCAAAGCTCACGTGGGAAAAGCAGCAAGGATTTATTAATCTTCTGTGCCTTGCTCAGAAAGAGAGGACAGCAAGCTAAAGATATGCTGAGGGAAAGGAATCATGACAACACTGTCTCTGCAACTGAGACCCTTTCCCTACTCCTTTGTTTTATAAGTAGGAGATGGGTTACTACTTCAAGTGCCATAATCTCCTAAAAGAGGGAAAATGCTTGACATCCCAGAAATCTCAGACAAATCAGGCCTGGGATGCTTCCCATGTGAAGTTTTCAGTGCACAGGCAATGGGCACTATATCTGGAGTCGTCATCAGCAGCAAGAAAACAGTTACAGAAGAGGAGACACATATGCAGCACTTGTCAATACTGTGTTATTGCCTCTCTCTGTCTGCTAGGTGCTGAGGTGCAGCACCACAGAAATTCTGGAAACAAAGCCCTAAAATTATTTTTCAATAATAGCATTCTCTCCAGTTCCCAGAAAAAAAAAAATAGCAAAGATCTAAATAAAATAAATATATGAATAATTAAATCCAGCTCCACTGACAATAAATTTCTTATGCATGTAACTCATGAAAGCTGCCTTAAGACCACCACTGGGAAAAAAATGATTCCTGACTATGCATAGATCCAAGTGTATTGAAGCATATTTTGTCAGCTCTGAGTCTTCTGTATACAGATCAACAGGAAAAGCTGGGTCCATCTCTAAAATATTAATTTTATCTGTGAATGCTTATCAGTTTTGCTACTTCTATCAAAAAGTATGTGCTTTGGGTCAGGGAAGATCTCCAGTTTATCTTCTGAAAGCCTTTCCAAAGCGGAGGGTGTGAACTTACTCCCAAGTCTGAACTGTGGTCCCAGCATTTCTGCCAGGTGCTCAGCCAATTTCATGCACTGACATTTCCAAGAAGTCCTCCCTGGAGGATAAGGGGATGTCCAAGCCTGAAAAAGTCTTCTCAGAAGTATCAGGAGGAAAACAATCATCTCTTTAGAGATATTAAATAAACTTAAACTTCTCAAAAACATAATGGCAACCATGACTAGATTTTCAGGAATCCTCTCACTCAGACACTGCACATTTAACTAGGATAATTGAAGTTTGGCATTCTCCATCTCAGCATGGGAACATGCTTAAAGCCCCAATTCCTAGAAACCATTAAATTTACAGAACTCAGGAATGCATTTTAAATTGTATAACCCCCATTAAAATTATTTGAAAACAGCCTTTAACTACCACCTACCCGCTCTCCAGCAACAACAACAACAAAATCAGTAATTAGATAAAAGCACTGCAGAGGAGCTATTTATTTTCTCCTTTATCCCAAACTGTCATAGACTGACTGATCTGTAGTTCTTTGACTTGTTTTTCCCCACTCTCCTTCCTAAAAGGCAGCATTCTCTGTTGTGGAGATTTCCAGTGGTGCTTTCCAGTATCTCTCCGGGATAACTTCCCACACTTATTCCCAATTCTTGTTTCAATGGCAAACCAATTCACACAGAACAGTGTACTTCTGCACAGCATATTGAGAGCAATTGTTAAAAAGTTCTGTCTGTTGTGGTTCCTTCTGATGTCTATCAGCATCCTGTCTTTCTCAAGACTTAGGTAAGAAAGAGCAGCAATCCTTTTCTATCAGCCTAGAGTATTTTTGTCGTGTTGGTTCCTCACACCTAACCAAACATAAAATTTTGTTACACCTATTTTAATGACATTGACTGAAATTAGTAAATGAGAACTGTCTTGTTCTGAAATTCAGAAGACAGTGCCTAAGCCCTCTAAAGAAGGTTTAACTGCTAACTAAGCACAGACTGACATCATATGTCTGCTGGAAGATTGTACCCCTCAGCTCTACCCTCAGACTATCAGCTGCTGAACAGCTTTCAGTCTTACTTAAAAGAGCAGCCCAATCCCATCATTGCTTTGTAACTTCAATAGCTGTGCAGCCAGCAAAATAATTGCTCAGGTCTACCTCCCTCTCACACAAAGCTGGCATTTTTGCTTTTCATGTTCTCAACAAGTTTTCTCTCTACTAAACTGTTGCACTAGGGAGGTGGGCAGAGGGTCTACAGATATTAAGCCACTGTCTCCCTTAATCACAGTATTATATCTTTCCTGTATTGATGTTACCCTTTAACTTTGGTTGTTTTCTTCTTGCCCAAGTTCAGGACAAACTATAGTGTGTGTGTGTATACATATACACCATTATACTCAGCAACATTTTAATCTCTGGCTCTTTTCCAGATGTATCTAGGTGAAAGTGAGCTTTCTGGCAGCATTTTTCAGAAGCAAACAGAACCACTGTTATTTCAGTCTTGGTGCTTCATTCATGCCAGAGTCAATTACACCACGGTCATCATTGTGATGTCTCCTTTTGCAGGTGAAAGAAAACTAGGGCACCAAGGGCACAGAGGGTAAGATTTTTAAGATCACTTCTGTGTACAGCTACACATAGCCTGGACAAGAAAAGCAAGATGGTAAGGGCATCCTTTTGGCAGGATGTCTGAACCTCGGAGTAGAACAACACCGATTAACTTAAATTCTGCACAAGGCAAAGTAAATCATGTTTATGATGTTCTCCCCTATTACTGCAGTTCTAGAAATGCCACTGATGAAGTACAAGGGGTGTAACAGAAAGCTCAGCACACCTTTTTCAATTTATTTTTGCTGTGTCTGGACAGTTTGCATGAAGGTTGTTCTTGTTCAGTTGACATAAAAGCATTCTTTAAAGGCATTATTCTAGTTCTTCTGTAGCAATTTTCAGGCTCTTGAATCACAGAAGGCAATATAATTTGTCTGAAATATTGAAGCCTTACAGGTATCGCATTTGCATACCTGTGAACAATCTCTCTTCTGCTAAACACTCTGCTGAGATCAGTTTCTCAACTTGCATCACGTAAAACCTTCTAGGTAAAATACAGCGAATGTGCCCCTCTTCAGGAACAAGTCAATTTACTGAGGTTTCTATTTTAAGTACTTAATAGTTAAGAATATTAGACATTTACTTCTGTTAAAATATTTTACTTGTGGGAATTTCAGAAGCCCAATGTCAATTTACCTTACATGTTTATGCTCCTATTTTGTCTCTGGGATAGTTTACTATTGAGGATAAATGTTTGTAGGACAGAGTCTTTTCCAAAGTAACAAATTACAGTTCTTTTGGTTGTTTACACTGGAGGGTCAAGACCAAACACTCTGTTTGGGAAAGGAGAGATACTAGCTATATCTGTGTTCCTGAAGTACCTACATTTTTGGCAGTCCATTCATATCTTGGGAAGTAATCCCCAGCAAATATCCCATGCAGTCCCTATACCAACTCCACCCAATACATTGAAAAATATCCCATTTAATACAAAAAACCCCAGTGAGTCAGTGACGATTCAAATATAAACACAGCAACAGACAGAAATTAATCACAAGAAAGATGAGACGCCAGAAACATCATCTCAGAGCTACATTTAAAACCCACAAACACTGAAGACCTCACCTCGTCCTATGACTTGGCTCATCGAGTCCAGTCTAGACAATGTCACGCAACTCAAACTAAAAGTCTTGCGCATCAGGACTTGAGTATTTGAGGGTTAAAATTACCCCATATTTCTACTGGAAATACTGTGCTTTATAAGCTAGGATGCTGTTTACTCATTCCATAACCTCATCACATAATTGACTTTGAACTTTCAGAACTAGTGTCTACATCCATGATATGCAATGCCTATCACCAGGTCTTTAAAGAGACTAACTAGATGCGAAGACCGTCCATGTTTATCTACATGGTACTTTGTTCTTCCTTCACATTTTAAATTCCTCCAAGCTTAAAAGGAGAAAAAAAAATAAATAAGAAGGCAAATAAAAGTATGACACTGGTTGTGGGAAGACCTTTAACAGTGAATTCCCCTCCAGTCTTGCACCTTCTTTCCCAAAGTCCAATATCTGCTGGTTTACTATCTGTGATTCGAAATACACAAGATCTGGAAGATTTTCTATAAATTAGGTTGGCTCATGAAAAGCATATTAAAAATTAGCTTTCCAAATCTATGCACAAACAGCCACAAAAGCTTCCTTTCTGCCAAAATCAGCTTTTCAAGGGGGGGTGGAAGAGTAGAGTAGAGCAGCGCAGAGTAGAGTAATACTTCAATAATTATTTTGGCTTGTTTCAGGGCAGACACTGAAGCTTTAACTGATGAGATATATGAACTCTTTCATTTTGTGAGAACTATGAGAAATTCTGGGAACCTGGATCTGAGATTTCCTTCACCATCCCGGATGAAGGAAGTCCAGCACTCACTTCTCTGAGCTCTGTATTTTGCCTCCATCTCCATTATGACAGCAACTTCTTAATAAAGTTTTTGCTAGTAGCTATCCTCTCATTAAGCTACAGTAACTTTCTTACTAGACAATATTATGTATTGTATTGTAATAACTATGTATACAAAAAAAAAAAATTCTGGTCAATCTGTAGTCTATTGGCTTTTAATATTTATTCCATGTGTCCCCTTGATATCACTATACTTACGTGGCTAAACAACATTTTGCAACTGATTCCATTTTCCTTAAGATCTGAAAGAGCCTAGCTTCTGGCAAATCTCTCACATGCAAACAGTCATGGGATTTGAAGAACTTTCTGGGTCTTCTAATGCAGCAGGGAAGTTTTATACCATGCCATTAACAAATCAAACCAACACTCCAGATTTAGCTTTTCTAAGGTTATTGATCCATTAACCCCATCTCCTTGTGGCATCTTGAATATAATAGTGGTGCTCACCCCCAAAGCACTACCTATTCTGTCCTTAAAATTCTTCAACCACTTGAAAAGGCTTTAAGAAACCTTTATCATGCTAATTATTCATCTGTTCCAGTGAATCCTTATACCAAAATCAAACGGAATCACCTATGAATGACTTAGACTCAAGTTATCTACCATGATCAGCTCTTCCATGCTGTTATCTCTACATAAAATAATCAACTGTCACTTTTAACTCAGTGTGTAGCTGTTGAAGGAATATTTAAAACTTGGCTTTGACATCAGTACTGCTATGTTTTGTGAAAATGCAGAAACCTGGGGGACAGCAATAACTCTTGATTAAATGCAGCTATGAAATACACTTTTTACTCCTCAAAATTCTTTTACTACTGCTTAGTAGGCATCCAGAGGTCAGGCTGGAAATACTGATGCTTTAGGGCCAGAATACATTTGACTTCATCCATAGAAGAGCAGAAACTGGAAAGCTGTGTGACATATATGTTTTTCATGTTTAAATGCTGTGGTATGATTCTCAAAATATTTAAACAAGCAAGGAAATAAATCTCTGAAGTGGAAAGCTAATAAACATTCACATGTGCATTTTGCTCATCTCTGGATGTGGTGGTAGTTCAGTTATTCCCTTATTTATGCAGTGGGACAAAGATCAGGAAAGATCATCAGTGAAAAACTATTTGGCTGTCTGTTAACTTTCTTTACTCCTGGTTGTTTAACATTTATTTCTGAAGTTATAGCAAATGGTTCTTCTCTGTTTGGTAGCAAAGTAGGATGACAGATTGTGGGAAGGAAAGTGTGAGCTGTATGGAAAGAGAACAAGAGCAAGAAAAGGAGGGTGACTAATCCAACAAACCTGTTAATAGCAAGTGGAGAGCAGAAAATGAAAAATGCCCTTCCCTAGCCCACCACACTACAGTAGTGAAGTCCTCTGTAGAACTTAATTCTGGGAAGGTGTTACAGGAGCAGTGACTCTCCCCACCACAAAAGAAGAAGTGAATTTATAACAAATTGTTACAACAATTTATAACACTCATATGAAGTGAATGAAAACATGGAAGATCAACTTAGAAAGACAAGAATAAGCTACCTTTCCTGAAGCCAAGTACAAGAACACTGCAGGAATCAAAGCAAGACTCTCAGGATATGCCACACCAGAACAAAAAGTAACCTACCTGGCCCTTTTATCATCAGCAACACTCAAGGAGAAGGCACACAACCCCTGATGAGAAGTAATTGCAACAAACCTTGTGCATCTCAAGCAACCACCACAATGAATTAAGAGCAAAAAAAAAAAATATGTGGCAATCTCTTGGAGTTGGTATTTAAACAGTTTTCAGACGCTAAGAATATGATGCTAGAAATGGGATGAAAGTAACTGGTACCAAATGTGAAGTTAGCCATTTAGGGAAACTATAAGAAAAAAATAAATCAGTAGGCTGGGAGTCAGCCATCTGGAAACAGAAAAAAGTTCTCTGAATGCTGTTTGGGTAGGACACGGACAAGATAAGAAGATAGTTTAAGATCCTGCAGTCCTGACAGTGTAAGAAAGCCAAAATTAAGATGACTCCATGGCAGTCAAGACAGTGGTTGGAATTTGGAATATTTGGAATATTACACATCATAGAATCATGGAATACCAGGTTGGGAGTGACCTCAAGGATCTTCTAGTCCAACCTTTAAAGGTTTTAAGAAAAAAAAAATAAGTATATAGTTAAGCTGAATTTTAAAACTCTCCAGTGTAGGGGAATCCACCACTTCCCTTGGCAGATTATTCCAATGTCAAATTGTTCTCATGGTGAAAAATTTTCTTCTGGAGTCCAGTCAGAAGCTTCCCAGGAATAACTTGTACCCATTGACCCTCGTGTTTTCCATGGGACTTCTTGGCCATGACACTTCACTAAAGAGGAGATATGCTCACGTATGTTCGTATGACAACATATTTATTCTCTCCTTTTCACTGTTGGGTCTCCTTATAAGCATCTTAAGGTTTCTTATCACTGTTTAAAATTTAATAAAGCCAGACTTTTAAGAGTTTGGAGATCACAACAGGAAGCTGTTCTAGCTTTATACTCCACTATTTCTGAAAAGCTTCTGAGTTCATATCATGCAAGGATTGGTGTCTATGCCACTTCCATCACTGCACACAACGCTTTCTCCCTACCAAGGCTAATATAGTCAAATAAGAATGTGCTTACCTAGCTAAGAAATAGCAGGGCTTTTTTCCCCTGCAACTAAAATTAAATAGGCTTTTAAATGCATTTTTGCCCCCACTCAAAGTTCCTGACTTCTTGCCTGCATTTACTGCTCAGTGCTTAAAAATGACTGGTGTGGTTTTTAGATTAGATACCAGTACCTATCCACACTAAGCCAAATCATGTCCTGATTTAAACCCCAGGCAACTCTAAAGGAAAAAATACACTGAGTCCCTTTAAAATTTTTCCAAGACACACCTTGTAATATGGTTAGGAGCCCTTGCCCCAAACCCCAAAGTATACTATACCATAACTGTGAAAATGTTTGCCTGGCATGTCCCCAGAATACACTACACCACTTTCTGGTTTTCTCCCATCAGCCTATTTCCTTCAGAGCATATTTGCTCCCACCCATTGAACACCACCACCTGATACCACATTTTCTATTTTACTGTTCTGCAACTTTCATTTCATCTGAAAAAGAGAGGAGGTGAAACATTTGCTACTAAAAGATTTCACTTAGAGTAAAATTGTGTGTTTCCCTTCAGTGCTCATATCGATGTATGGTGCATTAAAATTGAGTCCCATAAGTCTTCATTATTCAAGCATTTAATCATATGGAAAATGTGGTAATTTAATTAAAACAAGCAACATAGCTTAGCTATCCCAAGGGATACAGACTGAGGAAAAACGATCTTATTCTTTGAGTTTCCATTTTGAAAATGTATTAATATTAGAACACAAGACCACGGGAAAAAAAAGAAAAAGAAAAGAAGAAAAAAAAAAGCAACCCCGCTGCTCATTTGCAGAGCAGTAATCCAGCACTGAGACAGTTTCAACTTAAGAAGCCAAAACTTACACTGCTCTGTCTCGTGTCTGCAGTAAGTGTTTGTCAGAATGTAACACAACCAATTACTTGCTGTACTGCAGCAAAGCCTGGAAAATTTTATATATATATATTTTTTTTATCATGAGACAGGGAAAGTATAAAGCATTTAGTAGTTTAGACACCACTACTAGAGATGACACTTGTCAGATATTCACAAAAGACTTTCAGTCTTCCTGTCTGTTAAGTGCTATGTTTAATTCTTCCCAAAACTTATGTCATGTACCTGGTATTTGACTTCAAAATGATTTATCAGCCCAGTAGTGGGAGAAAGATGTGGGGAGGGCAGATTCATACACACAGATGGTTGCCATTCACTCTAAAGTCCATGATACAACCACTAAGCCAACCTTTTGTTTTTACATGTTATTAAATAGTTGCTTTTCTCTGACTGAATAGTTTTTTCCTTTCCCTCCCTCTCACAAACTTCTCAAACCACAACCCTAATTCCAAAACATTTATTAAAAGAGTTTGTCCAAAACACCCCTCAGGAAAACTTCCATCAGATATCAAGATCCTAGAAGGCCTCAGAGGTGTGTGGGAAGCAGGACTATTAGGTTTCTTTCCCAGATTTATTTTATATAATAGAAGCAATTACTACATGCATTCTCACCACCTACTTAGGGCACCTATGTAGCTGCTTTTTCTTCTGTAATTCTGCCTTTATTTTTTTGAAGGTGATTGATCCTACATTTTCTCTCTGAAAACTCCTACAGAAATTAGCAAAGGTATAAACCCATACAATACGGGGTGGGGTGTCAGAAAGATCTGCTTTGTTCTATCAGTGATAGAAATGACAGGAAAATACAGGCACTCAGCTGGCCTATGTCTGCATAGTTTCACTGACATTCCCATAGTTTATATGCAGTGTTGTAAAATTCATCAATACACTATATACAAAAATACTCAGCTTCCCACACGTTTTCTATAAACATTAAGCAATATTTTATCCTGGTTTTAAATGTCTTTTCAATACTACAAATCCCTTTTCCAGTATCTTCACATACTCCAAATCTCTTCAGTTTGTGCAGAACATTCAAAGAAATGACAAGACAGGTATCAAAATAATACAGATCTCAAATAAATATATATATATTTAAAGATCTCACAAATAACGAATCTCAGTTCTGCATTTAAAATAAAAATGATAGTATAATCTTCTCCACAGTGCTGCCACACAGCTTAACCATCAATAATGGCTTCACCTGTTCACACAAGACTGCTCATCTCAATTTACCAAGAAAAGAGGTATAATCTACCACAATCAAGGGAGAACAACTAAATGAACATGTATAAGCAACATCAAGCTTATGGATATCTAGTACATCTAATACTGGAAAGAAAAAAAACTATCTAAAAAGCATTTTTCCCTTCATCCCTTCTGTGGAAAAAAATAAAATAAATCAGCTTTTAGTATTCATTACTCATTGCTGTGTGGAAAGCTAAATCAAACCAGAACTTTGCACTTGATTCTGTTCAAGTGAGAGAGCTCTGTAGAAACTATACCCCTTGCAGAAACATCCCAACTCCAGCTCCCATACCCTGCCCTCCTCATTTATCACCAGGAGAATCCAGCTAATGCTGTGGGATAGGAGGCTGCAAGCAGCTTATTCACAGTTATGTATGTTTATTTTTTCAGAGCATTTATCATCAGACATGTAACACTAAACAGATGTGTTTTGCCTACCAGTCATCTTTCTCTAACACAGTATGAATTATTTTGGCAAGCATTCAATCCATCAAGATAGCAAAGTTACATCAGCTGGCCACAACAGTGGAATTCACCTGACCTGGTGGCCATGGCTTAGAGGAGCATTCCATGGTATAAAGGACCATGTTACACAGGCTAACACTTATTCACACCAAGGGACTGCTGCAGAATTTTGCCAAGTTGAAGCTATGTAAATTTGAACGACACAAGATATCCCTCTACCTATTTTGATTCAGTATTATTTCTGGTGTAGGCTCCCTCCCCCCCATCCAGGTCTTCAGAACTTCCATAGTGGAAAACTCAACCTCATTTATATAACTGCTACGTAGCAAAATTCCCAACCAACTGATCATCAGCAGAGATACCACCAAGAACTCATACCCTCAGTTCAGGCAAGGCATGCTCGTTGGGTGTTCATCTGGAACAACTTTTAAGATAACACACACAGATAAATTCACACTTTTTTTCATGCAGAATACAACATTTTGCCCAAGGTAAAGTGCTACTGGTAGTCAGCCAGCAGAATGCCACACATCATAAAAGCTGTGTCGAGTCCTGAAAACTGCTCATGCTCAGCAGTGCTGAAGATAGAGTGAAGGAGGTAAAGAGCACCACAAACACCACCACCTCACTTAAAGCATCCCATTGCTCAAACTTTATCAAAGTCTACTAGGCTCATGTATCAACAGGTGGGGTTTTTTTTTAACCTGCTAAACTTGCAGGTTACTATATTATATTATTATATATTGCAGTTACTATATTAAAAAACTTCTCTGGTTTCATAAGACAGCTCCTTAAGGACTGAATGGCTACTGGCATTTTTTTTATGTTATATTTATATGTAGCTAAATTGAATGCTTCCTTTTATCTGATTATTCCAAAAGAGACAGAAAGCTATAGTAAAGATGTTTCATGCATGGCTTACTGAAGATGACTGTTCAACCTCTTACCTCCCCAGCTGCTATCATCTATTCACCGTGGCTATGGGAGGGGAGAACATCAAGACCAGGCAATGATAGTGATATTCTGAGAGGCAACCACTTATCTTCTGAAACCATCTGAAGGACAGCTTTCAGTTCATGTGGATCTACATAATTACAAATGCATCTAAGATTTAGTCTTGTTAATCTAAGTAGAAAGAATGTCCAAACATATCCTGTGAGCTGCAAACCAGGCTTAACTTGAATTATATTAAAATATGCTGAATACACTGAAATGACACTTGAAGGACACTGTGCTGTTGATTCTGTATTTGAAATCCAAAAAGAGCAAGCTAGGAATACATTAAAGCAAAGATGTTTATGAACTAGTTGAAAATACAAGCTAAAGTCGTGCCTATGATACAGCATATAAAAACCTGCAGATGTTGACTATTTGAAGATTAGCACAGATGATAGATAGAAGATGGCATATTTGGAAATTAAAGCAATTCCGATTTAAGACAGATGTCTGGAAAGTCTGTCCCTAGCCCTTTGTTTTAAAAACTGCATCATGAGAGCAACCAACACACCACTTTGGTAAAAACAAAGGGACCATTCAAAATAAACTATAACAAGAGATGGAATAGACTATGAAAAGGTAATAGGTTTTACTGGGAGACATCTCTGTTTTACAACGAGAGGCACATATATATGTATAAACACCATATATACACACAAAACCCTTGTACTTTAATTAGAAAGCTGTTCAAAGCAACCACAAAAAGAATAGCAACATCGCAAGTACCACAAATAAAATACAACTTAGAAAGCATCACCTTCAGCTCTTTCCATTTATTTTAAAATTGATTTTGAAATGTTCATGTTACTTGGAAACACATTTTCTCAGTGCTAGGACAAATAGCCAGGACAGACTCATAAAGTGCTTTGTTGTGAAATACAAATCAGTCCTTGGCCAAAATACTTCAGTTGTAGATTCTGTAAAAGTAATTAAGACATTTTACACTCAACTGGCTTACACACGGTACCCCTGAAAACGCCATCTATCAAAACTGCTTCTTGCTCCTCTGTTGCAAAGGTACCACACTGAAAAGCTCAGGGACACATATACATCTGTACACAGAAAAACAAATGATATCCACAAAATTCTTGCAAGTACACATGGAAAACTGCAGAAGTATGTAACAACATGAATTTTATTATGCACCTTTGATCAGCATTTTGTTTGCCCACTAATTCAGCTTTTAGGATTACTTCTAGTTTTCCAACTCCTTGACTAACACTGAACTACAGCCATTTGGTTCTCACATCAGATTCTGAAATGATTCTTCAATCTCCCCTCACTTTTGGGGTTTCCATTAGGATAGCACCTGTCTATGATCCAGAGAGGAAAAGTCATCCTAGCCAGCACTTATTTCTTGTCAAGGTTGTTTTGTTTCATGGTTTAGTATTACTTGGATGACTGGCTTTCTAAAACCCAAGTAAGTGTCTTGTTCTGCTGGATGCTACTCTTTAAAAAGTTTATGAATCAGAAGGAGGAGAGTTCTGGATTTACTGCATGGAGGGCAACCACCTCCAGCAACACTCTATTCATACCCACATTAATCACATGAGCCTTGTATTTTGCTGTGAGCTGGATGCTCACATGAATCATAGCATGCCTTGGGCTTGAAGGGACCTTTAAAGGCCATCTTGTCCAGCCCCCAAGCTCTTAGAATGCTGCAAAAAAACAACCAACACACAGAAAGGCCAGCAGAAGCTGACAACTACATGACTTGATCTAATCCCTACCCAAACTTCCTGGAACCCAGGGAATACTTGAGTCCAAATTTGTACTAAAATTTTGGAGGCCAGTTTGATAGCAATTGATAAGTACATAGATATACATCACCTTTATAGCATCCAAAACACTTGTGAAAACACAGGCAACTACACAAGCAACTTTACCATCTACATTAAATATCAACACAGAGCAAAATGAAATAAGGGCAAAGAAAGGACAGGCAAAGATGACTACTACAGCAGTGGAAGAAAAGTTTCCTATTCCAAAAAATATAGACAACAGAGGCTTTACAGCTCTTTTGATGTTTAAACCACCATTTAAACAGAAATGCTGAATTACAAGTGTATTAAGTGTCTTGAGTCTCGAATTTCACATGGAACTAATCCATGCAAAAAATGATGATATGAATCAAAGTAGCTCAGAAGGTTTCAGTGAATGTAACGGGGCAATGTTATTTATTGCATTCACACATGAAAAACCTATTTGTTCTAGGTTGGAACTGATTTGTCCTACACTTGTCATAAATGCCAAAATGCACTCTCTCTATACTTTTACATTAAGCACAAAATGGAGGTTACCAGGGAGGAAAAAACCCAACACCTTTCCAATTCCATGCTTAGCTTGCAAGGCTGATTTGACAAAATCATGTTTTAGCTCATAGATGAGCTAGGTTTTAGCTAGACATCTTTAAATGCAACTCCACAACGTAAATTATCCATAGCTAACAGTGAAACAAGAAAGGCATTTTGAGGCAGCACAACGCACTGCAGATATTTTACTAACTTATTTCTGAACTGACAACAGCAAACATTTTGACTCTTCCAATGCTTAATGCTGCCAAAAGGACAAATCATAGCTTGCCATAAGGTTGGCCCAAAAAACCAAAAAGCTTCATGTACCTGAAGACTCCATTTCCTCTCCATCCCTTGAGACAAATCATTACATATATTGCAGGGGAGAAAAAGAGAAGAGAAGGGAAAAAGCGAAGAGAAACAAGCATTGTGGGGTTGCTGCACTCCTACTTAGGTAGTCAAAAGGCCAGATGGATCTTTGATTTCACCCAACCTCAAACGCAGTCAACATGTGCTATTACATATTAAACCAGAGAAGCTTATCACTCAGTATGAGACAGAACTTCAAGTACTACTTTGACATCTGAAATTGTGGCCTCCCTCCTGGGGACAATTCAAACTACACTTGGCAAGGCTGCAAACTGATGATTAACTCTACAATAGAGCTGCTGAAAACATCCATGACTTAATGGACAAACCCTTCTAACGAGTTCATTGCAACGTGAAGGGTTTCAGTCAAACTTGCAGTCTCTACTGCAGGCTAGAGATTTTCAATTCACATTCAAAGAGGTTTTAAAGTTTTCACTAAGCAATTATAGTAAACTGCTCTGGAGCAGAGCCAACGTGGCCCAGAAGGTTCCACTGCAAGACACCCCCATTACAGTGTGACATTAACCAAGGCACCGTCTGCCTCTCCAAGTACAAGGGAAGGCTGTGTAAGCGCCAAAGGCTGCCAGCACATCTCACACCTTGTTTACCTGACAACCATCATATGGGACTGGAACAAAACCAGCAGTCAGTGGGTACTGCAGATACACAGGCACACAGTTTAACCACTTGGCAAAGATCTTCAAAACTAGCAAGAACAGAGGAAATACCAGGGCAAGCTCTGAAGCAGAACCTTATCATCATTCAGTAGTTAGAGGGAGCAGAAAACTTCAACACAAAGACTTTTTGCTCTATTTCTGTAGCAGAAAGACATAAACAAAATGTCAAACAATAAGAGAGGAAACTGGATATTTGTGGCTCAGCTGCCAGAACAAAGCATGAAAGCTTAACTTTCAGCTCAATCTCCACAGAGGAAGTTCCCTCAAGGATAAAAGAATGGGGCTTAACAAAGTGAGATGCTGAACCCTGCAGCCCCACTTTGTCACCCTCATCCTTGCAGCTCACAGGAAAATACAGCCTTCCGTGCCAGCCCTTGGCACAGCAACCGGGAACAGAGCGCAAAGGAGGCGGGCAGGCTGCAGACAAAAGTGGGAGCTTCTAAAGGCAGCAGCCAATTCCACAGAAACAAAGCAGCTGGCAGGAGACAAGACAGGGATGTGGAAGAAGCCTGTGGCTGTCTGCTGAGCTGAATAGCAGCAGCCTCATCAACTACAGAAGGTAAGGAGAGGGATAGTTGTACACAAACACGAAGAATACGCTCCTGTTACTGCTTTCGACAGCACTATAAATTCTCAGAAGCACTCCCAACAAGATGTCTATTCAATTTTCATTCTGTGTGTTCCACCTAATGGGAGCTATATTATGTTTCACACCGAGGGTAATTACCTCTTGAAAATATTGCGTAAAAGGGGAGTAAAGGCTTTAATTTTCAACAGGTGTCTTGGACACAGTCCTTACAAATGCTTTGACCTAAAGTGAGGTGCACATTCCTGTTTTACAGGGCTGCTCTTAAATTAGGATGGTTTATATTTGCAGGCCAAGCTGAAGCCATTCATCCCATCCATTATACAGAGACACGTACAATACACTATCATCACCATAACATAATTCAGTTTCATGGCAGCAGTTGTTTAATACAAAACCTTTCTATTGCTAGTTACCAACAAACTGTAAATATTAATGGCTCAGTTTTACAGCACAAAAGGCTGCTGCTTTATCTCTTGATGTGGGGCATTCTTGCAAAATATTTCTGAAAAAAATTTCAGCTTATGGTCATTGAAGAGTTCTTTGAAACAAGCATGTTGTGTTCTTGCTCATTCCTCATTTTACTAATTAGACTAAAAAGCCCACTTGAATAAAAAATAAACATTTATTACGCTTCAATGAAAGATGGTAATGTTCATACACATACAGATCAGCCAACCCAAAGCTGGATTATTTCAAACAGGTTCAGACTGCACCTCACATCCTCAGGGTGGGGGGGAACATGACCAAAGCCATACAACACACCACACAAACACACAGCCCCAGGAAGAACCACTACAAAACAGTTTCCTCACAAAGTAACCATCCATGCTGCCACTCAGGCTGCCAGGGTCTAAACCATGGATGACAGAGAATTGTAAAAGATAATTCAAGAAATGAAATGAGACCAGAGCTACAGCTAGTGAAATGACACGTTCCACATGGCAAATTTGAAGAATATGTATTTCCCCATTATACACCAAATAAACAAACATTTAATCTTTCATATACATTCATAGGCAGCCTGTTGCTAAACCCACTCCTCAAAAGGACTTCTGCTGCAGACCACCATTGCTCTTCCACAAACAAGTTGATCACAATCAAGAAATTGATTATGCTGAAAGCAAATTGCAGTTAATTCTGTTGGAGCTACTCTACTAAGTTTAACTACAATGATGTCGTCTTTAGAAAAAGGACTGGAACTGGGTCTTCTATAAACTACAAATCCATGCCCAGAAAGGGGCAGAAGGGGGAGGAATTTCATCTGTTTTCCTCCATATGCAACTCTTCCTTGGATTGAAATGTTTCCAAATTGGAATATACTTAGACTCAAAAACACTTTAAAGCTTCAGCTTTCACAATCCTTCATGTTCTGACTAAGAAAAAGAAAAAATAAAGAAAAATCTCTATGTTTATCACTTCCTACACCTTTCTTAAGTAATGAGTTACTTTGCTGAAGTATGTAACATGAGGAGCATCTCCTTCACAAAGTCACAGCTTTATTAAAGATTAGGAAAACATCCAGAACAACTTGGAGCCATTCTGTTCACTCCCTCTCCACAGGTGCATTTTCCAGGTTTGTATGAATTTGGCTTGTAATTTAACCAGAAATAACCTCCTCTAAATCATACTCAGGCACTTCTTTTTAGAGTAAAATACTTCCCTCAACAAAGCTTAGTTGCTCTAAATGTTGGGACTTGTATTTTCCTCACTCTTGTACAAGTGACTGAACTGATTTTGCTCAAGCCATCCAAAGAAAAAAAAAAGAAAAAACTACACCAAACAAACACACAATAAAAACAAACCACAACCAAACACAAAAACACCCCCTAAAAAAACCACAGAAGTCTATTCAATCACAATCCAAAACCTAGAACAATTCATCATTTCACAAGCCATCTGCAAATAGCGCTTTATAAGAGGAACCATTTTGTTAACTTAGCCATAGAGCAAGAGCCACAGCCATAAGAGAACATCCAGAAAGAAAGATTAGCAGCTGTAAAAGATGTTCACAATGAAGTCCTAAACTACACAATGTGCCCCTTTTGAATTTCTTTACAAATACAAAACTTTTCTTGAAAGGTTATCTAAGATTCACACATCTTTAGACAGAATATGGGCCAGTTTATGGAACCAACAGAAAACCCTGTGAAATGCTGCTTTTTCCATCCCCCAAACTGAAACTCAAAATAAAATCATGGGGTGCAGACACACACGTATTGAAAGCAAAATTATGGTGCCTAAAGCTTCAGGAACATAACACACCATGTTTTGCACAGCTCATTAGGACGACATTATTAGAGCTGGGACCACTTAGGAAAACCCATCTGGAAGCCAAAAAAACCTTCTTAACCATGGAATGGGAATATATGCTCCAGTTTGCCTGGAAACCTAAAACGAGCTTAATTAAAAGTTTCAGAAATGTTAAATAATGTTAATTTGTCACTGGCAAACCGCCTGCTACAACTCTGCAGACTCCATAAATGAAAGTCTGCAACAACATCACTGAAATCCTGAGCTAGTGAAGACTATCCAGGCCTCTTGTGGTTGTGGGGTTGTTTTCATTTGATTTTTTCTTTGGTGTGTTTCTAAAAGCCTATGAAGTGAAGTTGTAAACAGAGACAGCGCTATCTCAGGTCTGAAAGGAAGAAAGGCCCATAGACTCCTTCCTGACAGTGTTTCTGATACAAAGCTTTGTCAAGAAACAAAGCATCCTGCTTCTCTGCAGCAGTATCAAATCCAGATGGCATTTATAAGAAGTACACAAAATCCTACATGATATGGATGTCTATTCAAGAATTATTTCCAGTTTAATACGCAGGACAGGACAAGAGGGCATACATGAATATTATAAGAAAAAATCTGATTTGAAGCAGATGTCAGGAAGCCCTGTTGCATGCAAAAGAAACCTCATGAATACTTGTGAAAGGCAACGAAGCAGATTTCTGCAGGTACAAACACTGGACTCATTCACAAACAATTGAATAGTGTACAGGGGTGGAGTATGACCAAACAGTCAAACACTACCTGACAAGCACTTCAAATAAGTTCCGTGCAGTGGTAAAGTGTATTCAAGGGTATGCTGCACTGGGTCTCATACCTAGGACCAGATATGGATAATTGCACTTGGAAATAGTTCCTTTATTCATGTCTGTGGATAGATTTCCAGTTCTAGAATCCTCTTTGCAGTTTCTTCCAATTTATCATCATCTTCACTATACACAGACCCATAAGCTGCAGAAGTACATTCAAATAAACCTAAGTAGCCTGAAAGAAAGTCTTACAAGAAAAAGAAAGAAATGGGGGAAAAAAAAAGGTATTGAAAATTCAAAAATCACAAAATTTGGGCCAAACAACAAGGGAAAAAAGCTTTCACATCTAATGCGTCAGCCCTCTCCACAGGAAGAATGATTACATTTATTTTATTCTCAAGAGAAATAGCTTTCTCATACATCAGAATTATTCTATTTGAGATCAAAGGGTTTAGTAAGTTGAAGAGAACTGATAAGGAGAAGGGTATACAGTGAATTCTTTTCCAGTCTTCCACTTCTTACCTAGTATCACATTGTTTCAAGCAGATAACACGTAGAGGTGAAATCAAAACATTATTACGCAAAATTTCCTCATTGGTTGCTCTGTTTTTCTACTACCTGTACTTTCTACTGTGTCTGCAGTTTCTGTGCTTTCCCACCTTGGAAGCTGCCCTCAGCAAGATGACTGCAGCTAGCTACTTTACACTGTCAGTACAAGACTGGGTTATTTGCAAATGAGATACTGTTATGCAGCATATACAAAAAGTTACTGCTAGTTGCACCTTTCTCCCATTATCTCCTAGCTGGTTCTCAACACATTCATGATCCTGCATGCACATGAGTGACTCAAAACCCTCTTCAGGGGGTGTCAGTGTTGCAAGTAAAGTGTGAAATTTTACTGTCTAATGAATGATTCTGAAGAGATGATTCTGAAAAGCTGGCTTGACAAATCTAGTATGGCAAACAGAGCCATCAGCGTGAAGTTGAATTCAAGCTACAGTAAAATGATTGAGTCTGGGTTTAAATTTCTGGAGTGCAAATAAAATACAGTTCGTGGGTTGGGGGTTTTTTCCATGAAAAAAAATAGTCTTCTCCCAAGGCCTTACTGTGCCCTTAAACACTTGGAGAGAGCTGTAAAGTAATGAAATAGCTCTTGGCTCCCACACACATAGAAATAAGGTGGATGTCACAGCAAGATGTAAACACACAAAAAGCATTCATATTTAGACAAACAAGCCTGTCTTTATAAACTCAGTAATAAACACACAGGCGCTCTCATGTGCTTAGAGAAGAAATTGTTACTGGGTTCATTTAATTAAAAGTTTGAAAATAACTGCATATTTCCAAATGCCAATCAAAGTTTAAAACTGCAGTCAATGACGTGTTATTTTCCCCTTCACTCAACAGACAATGTGTCTGCAGTTTCTGTCCAACAGGCAGGGCATCCTGGCATCCTAGTGAGATTCCTACGGAAAGAGAGGAGTTGAAGGAATGCAGCTGTTGTCACAGGGGAAAAAAGTCAATGATGAAGATTTCAGTGCTCTTTTGTTTTATGCTGTACTTCTGAAAGGAAATCACACACATTTAAAACAGACCAAAGCATTCACTCCCTAACCACTGTCATTGCCACTTCCAAAAGCCACATGTCTTGGGAAATCCAGAGAGATAAATACCGGATTGCACCTTTGTTCTAATCAAAAGCATCAAATCTTTCAGAGTTGTAGCAGCTTATGAATGAGAGAAGCTTGAATTCTATGCCAAGAGCAGTTATCAGAGATGAAAAAAATGTTTAATTTGAAAATCCAGTGTGATAACTTTTTTCCTCTGCATCATGTGCTATAGCTGACTACTCCCATATAATACTCAAGCCTGTTGGTGAATGCAAAGAATAAGTAAACTGGAAAATAGATCCAAATTCTTATTCAGAAAATACTTATATTTGGAATCCTAACTATGTAATATATTTGATGAATAGAGAGAAAAAACACACACAAAAAGGCTACGTCAGGGAAAATAATTATCTTAGTCCTACTACTATTCATTTGAAAAAGAAAACACGCATGCAAGCATTTCCGTGGTTCAGTTTTTACCACAAAATGGAAAAGTCATTATACAAAAACCACCCAAACCAACAAAAAAACTGCACACTCAAAATGAGATCTACTTTGGTATTGCATTTGTATTTGCAATAGAATAATTAGACTTTCAAGAGGAGGAGCAGCAAGATATAAAATAGTAAGTATAACTCTACAACCTGAAAAAAATTATTTGGATCATTTGGTCTCACTTTCACACAAACTTTACACTACGTAATAGTCTTGACAGAGGCAAAGTTCTCCATCTACTCCTTCCATCAAGAACTTAGATATGAGTATGTTAGCCAGAAAGCAGTAGCCAGTTATCCTGTTCACAAACAAATTTGTCACTACCATTTTTCACCCTCAGCTTCTGCACTGAAGTGCAGAACTCCTCTCCTCAGAAATAAAAATTTCATCATCTTTAAAATGATATGGTGGGAAAGATAGCTAATTCAAAATATTCATAACTTCTAAACATGAGGCCCTCTAAACTTCCCTGAACCATCAGAGCAGCTCTTGGCATGCACAAGGTCCAGGTAGCCCCGACAGTATTTGCTCTTTGGAGCTTTAATACGTGTACGTTTCAGGCCTGAACTCAGTCACTGCACTGTAGATTTGTTTGGAGAGGCATTCATGATTTATTAAAAACACATTACAAATCATTTAAAATAATGTAACTAAAAGTATGGAAAAAATCCTCCATTTAGAAGACAATAGCTTTAAGACTCCAAAGAGGCTTTCCAGCAAATATAGATGTTTTAAAGGCTTTCCAAATGATGTACATGAACCTCTCACAAAAATGCCAGACTTACTCATTTTTGCATTTAAAAATATAAATGGTTTATGGGTTTTTTGTTTGGCTGTTTTTTTTTGAGATTTATGACCCTAAAAGAGTACAGATACCTTATTTCTGTGGCACACCAGAAAACACGGTGTTATGATTTAATACTGACAGCATTAAGAATTAGCCTAGTCACATGAGATTTCAGAATGGATTTCACATCACAATATTTGCATCCTCAAGATCACAGTGCTGTGGCTCTAGGCACCATTCAGATCTGCAACAGGTATCACCTCAACCCTAATCCTGAACTCTGTATAGCATTCTTCTTAAACACCACAAAAAATTAGCTACAAAATGAAACAATACAGTCTGTTCCAGAATAAGCTCAAGTTCTTCACTGCATAAAATCATAAGGCCCACCAGCAAAGTTACTGGACTGGAAGTCAGAAAGATAAGGCCTTATTCCTAGAGCAGGCCTTAACAGGCAACAGTTCCATGAGTCTGACCACCTAGGCTGTCTACAGAGCACAGTGTTCTGCTAATAATAGTGCTTCCTCTCCTTCAGAGAGGCTGTGAAATAGACAGCTGACATCCTCTGAAGGAATTAACTATTTTTTTATAATAATGAGTTCCCCTGAAACAAAAGATTAGGTATAAATTAGGAAAAATTTTGCAACACCCTCACCAGGGTAGCAAGCATCAGCTTCAACATACCAGCAACCATGTGAATGAAT
Organism: Chloroceryle aenea; assembly: GCA_013399075.1. Classification (NCBI taxonomy): domain Eukaryota; kingdom Metazoa; phylum Chordata; class Aves; order Coraciiformes; family Cerylidae; genus Chloroceryle; species Chloroceryle aenea. The sequence goes on from VWZY01008179.1 coordinate 272,034, forward strand.
CAAGGCAGGCAGCTTTAACTGTACACAAAATAGTAAAGAACAACATATGATCTTATTGCCTACTTCAAGGGGACAATGAGACCTTTAACAAATGTGCTCTTCCTCCATTTCAGAGCAGGAAGCATATAACTGAGGAATATTTACATGATATTCATTTTGCTATGCAACAGGCTAAGAACTTCATGAATTCAAATCCCTACCTCGATAGGGATCTTGCTGCTGGTTTCAGTTACCTAATCAATGCCTACAAAGGATATAGAGCCAGATTCTTCTTGGAAGTGCAAAAGCAAAAGGATGAGTGGCAACATACACAAGCGGCAGAAGGAAAAAGTTTCTTTCCACTAGGGTGATCCAAGCACTGGAGCAAGCTGCCTAGAAAGGTTGAGGGTATTCCACCCTTAGGGCCTTCCAAGACTCAACTGGACAAGGCCATGAACTGAACCTGGCTTGGTTGGTTGAGGTTTTTTTGTGTTCTGTTTTGGTTTGGGTTGTTTTGGTTTTGGTTGGTGACAGTTGCACAGAGAGATCTTACAGGTCTTTCCAGACTTGACAATTCTATAATTCTGCGCTTGTCAGATTCCACCCTCTGTTTAAGTGAAGCACTAGTACTTTGAACTTCTTTTAATTATTTAAACAAATCAGCTATGATTGATCAGTGTACTAAAAGTAAAACTGTTTGAGCTTCAGAAATCAGAGGAAGTCTTCTAATACATTTCCATTACTGAACTTCAGTATATACCTCGACTCACAGTTAAATCTTTATATATGAATCTGACTTTATTTAATAGAAGGAACTTTCAGAACATACCTTCCTAACATAGCAAAAAGAAATGAGAAAGCAAAAGACCAGACTTCCATTACCTTCTTGAATGGAATGGCACCATTTTGTAAAAAATTAGTAAAACAAGGTATGAGTGATATACATCCCATGGCTTCCCTAACAGCACCTATCAAGTGGAACAAATTAATTTCCATTAATTCAGGCTTGCTTTGCCAAGAACATCTCAACAGCTATCCCAGGCTCCACTAATCTCACTGTCACTTTACAAGAAACATTAGCATGCTTTGGGGACAGAGGCTGTGGCAAACATACTGGAGAAAGACAAAGCCAATGCAGGAAGGAGAGATGCTAGAAGCAGGGCCCCAGGGACTGTGCATTCCACTCTCTGGAAAACAGCTTTGCAGACACTGCTGTATTTTCAGCACTGCTTCGAGGAAAGACGAACCAAGCTATAAAAGTTCTAATGAAATGTCTTAAAAAAAAAAAATCAAAGCTTTACTCTGAAAAAAATGCCTTTCTGACAAACTTGGATGTCAGTTTTCAAAGTTCAAGGGTTTAAATGAGTGATTTTAATATCCCATGTAAACCTACAATGAACCCAGAAATTCTTCCCCAAGTTTCAAGATTTGAAAAGACATGGAAAGTCTGCATAACCAAAAAGAGAAAAAAAATAAATTAAACACTTAATGTTAATTTTCTTCCTCCTTCTTCTTCACCCTCCATTTTCTTTATAAGAAGGTCTATACCATGAATTAAAAGAAACCTCAGAGGTTACAGATTGCCTTCTCTGAGAGCAAGAGGAATACTTGTCCCACAGATCAAAGAAGGCAGCCTGGCTACAGCATGTAATGCAATCAGGTCTGTCCAATTTCCTACCCTTCCCTTTCCAAGTCAAAGACACAAATGGTATACTACTGATTTCATTCCAGAGGTAAAAGTGTTTGCATTCTCTTACTGTGCCCAGAACAAAAAACTTCTCAAAATGGTATCAAGAAAGAAAGTGAGCTACCACTCAGTCCATGACAAGGGCTGGGGAACAAGTGGGGGCTCCCCAGGCTCCCCTCCTTCAGTCCCCTGACTCAGAGGAACCAGCTGGGCTCCAGGTCTCACTTGCTGGTCACAGCTCTTTTTATCACCAGGGAACTCTGCAAACACTGGCCTCTGGCTATGGTCTGAAGCTTCCCAGCTGCCAGGGTAGTTACTATGGCGAGATGCAATTTAGAGTACCTGCAATCTAAGACATCAAGCTCCCAATGACTGGTGAGGTTTATCATCCTGTCACTTATTTCAAGAGTCTGTCCTTCCATGTCATTTGTTTCTTACTAAAGGGAAAGCTCAATCACAAAAAAAACAACCCATCTTTGCAGGAAGGGGAGGGTGGGGGAATTGGAGAATACTTTGCTAGGAACAGTCAGGTTAATTATAACTACAACTAAAACCACCAAAGGCTTTAGCATAGTCCACAGAGTCCTTAGCTGCTCATGCCTGACTACCAGATGTATGGCAGCAAGAAAATGGAAGAGATCATAAAAATAATTCTACCACAACTTCTAAACCCAAAAAGCTATTTTCTTGGTATGAAATTAGGAGGAAGAATGTAAGCTGGCTGCTGGAGGAGCAAGAAAACATAACACAGTATTATCTACCCTCATTTTTATAGTTCATCCGGTTGTGGCAGCAAATTAATACTGTTTTCCAAGAGTCATTCACAGCTATAATATCTCTTGGGAAGGGAAAAGCTTTGTATATGACTATAATATACTAGCTACTACTTCAGCTGAGAACACAAAGATCTGGTTGAAATTAGCATATTTTTCTTTGTGGCCACAGAGGCCTCTAAAAAGAGAATTATTTTAATATTTCCAAACTCTGTTGATGAGTGCTGAAAAGTCTGCTTGATTGTTCTCAAAATAATGAGCTACATCAGCAGTTTCTGAAGGGCGACAGATGTATTAGAATAAGGTTTGAGATGTGATAACTTTTTACTCGATGTTAAAATTTAACTTTGAGAGGCAAGAATATTTGCAGTCATGACAAAGCACATGACAGCGATGTTATCACTTGATACTGAAAAGTATTTAGCAGATGTTCCAGCCCTTCCTTCTTACCTACCAAAGCACTTTCTGAATCACAAGGTATTTCCTGATGTGATCTTAGAGTGCACAAATCCTGCACTGCACAGGATTATTATCACCATACCCTGATTGACTTAAAAGTATACTTTTTAAAAAGAAATAAAATATGGTAACTAAACTATGGTATGGATACGTTACAGACCCTGAAAAGTGCCTGGCTGAGTTTCAAATTACAGGTAGTCTCATGAGCACATGTTTGGGTAAAACAGAGTGCACTGAAATATTACTGTTGATTAAGAGTTTTAAGCAAGATTAAATTATGTTGGTAATATTTTCATTGCGTATTCTAAGGAAGTTAAAATGTACAGTTAAAAGTACATTTAGTATGTAGTATTTCTTTAATGCAGAACTTAAAAAATAGTTGCTTTTTTTATGCTTATCTTTACATTTATCCATAAGAGATGATCAGGAGTTTGGAAGAAGAGACCTGGACAACAGCCTTAAGGTTTACAAGTGCACTCTTTAACACAGTGATACAGCAAAAGTGACGGCCACAGAATAGAGTGTGAACCTACAGCAATACAACAAAAGAGAATGATAGCAACAATGCCACGTGCAACCTGGAATTCTTGCATTGGTGCTAGAGAGGTTGCATAGAAACAGCTAACACAGTTCTATTGCCAAGTAGTAGCTTCACGAGTCCTGTCAAGTCTGAGCCCAGCGTTCCAAAGCACAGGTAAAGACCTGAGTGAAGTGCCCTAAATCTGCATCCCTTTCCACAGAAACCAGGATATGAAGAAATGGAGGAGAAAAAGAATAGAACATGCAGCTTGCTTTAAATGCCCCTGGGAAGCTGAGATATTACCAGTGTAACTCCAGGTCCTATAGTGGCTGCCATGCCAGTAGATTCAGCCAAAAGTGTACCAAAGAGAAAGAACATCATAAGGATTTTATTTTCAGTTTAATCTAATTACAGTCTAATCCAATTTAGTATTCTTGCATGCCTTTTGTTTTGTATACTTAGTGTCTGAATGCTTCTGTTGCTCCTTTTACACCACAGCTGCCTTCTTAAGGCACTACAGGAAGTGTTAGTTACCAGCACCATCTATTCTCTCCTTCTGTCACTACTGTCACAGCAAGAACTGAAACCAGTGACAGAAGTCCCTCCTCTTTATAAAGCACACTGAAACTCACTCACTTCATATAACGCAGGTCACTGCACTGTGGACAGACTTCGTGAAGTTGGATCTGAGCAAATATGCTACAGATTAGAACAATCATCACACTACCAATCCTTTTGTGGAATATATTTTTTCCATAAAATTAAATCATTTGATGGTGTATATGTCTTTGATCTTGTTAGGATTCATTTTCGGTAATGTTTCAGAAACTAAATTATTTCTGGGCCCCACCACTCAGGTGTTGCTCAACCTTATTAGCTGTTGTAACACCATGGCCATCAGCTTTATGCTTCCAGGAGAGTGATCTGTATCATGACTTATCAACATACTGAGAGTAAACCCAATGAAACGTAACTGCTCTTCTCTACTAACCATATTCAATAATCCTTATTCATTCCTTGGCATTTAAGGGGGAGGGAAGGAATGTGTGTGGAAATACAATTCAGGACATTCAGAACGCAGTCAAAGTAGCCTACTGAACCAACCCACAGAGTACTGGATACTGTTGTGTTTTTTACAGTCATCCACTTCAAACTATCTGAAATGGAGCCTGGAAACAAAACAGGAGGAATTACAGCTACAACACGTACACTTCACTTACTACAACCCTATACAAGTCGTATCCTCATACAATTTTAACATCACCCACACGCAACTGTAAAAAAAATGCAGAGCAAGTGCCATAAACCAGCAGGTCTTTAAAATACTGGTTAAAAAGAATCTCAAAAAATTCATCTTGGGACATCTCTGAGGTTGTCCTTCCTTGTACATGCAATGTGCTCAATTCTCCTCCACCTTATTTCCCATCTGTAATCACTTCCTCTTTTGAGTTGATACTCCAAGGCAGAAAACTTCTCCTCTTACCTCTTAGTAGCCTCATCACAGCTTTTGTATACCTTCATCCCTTTAACATTTTCACTCGTAAAAGGTACTCATAGAATGCAAAATGTTACCAAGAGAAAGAAACAGAAGAGCGGAATATTTGTAAGGCTCATTGACATAGTGGTGAATGCCAACATTTTCACTATCTCCTTGCAGAGGTGCAAAATTACACAGAGGTGCCCCATGCAGCCCAGAAGACACCAGAAAATTACAAGCTGAGAGATCACCTTGGACACAGAAAAGGAAAATAAAGTGGAGAAAAGAAGCAGCTTCCAGGCGGATGGCAGCTATAAACTGGCCTAGTGACTCTTGTTCTAAACTTGTAAGAACTGAAAGCCACAGGTGAAGTGAGATGAGTTCAGCCACATCAAACATCTGAAAACAAGTAACGTTTAATATTCAGCCAGAAGTTAATTCTACTGCAGATGTCTATTAAATTCTCTATCAAATCTCCTATTAAAACTGTATTGCACAGACTTGTTCATTCCAAATATCATAAAAAAAAGCAACAAAATAAAAATAAGCCCCCAACCAAAACCAAACCCCATAGTTAATCTACACTTGGGAATGAACTTGCCTTGAAAGGCTGATGGAGTCAATGACTTAAACTGCCATTTGTAATTTTTATGACTCTGATCTCCGAAATGTCTGGTTTATGTTCAAATGGGTGGAGTAGAAGACAAGCCTGTGGTGTATTGCATCATGTACACATGAGGGTAAACACTATCTGAAGGGGATGAACTGAAGTTGTAAGACCTAAATCATCATCAGTTTAGGAAGTTTGTTTCTTTCTCCTAAGCACTGGGTTTATTTAGACTGTTTTTTCATCTGAAGTCATGACATTGTTTCTAAGGAAGTTTACAACTGAAGGCAACTGAGAAAACACAGTAAATCTGTTTGCTATTTGCCAGTGTGGCTGGACAGTGGGAGAAGACAGTTATGTTGTCATGGGAAACATGTGAAGGTATACAGGAGGAGAGCTGCCACATGGCTTGAAATCCCTGCCAGCCTGACCTTCTCTAGTCTGCCTGCTGGCTGCTGAACTAAGTTAGGAAAGTGATGAGATGCATCCCAAAGATACAGAACATGAAAAAGGGAGCTGCTCACCTGTGCCTCCTGCTCTTTACAGCAGTACAACAGCAAAGGTGCTATTAGACCATTAAATAGATAACCATATGGAATTCAAAAGGGGCAGGACTAAACTTACTGTAACATCCTCCACTGCTAAGGGCTACCTACTCAAATTTCTTCTGCTCATTCCAAAATCCTAACATTCTGGACTCCTTGGTATCTCTCAATATCAGGAGTCCCTTATCAACAACTGTCAAAAAATATTTGGCCTATGTTAAGAGATTACTTAACTTTTCCAATAGTTTGATATTTTATCCAGAATACACCCAGCAATACAATTCAACCAACTAAACAAGCTCCATGCCTACAAGATACAGGACTTTACACAGCTATTTTGGAGAAGTGAAGGAAGAGGAAAAGGAAGCAAGTCCACTTGGGCAAACAGAGGGAATTTACATTCAGAAAACAATTCAGCTAAACTGTCATTTCAGTATAACAAAAAAATTATAACCTCACATATACATTTTGGGCTGGTCTGTTTGCATTCAATACATGGTCAAAAACCATGCAGTGCTCCAAAGAGTTTACAGTCTAATAAAGAAAGCAAAATGTAATACAGAAATCCCTGTACACCAGATCTGATTTTGCAGACAAAGATGTTAGATACAGTGTAGTAGAGCTTGGCAATACAAGACCCAGGGTGCTTAATGAACAAAGAGCAACTCTCAGAAGTGGGGTTTAATGAAGCACATTTGTAGAGAATCCTACAGAGATGCATAAACACACAGCTCCATGAGTGATGGCCTTGGAGGCTGGATATATTCCCCCTTCAAGCAACACTACCCCTCCCATCCCTATCCTCAACCTCCATGACTTCCTAGCCTGCAGTCACTACGTGTGAATGCCACAGGGATGCAAGTAACTTTCAGCAAAGGTAATTAATAATTATCAAGATGTAGCTATACCTGCTCAAATCACTGTTTAGTGATTCATCTGGTGGATTCTTAGTCTTCTATTCCATCTGTATTCCTAATGTCTCTGTGTCCCACTAGATAGCAATAGTTGCACAGTTAAAGCATACTACTGACCTAACAGTATTTATGCCCTAAATTAGGTGTTCACCTCATCTAGGTCAGACATCATGTTTGCAGGCAATATACCATGCTGAGTTTGACTCCACTTCACAAAGCACAACATTGAAGGTATATGAGATATACCCACAGACACGGGCTCTGAATCATTTCTTTCCTGCATCTTCTATTTATGCAGTGCAGACATTTAACAGTGACCAGAACTTTATAATAAAATGCTCGTGGCTACCAACACAAATTCACACATGCAGAGTCAGGTGCCTTTAAATGTCTTCCAGAGGTCCAGACCACACTGAGACACTGAAATAAGACCTTCTCGTGTGAAGGCAAAATATTATGCATATATTATTCCACTCAGAAAGGCAGGAAAAGTATTGTGGAAGTACTTATTTACATAGGCATCACAGCAAGAAAAACACACACTAGTCTACTATTAATAATGATGAAAAGCCCTTGATTACATCAGTGAACACATTAAGTTACTGTACTTTATCCAATGCATCTTCCTCATTATCTCCCCTAAATAAGAATTATTTTTATAATGCAGATTAAGATTGATTTAAGCTAAATTAAGAGACCTAGTAAAGGTTAAGCATGTTCTAATAGGATCATGCATTATTTCTACCACAAGTTCATTTGCAGCTGAGCCCACTGCTCATTTTGTTTCAATAAAAGCAAATGGATTGAGCAAAACCTCCTGATGAGGGACACAGCAGCATCAGCTCTCTCCCAAGGCAGCTCAGCAGTGCAGCTAAAGCCGCTCAGCCTGAGGCTGCAGATCCTCCAACGCTGTCTCAAGGGTCAGTGGTGCAGCTCCACTTTATTACATCTGCCAGGTCAGTAATAAAATGTCTGAGGGTTAGGCTTTTTTCAGACCGTATTGTGTCGTGGAGTGTTTTATCCTAAATCTTTGCAAATCCTCAGAAGTCTTTAAACGGGTTTAAGTGGGAAATCAAGCAGTTACCAGAGATAAATCTTATCTTACTTGTACAATCCTGGTTTAGGTTAGGGGGAAAAAAAAAGCTGCTGGTGAATTTCTTTCCAAGCATCTGTCACAACAGACTTATAGGTTCTTACGCCTTGCTAGCCAAACTAATTCCAAGCAAAGTTATATTTATTAGGGTTTTGCCTCACTTTTTTCCCCCCACCCTCCTACCCCCTTTTCTTCATTTTTCAAGTTAGTTCTGGGTTTTTAGGTTTTTTTAACTATATAGTAAGTTTTATTTAACTACATAGTAAGCGGTGAATGGAGGAGTACTCATTTTAATTAGGTCTTGAGGTATGAGCAATAGCAGACAGACAAAAAAAAAACTATTTCCTACAGAGAGCCCCACACAGAACCATGGAAACACTCCACACGTACCTTTTGGGCTACATTCCATGACATTCTGGGTAAACCTCTGAACCACGTAGTGCTAGATGTAACAAACTGTATTAATACCTCAAGAGGAAATTACACCCATCACATCAATTCTCTTTAATAAATAACAGGTGGATAGGCAACACGGCCTTCCAAAGCATCTCTCTGAGTGCAGAAGACTAAAATTTACTATTTCCTAAGGTGATGATCATTTTTTCTCCCATTCCATAAAAAGGTTATCTTCAACAGCAGTAAGACTAGCAGTTATGTAACTGAATACAACAAATAAGATAGTATTTGGTTACTTAGATCTTCTAATGGAAAGTCAGAAACATTTTTGAAAGCAACTGAAACAGGAGATCATACCTTTTTACAGGTTTGTGCTGAATATCACATCCCAACAGGAACTCAAAGAATGGATTTTCTAACTTAGAATATTATGTATTTTGGTGAATTGTCAGTTACCTCAAAATCAAATCAATGTGCAGCCTCTATCTGCAAGAGGAATCATAGATGTAGAACTTGATTCCACTATGAGAATAACATTTCTATGTTTCCATCTCTGGAGAGATCCTCATACTCAGAATCTTGAGACCAGTGCTTTTTTTCTGAAGACAATATACTGGATATTGTACTCTAGAAAACACTACCAAGTATAAACTTTGACCATAATCCATAACCTTCAGAACTGATTCTTTGTTCTTTTTCCAGGAAAACCCTATTTTAAAAGCATAGGTTGCTTCCAGCTTTGAGTCACCAAATGTCATTCACTGTTCACAGCATACACCTCTACAACATTTTTATTACTTTGGGATTTCTAATTGGCTGTTTTTCAGATTAGCACTCATGAAGAATATGACACCAAAAGCAGCAAGTCCTGTTCCTCTTTTCCCAGCAATGATCATCTGTAACGCTCTATTCAGATATGATGAGCCTAGATTTGGAAGCATCCTGTTTCATTTCATGGGAACATTCAGTTCTTCTCTCTGTGTTGAAGCCACAAGTATCTACTGGCAAGATGAACAGGCAAGGGAAGGCAACAAGTACTTAGAAATTCATAGAACAAACTCTCTAGGGAAACAATGGAAGCCTCCCTGGATGGGCTTCACATCAAGTCTGGATTCCATTTAACGAGATACAAGTCCTTAGACACAAAATATAAATACCAAGTGAAGGTTAATTGTTCCATGAAGAACAGGACTCCCAAAACATCAACCCTTGCCTTGAACTTAATTCATCTGCCTTCCTATATCACAGTATCCAATCTTCAGGTGAAAACAAATCTCTGCTACTATTCATCTGGGTAGTTTTCAAAATTATCTCACAGAGGGCTCATATATGATGGTATTCCAGCATCTCCCAATTCCTTTCTATGTAAAGGAAATGAGCTACAGTAATGGCATCAACTTGCAAACCAGAACACAAGGCAAGAGGAGTCTGGATATAGTGTTTAAGTCTAACTAGAAAAATTGACCTCAGCTGTAGAACTTTTGCCATGAATGAGAAAGCAAACTCCAGGATTCAGAACTCCTGCCCCTTGGCCTGAACTTGAGTCAACTCTGCTCTCAAGTTCTCATTGTTTCATTTCCCCAGAACAATAATAATAATAATAAAAAAGGCATAAAAAAAAAAAGAAGGGTTTTTTTCAGCTTTTAAGTAACGATTCTCCAAAACATACCAAAACTGTTGACAAATACCAAACTGCAGGTGTCAAAAATGAAATGAGAGGACAAAAGTTAGATCTGTAATAAATACAGTATCGGACACATTCTTTCAAACTTTAAGAGAAGGCAATTTGCCATGCTGAATAAATGCAGGGTTTACTTACTTTCTTGATAATCCATTCTCTGGTCTTCCAAAACAGTTGCCTAAGGAAAAAAAAAAAGTGGTATGTTCACTTGGACTCTGAGAAGACAGCAATAAAATGTCAGGCTTAAGAGCCAATAAAGAAACACAGAACATAGAAGTCTAGTGAAAATGTTTAATTAATTTATAACTATTACTTTCAAAAAACTCTGTGTTTAATTTGCAAGTCAAAACAGAAGCATTCCTGTAGCACAAGAGGAAAAAAGCAGCAGCAATAGGACTAGACCACAAGTGGACTTTGCTTATTTTATGTTAGGTATCTTCAGTCACAATGTGGAGCAAAAAACAGTTGTTTTTTTAATCAGTCAGTCTTTAAGAATAAAGAACACTTGAGAAATACCCTCCTTTTAACAAGTCATTTAGGTAGAACTTAAATCTAAGCTACAGTTTCATGATGCCAGTAACTTCTTCACAACTCTCTCATACTTCATCCATTTTTAGGTAATTATAACAACAAACAAAATGACCTAGGAATATTTCCTACTGAAAGTCTGGAAAGAAGGGGGGATCATCTCAAATCTTTTTAGAGAAGGGTCACAATAAAGACAAACATACAATTCTTATAAAAGCATGCCACATATTTTTCCATCATATTTAGAGCACCAACCAGCACAGACCCACATAAAACACCTTAATTTGAGGAAGGCAAGTGTTGCACATCTACAGTGTCAGGAAAAGATCTCTATGGTCTCAGGTGATAGAACTGATACACCAGAATAAGCCTAGCCACACTTATTTGATGACAGACCTTGCTAATTAGGATAATATTAGGCCACCATTTGGCTAACACGTCAGTTACAACTCTCATCTCAGTTTATTAACACCACATTTTAATACAAAATCAAGTGAACTTTCAGTGAAAGCCAAACATCTGTGTGTACACATTCCTTCTGAGGAACACTCTCTCCCTGTGCTGGCAGCAGTTCTTCCCTCTAACCTTTTAGACAGATACTTCTCGGAGCATTTTCATAGCTGCAAGCCTCATCAGCATCAGTCCCAACTCAGCAAAGCACCTCAAGTCATGAGTGGTATCAATAACCTCATCCAATAGGATTCCATACACCCACTTTCCCATTTTGAAGAGGACCTGGGAAGGAGGCACTGCTGTCCAGGTGGCTGCAAACCTTGTGTCAAGGTCTGGCTCTCAAATAGTAGCAAGACCCAGGCATTTCTCAGTTACTATTTCTTAATATTCTATAAGCAAACTTATTTGGCACTTGCTAAATGCAGACTCCCTGCTTCATGTATCTCCATGCAAGTGTTTCTTAAAGTCTGGAAAAGCTGTCATACTGAAACAGACAGAGCCAAACCCACATCAAATGGGAATATTTAATTCCATTGTCTCACCAACTAAATTCTCCTCTGATACTGTTTACATAAATTAGACCCACAAATACAACGACTTTAATCATACTGAAGGGTATGCAGTAAAGAAGGGAAAAGGGAAAAAGCATTTAGCAGCATTAAGCCATGACCAGCCCTGCCAGAGCACACAGTGCACAATGGGAAAGCTGTCTGCAGAACCCAGCACATGTTTATCTGCCAGCTGCTTGAAAGCCAGGTGCACTCTACAGTGGTGCCATTGCTTATGACAATCCCTCTGACACCTTCATGGAGATTTTATGAGCTCAAGGTCATTTCTCTCAAGGCATCCCACTGAAATAATGAACTATGGAGTGGCATCATGAAAATTTGTGTAAAATTCAAAAGGGGAACTCAAGGGATACTAAAGCATTAAAACACATTATTCTTGTTGAGTTAGTGGTCAAAAGAGTCACATGTACCTGGTACCACTGGTAACCTGGATCACCACTAATACCATAGCTTGCAAAATGTAGGTACAGAGTGTACACCAGAAGGAAGTATCGTCAATGTCTGGGTACATTTCATCCTTCATTTGACACAAGACAGCAGGCAAAGGGCTTTTTTCCATTGAATACAAGAAAATACCCATCCTTCTGATTCACTGTAGCCCAATGCCCTACACTCAATTGATGCAAATTTTTTTTTTCATAATTGGATAATCTTTATACTGGGACAGCATGGGCTTCAAGGAAACGTGTTCATTGTTCATTAGGTCAGCAACTGGACTTGTCATAGTCTCACAAAACAGGGCAAATAGAAATAGAACTCCTCAGGGCACACCTGATGCTTTCCCCATCCAAATATGCAAAATCTACACACAAGTGAATTTCAGTTTATTGGTTTCAATCCAGCAATCCACAGGCAGGCCAACTTCCCATTGATTTCAGTCATGAAGAACTGCAGCTTTAGATATGACTGCTCTTCTTGATTAGACAGACAGAATTAAAAGAGTTTAATTACCTTAGATTAATCAAACACTGGAGTCTGGCTGGAGACTAATAAATCCTAATTAACAAAGATTATCTCCAAATATCTATTAAAGACTAATCTAAATTATTTTTTGGCCGCAGAAGCTCATTTGTCAGTAAAAGCAGTTTTAAATAATGAGATTAGAAATTATTTGTAAGCCACAGTTAAGAAAATCTTCTTAAAAAGTTAACTCTTTCACCTTCAATATCTAAGGACAAAATACCATTCACCAGGCACAGGGTCATAATAGTAAGTAAACGACACTTGAAGATTTCAATCAAATTACTCAGTTCAGAAATGTTTCCTAACTCCAAACCTGCTACCAGCTTCAGTGAGATTAGATTAACAAACACATACATAGCTTTTTTTAAATCTTAGTCAAAATATTTAACAACTCAGAGTAGGTAAAAAACTTCAAGGTATATTTTTGAAGTATATTATATGTATTTGTATATATGTATATAAAGATAGATACAACTGAAATATGCATATATATATATCAGTCATAGTATTAGAAAGCATTAGATTTTCAGCTTAGCACAAAAGAGCAATGTGTTGGTTCCCTTATATTTTCCAAACTACTAATTGAACTGCAGAGCTTTCTTCCATCTAGAAAAAGATAAACCTCCTCTCTCAAAAACAGAAACAGCTGTTTTCTCAAGACATCTGCTAAAGAAGTGAGGAGAGCAGGATGTAAAGTGCTTAGTCGAATAGTTTAAAGATAATGAAGAGATAATTAATTACAAGAAAAAAAACTATAAGATTAAGATCTGCATGTAATTAGCTGTACTCCAAATGCCAAAACACTATGCTCAGAAAAATATAAATTAATGAGTTAGTGAGAACCATCAGGAGCTCTCAAGAACACAGTAATAAAGGGTGCTGCCATCTGCTCCAAATGTTTACTGGGTGGGACCAGTTGAGCTGGGCTCCCTGTTTACAGCCAAGCATATGCTGGAACATTGTTTGCATGCTGTGCCCAAGTCCCATTAGACCTGGCAGAGCTATAACCTATGGATTACGAGGCTTGCTCTCAGCCAAAGACAGCTTTACCAGCACAGCTTGATTTGGTCCAAGTGCAACAGCACGAAAATATATTATGGTTTGGGGCACTTGTGGAGATGTCCTTGATGAAGAATATATTGGATCCAATCCTTCACAAGCTAGTAATTTATTATAGGGATATGGTAGTCTAAGAAACATGCTGGTTACATTTATTTAATGAGCAAGGGGAGAGACTATGTCCAGTTAGTGCTCTTCCAGTGCCGGGTGTTTTTAAACGCACATGGATCAAAACTGAGAAATAAAAAGACAAAAACAAAAGCATGTTTTTCTGACAGACTTCATGGTAAAAGGACTACCTTTATCAGTTCACTTTGCACCGCTATCCACAATGAATACAAAAGTGTCTTTTAACCTGCTGTTTTTACAAATTGTTGCTTCTTACCAACTTCTTATCTTCTAACCTCACAAATAAAAGTTCTCTGCTCTTTCACCAGATTTTACTTTCCAGCAAGAGAGCACAAATTATCTGCAACACTCCTACTAAAAATGGGAAACTACAGGATGGCCCAGCCTTTTTGGTAGTGGTGCCAAATGCCAGTTCCAAAGCATCTCCATAGGATGAAATTGAAATGAGCAATTCCATAGCACTAACACACAGAAGTGGTCAGGACTGTACTGCCAACTTCCACCATTTCCAAACTGGCTAACTGGATGCTCAATAATATACCTCTGTCCTGAGGCCAGATACCTCCACTTCAAGGCAGAGCTGTTCCCTCCCCAGCAGCACCAGCTTAAAACCTTGCCAAGACCAATGCTATGCTGGTGATCCAGGTGAGCAGAAGTGAAATCTTCTCCTTTTATTTATTTTTTTTCCCCCTACTGCAACATATTTTAATACTCTGAAGCAAGGCTAGGAAGAAATTTTCTCCAGCAAGTCATCTACTTATCAAAAGAAATCAGTGTAGAGGAGGCCCTAGGTTTGCAGCATGCCAGATGCACCATCCAGATACAGGCTATGCTCCTACTGTACAATTAGGGGACATTGCCCACTGAGGTCATAAAATTCCTCAGTTGTCCTTCTATGTTTGTTTTTCATTAAAGATGGTAAAAATTTTAGAAACATCCTCTTTCCAATGGAAAAAAAAGCTGATTTGTTGAAACAAATTTCTACAGGAACTGACACTGTCAAAAAATCTTTCAATGAAAACCAGATACAGAAGACAGCCAGCCCACCCACAGGCAGGCTCCCGAGGGGGCAGTCCTCTTGGCAGACATCCTGGGCTCAGATTTGCAAAGAGAAACTAGTTGGAAACATGAAAATTTCCACAGTATGGATGTTCCAGTTCCCACACAGCTTCCATGTTAATTGGCTGGTTTAAAAACAAAACAAAACAACTACCTAAGATGTAGGCTCATTCTCTCAGGAAATGAATGAAAACCAACAGTCAACACCAGTGTTCACCACTTATCAGGACATTCTGCCACTAGCTAAATTAAATCCAGGAGGAAAGACTTCACCATCACAATCAAAAAAAGGAGGAATAGTAGAGAAGCACTCATTCTTAAAGAGAAGTGAGGAAAAAAAGCTTGTACCCACTATTAACAGGGAGAGGAAAAACTGCACATAGTTTACACATCTCCTTCCTTGGAGCTCAAGCCTGAAGGGAAAAGAGACTCAACAATGCAAGATTTAAAGTTTACAGAACCAGCTTATCTCAAACACACAAAATGTAAAATGAGGGAATTGTCACTTAACATTGGCAGAAACCCTTTCTCCTGCAATTTTTATACAGACACTTAGAACACATTTGTTAAAACCAGCATCTCTACATTTCCAGGTAGCAAACATGAGTGGAACACAAAGTGAATGTCAAACTTTTGTAGTGGACACCAAGCAAATGCTAAAAGCACTTTTGCCATCATAGTAAAAGGTCAGGTGATTTTTTTCAGCTGGTTGATTTTTTTTTGCTTTTTTTTAAATAAAGAAATAGTTGTTTCCTCTTTCTTAGTCATCTCTTGAAAGTCAAGCCTGGTGCCTTTAGATCCTTCTACACTTCCATGCTCATTAGGAAATATTTTTAATTGTGCAACCTCTGTTGTGTGCTGACAGGGATAAGGTTCCAGAACAGGAACTTAATACAGTCATTATACAGCTGGAATAGAACTTTCCAAGTATGTGAATACAAAGACAAAAGAAAAAGCACAAGGATGGCCAAGAAGAAGGGTTGACTAGCATCTGACTGAAGAAAATGTCTTGGCTATAGCCAGTGTAATAAACAGCCACAGTAGAAGTTACAGATTACAGAACTGCTTGCTCCACCATGCTTGTGCTCACCCTTGCCAGAATCTTTATACTCTCCTAGCCTCCAAAAACACTCCAAACCAATGTACTCCTCATATTTGTTGCACCTCTGGATAATACTCCTAATTGCTGCCTGTGATTTGGCATCCAAATAAGAACTTAATCTGTCTTTACATACAAAAGCAGAAGGATTTCTATCAAATGCTGCTACACACTAGAGAAATTAAGTTATACAAAGAAAAAAACCATTATGTCAGCACTGTCACCTTCGAAGTTATATGAACAGGATGCTGCTGTCTTCTTCAAAGTAGGGAAGTATTTTTTCCGCCATCAAGTGAGTGTTATTTGATGAAAGAAAAGCTTTACTAGCTAACGGGTAATGAAGCACTTTCAGCAATGCCTCTCATCTACAGCCAAATGAAGGACAAGCAAAAGCAAATTGCTTCTTCACTTAAAAAAATACCAGGAATAATAATAGAAGTGGAAGACATCAAATGTTTTGTTGGCTTTTTTCTCACAGCTGTGTGAGGACATACAGTGTCACAGCTTTATAGCTTACCTGTCCTTATTTAACAATCATTCCAGTAAAAAAGTATTAGTTCAGTTTAAAACTATTCCAAGCACCACCTTTCTTTCTTGGGCACTCTGCCAAAAGAACTCATCAGTCCCTCTGTACCACAACAGTTTTCAAGTACTGACGTCAATGGCTTTGGTGAAATAGTTTCCGTTGGTTGTTTTTTGGAAGGTGTGTGTTTGTTTTCTTTTTTTTTTTTTTTTTTTTGTTGTTGTTGTTGTTGTTTTCATGTTTTGTTGTTATTTTTTGGTGGGTTTTTTTTGGTTTTGTGTTTGGTTTGTTGTTAGGGTTTTTTTGTTGTTGTTGGTTTTGGGTTTTCTGTTTGTTTTGGTTTTTTACAAACCTTATAAAGGTAACGGAATAAGAGAGAATGCGCTATCCCAGACTGAATTCTGCTAAAACATTAACAAGAAACAACTGCTATAAATGCTCAGATTTCATAATTAGTAGAAGTAAACTGTAAGACTTCCTTGTGAAAGGAATTGTGATTTTCACTGCTCAATATGGTATCAATAAGGGGGAAAAACAGTGAGGTTTGCACACTACAGATAAGCATAGTTGCAAGATAAACAAGATAAATATTTTGCACAACTAAAGCTAACTGAGAACAGTGATGGGAAAGGTTTAAAACACAGTTTCTTTAACTCTGCTACACTTCTATGGGACTATTTCAAATGATTCAAGTTGGTGATTAGTCTTGGTGAAATAATATAAAGGAAAACAAAACAAAACACCAAAAAAAAACCAACAGAAAAACCCCAAACGAACAAAAAGACAGACATAAATCAATCTCTTTCAGGGATTTGATTCCCTGTATTTTTTCCTAATACTCAAACATAACTAGAATAAAAATTTGAGTGTTATTTTCATTCAGATTACTGTTTAGGTGGGTTTTGGGTTTTTTTGGTTGGTTGTTTTTTGTTGTTCTGGAGTTTTTTTACTCAGCATTAAAAAAGTCAAAAGACAACAAGGAAAAGAGTGTCAGACAACTGTGCAAAGCTCATTCTGAAAGGTTGTTCCATCATAATATGCTGGATCACTTGATGCCACAAATTGATAGAACCCAGTGCCACAGCATCTCAACTGCTGTTAGCCATAATTGAAACATCTACCATCCCAACTATTTTTCAGACAATATGGCTAAGGCTTACAGTTCAAAAGCACAAGCCATAACCAAGCAAGACTACACAAAACCAGACCTGTCTCTGCAGAGGGTGGCTGATTCATTCTAGTAACAGACAGGCTCTCAGACAGGACAGATCTTTCTGTCACCAAGAGGAATTTCACCCTAATTTGACATTCTGCAATATTGGAAAATTCTGAAAATCATCCATAACACTGGAATCACTATATAGCCTTTAATTAGTTTCTCCTGACATAAATGATTTGCTCTTAAACATTATTTCAGGATAGTCTTTTCCATTACTGTTTACATTTTTTAAATGCTGGTGCCCTACACTGTTGCTAATTGTTTACTTTCTCCCTTCTCCCTCATGGAATTTTGTTTGGCCAAGAACATCTTATTTGTCATGGAAGTCCTGGTGGGAGGTAGGAATCACAGAGCCACAGCAATTAATGATAAACAGATGCTATTTACAGATTAGTCTGAGTATCCCACTGACAGAAGCAAACACAGCCCATTTTATACCTTTATAAAACCTAGAAAGACCTTCCCATCTCCTACACATTCCCTCTGCTAGCATTGGGGGGTGGGACAGGAGGTCTGTGGCGTTTTTTTTTTAAGTTTCCTTCAGTACACCAGAAATTTGAAATGCTGTGCCCTGTTTCAGCAATCCCTCAGTGACACAACACTTTTTGCTGTACATATCTGAGGAATTTAAGTTAAGGTCCTTTTTTCTTCTTGTGGCATAAAAAGTGGTACCTGTTTACCTTTAAAAGCAGAGTGGAGAATCCTTAACTTGGTGCCTATGAAACAAACTTTGAAAAGTGCCACTTAAGTGCTACTTAAAATTAAGAGCAGGTAATATTAAAAAATAAAATTGCATTTAGTTGTATAATTAATCTCCAATATTTAATTAAAGGAAAGGATATTGCAGGATGACATATGTTCAGGATTTTGATACTAGTGTGAACAGAGACTAATGAAGTGAAGAAAAAAAGGTCTAGGTGAGTAAACTCTGCCTCAGTAAAGTAAAACATAAATTAAAGGCAGAGAACAGAAAGGTGTTCAAATTTGGACACAGAGAGATCATTTAGGTAACACTGAAATGATGCCAGAGGGTTTTCTGAAGACATACAAGTGAAAAAGGGAGAAAACAAGTCACCTACTGATGTTTTACCTAGCTCCTAAATCAGAGACAATATGCAGGAACTCAGAGATGTCTGCAGTAAAATTTAGACCCCAATTAAAAAAGAAAAAAAAAAAAGAATCAGAAACATAAACCAGAGGATTATTCCTTTCTTAGGTCACTGTCACTTCCTGAGAAGCTCAGAGTAGCCAACAACGCCACCACTCTGGCTGCTTATTTATAGGGATGAAAAGGTTTTCATTGAATACCCTCTCCCAGCTTACATCAGAGCACTGGAACACATGTCAATTTGGAAAGCATTAAATTACAATATATTCCTAACAGCTTTGAGCAGCAGTGGGCAAAGGATATGACCTACAGGTATTGTCACAGAGGATACCCCAGGGATTTCTCCAGCCTTAGGACGGGCTCACTGACTGCATTAGGATCAGCCATCTCTGCAACAAGCAAACCCAGTATCATTTATACCAAGTAATTCAATATGAAGTTTCATTTTGAAACTATGTTTTTCTTCACTTTAATTCATACCACACTGCCAAAGCTCCATGGTTAATTCACTGCCTGGTACAATTCCCACTGCAGAAACCATTTGAACATGTGACTTTATTCTTTAGGATGATGTTCTTGTAAGCATGTTGTTACTTTCACCACATCAGCTAAATAAATACACCAATTTGAAGGTGCATATTGTGGAAACAGGTAATAAAGCAAGTCTGTTTCTCATTTATCATCCTTGGAAGATAGGAAGTGAAACAAAGACTAAGTCAACTTAATTTTAATCTACTAGGGCTGTACCAACAGTAGCAAGAACTGATCCCCATAAGATGAAAGAAAGCAGTTAGGATCTGACTCTTCTCTATACTTATGCAACACGGTGAATGAATAGAAGAGGGTATTAAATTAGAACAGCATCTTAGCATCTTACACTATTCTGAATGACACACAGTGAAAGGCAAGGAGCAAGGCCCACATAGGAAACATGTTTTGCCCAAGGTCACACATCAAGTTGATAGTAAAAGTGAGATGAGTTCCTGCTCCTGACCCTTCACAACCTGATCGACCATGCTCCCTCCTGACCTTTCCCTTACAGGACCTTCCACGTGAAGCTTTTCTCCTGCACAAATAAAAAGGCAAAAAAAAATGCTGTAAGAAACAGAGGTATTTTTGTCAGCATTAGCCCACTACCCGGAGCCTTGTAACTTTAAAGCCACTGTAACTTTTTCTTCTTCTATCAAAGGAAATACAATCAGTATTTCTGTCTTTAGCAAATACCTAATAACTCCCTGGGACATACATTATATGGCACAAACTGAGAAAAAACTTTTGATCATTATCTTGGGAGCTACAAAGCACAAAGTAGTGTAAAGTTCATGCTCACGAGATACATTTCCTGACAAAAGCTACAAAATTCAGCATCTATTCACTGGGAGAATCATGAAAGGCACAAAGTGCATAAGCATACGATTCCTGTGACTTTCATTACATGCATATACAGGGTCTAGTTCTCATTTGCCAGATGGTACAACATAAAGAG
The DNA here is from genome assembly GCA_013399075.1 of Chloroceryle aenea. Lineage (NCBI taxonomy): Eukaryota > Metazoa > Chordata > Aves > Coraciiformes > Cerylidae > Chloroceryle > Chloroceryle aenea. The sequence goes on from VWZY01008179.1 coordinate 292,360, forward strand.
AAAATTCATTTTCTAAACGTCCCATCGTGAAAAGGTATTATACTCACAATTCAAAGACTTCAGATAATCTAGGATAAGAGATCAAGTTAACAAGCCTAATAGCCACTCTACAGGCTTGGTACAAACCTTCCTAATTGGTGATTTGTGTTCTTAAACTACTTAAAGATACAAACGGAACTTGTATCCACTTGTATGAAGTGGATGTTCTCAGTTCATTCTTATCTCTTCTGTGCCATCTACTGCTCACCAGCTGTTACTGACACAGCACTTGATTCCAGATTCTAGTGACTATTGCATCCCTGCCCATTTAAATCTAGGTGAGAGAAGCTTTCAGATTTAATCTTCAGTGAGGTAAGGACCAAAACCAAAAGAAAAATATACACATAAATATGTTTTCTTTTAAAGAAAAGTATTACACCTCAGTGGGGAAATGTAGCACATGCTTGGGGAAAAAGCACATAAAAAACCCCAAACCACTATCTCCTAGTAGTCACGTGCAAGTGTAATGCACATAGCACACAAATTCCTGCCAAAGCATATGGGTAGAGAAAATGACACGGAGTCAAACAAAAATCTTTTTATAGACAGTTCCACATTTCTGCCCATTTTTGTGTTTGGACCCTGTATGGCAGGTATCCTGCCAGAAGAGCCACCAACAGCAGGGGTTGAATCAACTACTATGTACTTACTGACACCCCCCAACTTGAACCTTTGTCCTGGCATGGACTCTGCTTTTCACTGGAATGGAAAGCATGCACCATGTCTACAGTATATAGCTAGACAGAACTCCCTTCTGTCAAGTGAAAAGTTGCTTAGGGCTTCATACTACAAAAACCAACAGCTGATTTTGTGGTTAAAAGGGCAAACCCAAAAACATGGACCTACAGCTGTGCCCTACATGCTAAACCTTCTGGAAGGTCCAATACTGTTCAAATATGCCACAAAACCATTTCTCTTAACAGTGATGACAGAGGAGCAGAAGGTCTTTCAAAAAAAAAAATAAAAATCTATAAAAGCATGGAAGAAATAGTAAGTTAACTGCCTCTTTACCAAACTCAAAAAACTTTTAGGATTCACGAGCTATCAGTAAATTCTGGAAAAGGAAGAATTCACCAGCTGGGAATAGAAACACTGATAACATGCTGCCAAATCATCATCCTCACTGTGTCCCTGTTAAAGGGGCACAGCAACAGTTTGAATTGTCACTTCAGAAGAACTCCCTTTTGCCCTGGCTGGGCAAATTGCAATTGAAGGACCCCATGCCTGTATTCTTATCTAAGGAGAAAGATTGTGGGGGCAAGTTCCAAACTACAGCTCTCAGCACTGAATTTATATCAAATCAAGCCAAATCAATACATTTTTATTGGTTCAAATTATACAGTTCACCCTGATTCAAGCCTTACTTTTTAGCTTTCTGGAATTACTTTTTGTTTTCAACAAAGTAAGCCTGCTTAATCCCCATTAATTTATATATGCACAATTTGAAAAGGTTAAAGGACACATACAAAAGTTAATTTCTGAAAAGAAAATGGCATACAGAATCTGAGAAAAAAAATTGCAGTACACAGAGCAACACTTGAGAAGACCAGAATTTGTAGAAGTAACAAAGGAGGCGTGCAAACTTGAGATGACCTATGCTTGAATGTGACGTGCCAATTACTAGCAATCACTACTGCTTCAAATTGGCCCAGAAACACGTGGGAGATCAAGATGCCCCAGAGTAACTACTAACAGTAGAGTGGGAAGTAACAACAGAACTGCTAAATACATATAGAAACACCCACAGGGGGAGGAAAAAAAAAAACCAACACCCAAACAAAACAACTCAACCAAAAAAGAAACATGCTAGATGATAAATTTTATCCTGTGAGTGAAAAATCAGGTGGTAATACAGCTGAACAGAAGTGGTACAAGTCTGGAACAAGGATGCTAAAATAGACATAAATGTTACATGACTGTCTTCTTTCCAGGGAGAATGGGTTTGATTTGAGGAGGGCAAGAAGGTATTTTCTTCAAAGTACAGTCCTATTGTACCTACTGTAAGTGGCTTCACATCACTGCCTTCCAGTATTGTACAGTCAACCCGACTTCACTGTTCTTGGTTGCCCAGCCCTAAGTGCAACATCATCTCAATAATATAAGAACTTATATAAATCAGTTGTGATGGCAATAGCACATTTTCCAAATGCCTGTTGTTTCTGAAAGGAGTTCACGCTGAGCTACAAGCAACCCAAAATGAGAGGCAGTCTAAGAGGGGAATTCTGTCAAGCTAACATGGGTTTTGAAGTTCAGTTTGAACTATCATTGTCATCTTCAATAGAGAAAACATGTTTTCACAATAGAAATGTTAGGTTTCCAAAGGCAGAAGTAGTATTTCTAACAAAAACTGATGTGACAGTATTTCTTCAGTCTCCCAAAGTGTGGAGGATTTGGGTGGTTTGCTTGGTTTGGTTTCTTTTTCATTGTACCCAGTAGTACTTCTCTCTAATGTGCAGGCCTGGATACCCAGCTGAAGACCCTTTCCTTCTGCAACACCACATAGCCAGGTGAGAATTTTCCCAAGAGCGTATGGGTTGTCTTACTTGGGCCAATGTCCAATGGAACTCCCAGGGATGAAGCTGGATCATGTTCATGCTTTCCCTCAGCATCTTCCAGTCTGTCAGAGAGGTCTAAATAAATGTTGGTGGACAGGTTGAAGGAAGAGCCAGAAGAAATGTGGTAGGATCTGTAGGTGTACTGAATATACCCAGATATAAGTAACATTTAAACTATGCAATTTTCTGCTACACATTAGGTGTGGAGACACAGCGTGGCAGACATCTGCACAGGGATCAAGGGCTCTGGCAAATGAGCAGCTGTGAGAAGAAAGTTTGAAAGACAGAATTTTTCTTCTCTGACTTGGCAGTAGTCACCCTGAGGATGGCAGAATGCACAAAACTGTGCTCAAGCCAGGACTCCTTAGGAATCCTTTCTGGAGTGATCAGTCCCCTCACTACTCCCTTCCTGCCCAAGGTAATAAGAGAGGACAGAAGTGATAAGAGCTAAGCACAAGCTCCATCAGGCATTACTAAGATACAAATGTCTTTAGTGCTTGGACAGCTTTAAACCTGCAGCACGAGTATGGATGCAGGCAAGGACAGCTTTAAACCTGCAGCACGAGTATGGATGCAGGCAAGCTAATAGAGGAGCAATGCATAAGCCCCTCCATGGAAAGTCCTAATCACAGTGTTGTTTTTCATGAAACAGTGCTAACAAACTTGACAGCAGAAACAAAGCAGCCACAATTAAAAAATAATGAGCCTACAATAACATAAGAGGAGAAAAGAGGAAAAAAAAACACAAAACAAAAACACCAACTAAACCAAACCAAACAAAAAACCTATCGAGAATAAATAGTCAGTTTAGTCAGGAAGAAACAGAATGGGCTGATGAGAAATCAGCAATGTCAATGAGCTCTTCATGTTATTTTTTAAGTGAGGCCTGGCAAATGAAGAAATGCTGAGTCTCAAGTGCCTAGCAGCTCTCTGAAAGCATACCAAAAGGATTAAAGTGGGAATTCTAAAAAAAAATAAGAAATGAACAAAGAAAAGAAATATGAAACTACAACTCTTTCTTGGCAGTGTTAGGGAAGTTTGGTTTCATCTTAAGTAACATCCTACCTGAGTACCTAAGTCACACATCACTGTAAATACCTAAAGCAAACAAGTAGCCAAAATAGCCTGAGCATATCTGTTTAGCTTGATTCTGTGGGGGGGTTTTACATCAAATTCAAAGGGGAATCCAGTGTAAAGAGTATCTCCAGGGAGATACGAGTGCCAAGCAAGAGTTTCTCAAATTATACGGATTCAGTTAAATCAAAATGTCACTTGCTAAGGTTCATCAGCTATCTAGGCAAGCTCCAAGGCTGCTGCTCCTTTGTCTTCCTTAAATTACAGCTTGCAAGCCAAAAATACCTAGTAATGTGATGTTGGTTTAAATTTACCTTGATTTCCTGAAATCCTTTTTGCCTTCCCCTCAAGTGAACAGTATTTCTCCTATAGCCTAGCTAAGCTATGATTAGCCAGGTTATTTTGGAAAATGCTATAGAAGAAAACACTATGTAATCTATTTACAATACAGCCTTTCAAAACCCACAAGATTTCCCACACAAGGAGTTTCATGAAATATTTGTATCACAGAAAAGCAACCACTGATCATCTTAGACATGATGTTCAGAAGTTTAGATAGAAACAAGAAGACCTTGTCCCACGCTGTTTCCCTGTCATGTGATGAAGATTTATCAACACAGTGAGGCTCCACTAACTCGGGTTCTGAGAGAAGCTAAAAAACACAAGCAACAAATCATTGTTCTGAAGAACTTCCCAAAGAGAAGTGACAACATTCAGGAAGATGCACAAAACAGTGCAAGATAATTTCGGTGTAATCAATGTATCTGAGGACAGTAACAAGGTGATGCAGAAAGTATCCAACAGATACTTTATCAGAGTAAGCCCTGTTCTATGATAGCAAAGAGCTAACAGGGTTCCAAGGAAAACAGGGATTTGGAGTTATTTCTTCCTTCACTAATTCACCTCCCATGTTCTTCTTCCACCTCCTCCTGACTTTTCTTACTATGATTTTGTTAGGATCAGCTGCACAAGGGAACACAGGCAACTTCCAGGCATTTCAAGAAAAGCAGTACATCTGATTATTTTTGCAGATCTAGCTCTTCAGGTTTTACTCTGAAAAACTAAGTCTTCCATTTGGGTGATCCCATGGCAATAACAGTTCCTTGCCATTTGGAATGGTTACACCCAAGCTGCATATCAAAAATTCTCACTACAACAAACAATCACCTTCCAAAAATGTCATTCCAAATGACAGTTTTCACCCAGACTAGCTAAACAAGCAGCATAACCTTTCTGTGCAAATAGTCCTCAAGAAAAGAAGAGTCATTTGTGTACAAACAACCCTCAGCAGAACAATTGCAGCAACAATGGTAAAAGGCAGAGTAGAATCTTTTACAAGAATGAATCCTCTACTAATTCCATGTCCAAGAGTATTTGTCTCCTGTGTGCCAGTATTACAACAGACAGCTCTAAATGCTGTGTGTCCCATTTATGAGATTATGGCCAGCTTGCCCATTTTACAAACTTTCAAATGATCAGACTATATTCATATAAATTTGGAATCACAGCTTTCACAAGTGTTTACATACCAAATATTGGTGATTATCTGGATCTGCACGTGTACCTGTCTATGTGCATACACACAGAGCAGTAACTTTTAAATGGGCATGTTTATGTTCTTTCATTCCTCACAAAAAGGGTTTCCTTCCTTTTTCTAGTTTTCTGTGTTTCACCCTGGTAATTCAAACCAAGAGAGCACTGCAACCTGCACTTCCTCAGCAAGTCCCTATTTCCACTTCCTTTTTAAATGAATATTTTTAATAACTTTAATATCTAAGCAGACAGCTATAAAACAAGAAGCCTGCTGAGGATATGAAGGTTGACATCTAGTTATTTGTACAACATCAGCATAATACCACACATTAGTACTGTTGCTAAAAAACATTTCACTGACAGAAGTGACATATTATGACAACATCTGGCATTTTCTGAAAAATAATGGTGTTCATTTTCTTATCCCCTAAGCAGACTTGATGAAATGTAGCAGTTCCTGGAGTATCAGTAACACACACATTCAAAATCATAGCAACTACAGTTTCTTTGGTATTGAATGTTTTTCAATCCTATTGCCAGCTTAGAAGTAAATGGCCACGCTCTGATGTGGCTTCCACTGGAAGCATCCTAACTAAAATCAGGGGGATTCTACTGGGTGCAAGTCAAAGCAGAATTCAGCCCAAAGGTTCTGACAGAAAATTTATGTTAGGCTTCCAAGCCTCACAGAAGCTTATTTTTCATGGCTTCCTCCCCTGCCCCTGTGGATGTTTAACATATTCTTTGGCTGAAAGAAATCAAAAAATCTCAGGTCCTTTTTTATTCAACTGAAACCACACAAGTTTGGAGAATCTCACACGAACAGACACATGAGAGCCTTTGGAAAAACTGCAGACAACAGTTCTAATTTTTTGTTACATTGGAAAAATAAGCTTGACTTGTTTTCCTAACTGTTCCCTCTTCTCTTACAAACTCAGCCACCCAAAGTCTTTACAAACAGAGAAGAGGTTAATAGTTTAAAGCATAGGGATGTCTTTTTCCCACAAGGATGCTGAAGGGGTGCACACAGACATTCACCTGACAACAGAATTTTTATCCCTGGGGCAAAATCTCTGAAGTCCCCAATTCTTTCTATATTCCTCAAATTGCTTTTCCGCAGAGTTTTGCAAAAGAAACATGAACCTTGATGTTTGGATAAGTTAATTACAACTTGCCCTGATGACTTCAGAAAGTGCTCTTCTGTGTTGTAATTAGAAAAAGCCCACATTCTTCTACATGGATGTTTGTGACCAAAAATGAAACAGAAGCAGCACTGTCATTTCAATTATTATTATAATGTGATGAACATTACGATGTAGCCATGCAATGAGCACACAGAAAACCAAAACAAGGATTACTGAATTTATTAGGAAGGAGAACTGCACGTATTTTAGCATAATAAGGTTAAAGGATTTAGGGTCAAGATTTTAAGCTCAGTAAGTGTTAATCCGTTTACTTTCACTCCAGTACATAGCAGCAGTCTCTGATCCTCAGATTGCAGAAAGTGATGAATGATGCCTTTGCAAACAGAGAGCTTCATCCTCACATGCTACTCAGGAAAAAAAAAACTTATTAACTCCAGTGGAAATATTACTTGGCTTAGGGGAAGCAGGATCAAGTAATTTCATTTTAATGAACAGAAAACTCTTCAGGCTCTACTTCATCTCCTTGAAGGAGAAAAAAAAAGTTTGAACAGCATAGCTACAATAGAAAGTCTGAAACCATTGCTCACTCAAACCGGGCTTATGTTTTGTGGTCTATAAAATCCAACTTGCACAGAGTAATTACAGAGCACTCACTCCAAAGAGGTGCATAATATACCTGGTAGGAGCTCTGCAGGCACTGTCTTGGGTGCAGTAACCAGCAATTTACAGTACTACATGATCCAAACTGCAGACATTGTGGGCAATGGGATTAGATCATAAGATCAAACAATCAATCAGTAACTTCATCCTCCTGAGAGACAAAAAGAGTGCAAAACCCTCCTGCCATATCATAATTCAATAACAGGAGTACCATGTGGAAAGCATGTAAAATTTGCCTTAGCCTGCACAGTTCCCCAGTGTTCTTACTTCATTTATCCCTCACTATATAGAAACTCTTGGCTTTACTCAGTGAGATCAGCAAAAACCATGAGAAAACAGGTATCCCAAAAGCAAGACAACAAGCCAGATTATCTCTGTTTAAAGCTCTTGGTGTGCCCGTTTGACATTATGCAAATGTCTGATGTTTGAATCAACAGAGTGGATCAGCATTAGGATCTCATACTGCATTGAGCAATAAAATTACAGATAAAGGACAGTTAGTCAGACCTTAAATCCTCTTCACTGCCTTCTCAGTCATCACCCAACCTTCTGTCAGATCAGAGTTCATCCAGGATGGAGGAGAGCAACAAACCTACCCAGTATAGTGCACATGCAGTAACCTCCTGGACTAAAAGCTTTGCAAGGAAATGCCATTTCCTGGTGCCTGAACAGGGATTTCAGCCCCTTGGAATAAGCTGTGTTTCTTATTTCCTACAGAAGGTCTGTGGAGTTGCTGTACTGAACTCATGGCAGCCCCCAGTAACTGCTGCCATAATGTAAGCAATGCCATTCAAAGCATGAAGATGGGGACTGACATTTTTACTACAGTCAGAGCTGTCCCATCATGAATTGCACTTTCAGGCACAAGACCTAAACAGGGATGACGTTCTCTTGTGTGCTGCTACCCAGGATCTAGAAGGCTGTCTCTTACAGAAATCCTCCTATGCTTCAGAGACATCCACTCAGCCACAGCTCTCTTAGAAGAATCAGTAGGGACCAGATGCTTCTTTCAGCAGAATGCTCTTCTGGAAGGCACTCAAATGCCAAGTCCTTAGGTCAGGGCACAGAGTTCTTAGCTGTTTTGTTTGGTAGGACTCCTGGGCTAAATAGACTCACAGGTCTTTCCTCTTTCCCCAGTTTTATATTCCTCAAACACAGATGGGCAACTTGTCCTAACAGTTTCCTAAAGTTTCCAAGAACTTTCACACCTTTTTGATGTTTCTCTTTTAGCCCTATCTTAAGACATCGTTTCTGGGCTACGTGAGCTTCTTCACTATGCCCTGCTGATCTCCTTTTGAACACAGCCAAATAGCACCATGCAAAAGGGAAGTACAAACATGGGCAGCAGAGGGGAGATCTCACTTGTAAGTCCACATAGTTATTTAGGTGAAAGATTCCCGACCTCTGCGGCACAGCTACGCATTTACCTTGAAACGAAGTGATTTGAGGCATAAATATCACCAGATAAAGTGTAGTTCCTAAAATGTATGCCTTAAAATGTACTGAATTGAAGTTAAAAACAAAAACAAAACAAAAACACACCACCCACCAACAGTAAGTGGTTTTGAGCACTGGATTTTACCTTCTATGAACGTGTAGTTCAGTTTTTCCCTTGTTCTTCCAGTGTGCTGACTACTCACTTTTCTCCTCCATCCCGTGCAGCTGAACAAATATTACTTTCTTGAATAGAAAAATCTTGATAAATAAGGAATTGTTCAGACTGTCTGCACAAAAATCAAAATGATGCACTGGTCTCATCCCATAACAGCCTTTAAATCACCTAACTGTTCTTTATCCGGCATCCCTTCCTTCCATCACTGCAGTACCTGAGCATCTTCCAACAAATCTCTACACAACATGGCAAGCACCTGCTACTTCCTATCTCATCCCTTTATTTCAAGCCAATCCATTTTTCTCCTAACACATGGTCTTATTCATCTTAGGGCAAGGACCTAGTGCAAGTGGATCAGCTGGAGAAGGTCACAGGTTGTGGCCCTACCTCTGGGAAACAGTCCTCCATCAAACATGTTTTCCCTTGTACAATACAGTCCCATTAAACTCGAGGAGCAAAGGTGAGAAACAGTTGTCAGTACAAGGAAGGGTAGAGATCTTGAAACTAAGGGCACAATTGCCTCCTTCCTCACTCTCTTCACAAGACCACCCTACCCACCTGCTCCGGTGGTATGCAAAAAACTTCTATTTGTGGCATTGCTCATCATTTTTTTTTTTATTTTTTTTAAGTAAATCACAGACTAGCTCTATTTACCATAACTGCATCTCTCTGCATGGTAAAAAGAATCAAGAATTTCATACCAGAGGCCATAATCATTAATAACAGATTTCATTTACATTTTAGTCTTATGCCAAGTAAGAGTGACCAATATATTGCGATTAAAGCAAAGCAGCAAAGTTCGCATTTCAGTTTCAAAGTGACAAGTGGAAGACCAGGACATATATCTGTAGTATACTACCCTGGAATTTCACAGCTGATTTTCTAAGATATATATTCTCTAGGTAGGTGACAAAGAGTGAATTATTTTAAGTTCTTTCAAAAGTTATGACCATTCCAACTAAACCAAATTTTGCTCAACTTCTACAATTTTTCTTCTTTGTTACAGTAGGTTTCAGAGACCACATATCGAAAGGAGGAGAATTTATACAAAGCAAATCTGTCAAAGATCAAAGGACACAGCAGTGGAAGCAAACACACACTGTGTTCCCCCAGGGAGATGATGCTGGATAACTCACAGTCCCCAGGCTTGACACAAAACAGGTTGGACTTCCCAAACCCAAAGGCCCACAAGGCAGGGCAGCACTTCAGCTCCAGTCTTCTATGTAAGGCTACTGCCATGGAGAACCTGGAGCTCTTGAAGGACAGCTTACTGAAGAGATGAAATGGATATCCCACATATCATTCAATAAAGAGGATTTACCAAAATCTAGTCTGGAAACAGATCACATCCCTCCTGAAATATTAGCCTGAAATAACAGCAAAGCATCTTACCACATGCTTTCCTTTTAAGGTAAGGGCTGTTGAAGTACAATCCGCCAGTACACATGACAGACTAACCAGACTAGATTTTTTTTTTTAATGGAACTTTGAGTATTATAATTATTATGTGATGCACTATGCATTGCCAATGTGAAGTTGGCTTCAGCTCCTATCTTTCTTTTCCACTGAATCACAGTAGGATCTCAGTTTACACAGTTCCTAATTTGCCAATCCTGTTAGTGGTATGTGTGCCTAATGGGGATTTTGACAGTAAAACAGTCTTGCTAATAGCTCATGATTTATTACATTATTCACCACTTCCTTAAGTCTTTTTTATTTCAGAAAAATAGTTATTTAATAGTTGAGTTGTATTTTCCTAGGCTCTCCACCAGCATTACTAGGCTATACCTAACCATCTTCACTAACAGCTGTAAATGATATAAGGAGAGGAAAATTTTGATGAGGCACTTATAAAGCAAAATAACATTAGAGTGATGTAAGATATGCAAAATATAAATAATATCAAGAATAGGACAGACAAGAAAAATCTAAATTTTCTCAGTAGGGATGAAGCCATTTACACAGGATTCTTCTCAGTACAGCCAAACTCCAAGTCTGTATCAAGGATTACAAGTTATCCCTGCAAAAAGGAGGGTCTGGGATCCTCAAAAAGCATCTAGACACATGCCCATCAGGTTAAAAACTCGTACGTTCATTTGATTACTTAACAGTGCATTTGTTTTCTGCACAACATGGGTAAAAGTCAGAAATTCCAAAGGTGTACTCCTGTACAGCATGCAGGAGACATCCAAGATCAGAGCTTTTCTGTGAGACTTCTGTTTATGCTTGGTATTTTTTGAGTTTATCCAGCGCATGTATCATTTTGGACCAGAAAGATATAGTCTATTATTTCTGATTTTAAAAATACAGTAATTTTAAATTAAATTTTACAATGTACTTTCTCAATTGTCCTAATATTTTAAAGCCAGATCATTCACACTAAATTGTCAAAAACAGATGCAAAAATTCACTCTTCCATATCTCAAAATTAGCATTCCTGTGCAAGCATCAACTCTNCACAGATGCAAACATTCACTCTTCCACAGATATAAATAGAAAAGAATAAATATCTCAAAATTAACATTCCTGTGCAAGCATCAACTCTGTACAGCAATTTTTCATGTAAAAATTTAATTCCTGCACAGTATAAAACTGCCAGAGCAACAGATAATCTGAAGAAAACTGCTGCAAAACAGACAACAGATTTTGCTGATCTTAAACAACCCATTTAAGCACCACTGATTAAGAAAAAAACCACAGTCGCAGGCTAGGGTTAGATGAAGACCTCAGTAAAAAAGGAAGCAACTCCTCTTTGGACTTGTTTTGCAACCTTTTCCCAGAGCTGCACTGGGGTAGAGCAGTTGGCTGTATCAGTTTCTACTGTGGGGACCTGTGCTGGATGACAGACAGGCAGCCTCATCTGGCCATTTTGTCTGGTTGCAAAAATAACCTATTTTGTGCTGTGAAGAACCACCCTTTGCAGTAGAGCTCCTAAGAATACAGTCAGCATTTCCCCCATTATAGCAGCAAAACCACATCTAGGAAAAATAAACTAACTTACGCTTCTCAATTTTGTATCAATTTATACAAGCTCTGGAGGTGCAGTTGCAAACCAGAACCAACATAACTTATGACCAGAGAAACATCATGGGAAGATACAGCACCAACAAACAGGCTATTAGGGAAAAAAATAAGTCCTCATCACTTAAGCAACCAATTGCTAGACCTTTGCTCAGGATGTTATTGGTCTTCACAAGCAATTTCACTGTCACAGAACGAGTTTAAGCACAGCTCAGAACATAAAAGAGAAGACACTTCAACTGAAAGTCAATACCTTAAGTAGCAAGATTGCATCTCTGTATCATGTTCCCTTTCTGTAAGACCAGGGGAAAAAAAAATAATTAAGAAATCTGACCAGTATCCTTCAAGCCTAAAAACTAAGCCTCTTAGTAGCATTTAAAACTTGAGGTAGGGAAATGGGAGAGACAGGCAGCTGTCTCTGTTAAAACAATCAACCCCAGAGCACAAGGAGTCCTATGGCAAAATTCTCCCTTCCCCACAGAGACAAATCCCTATTCCCTTTTATCCAATTCATCCTACTGCCTCATAGATTAAGGGGCACCATCCCTGTTGTCAGCCCTCCAGTGAGAAGCCACCTCCCAGGTAACTACAGCTGAGCCCTCTCTTCTTTTGATCATTCAACCTCTTCTCATCAATGCACCCTCTTCCACAAGACTATCACATCACTACAGCTTGAAAGCAAATTTTGAGCACCCCAAATATCATCACATTTTACAGACATTTCCTTCCCCCACCTCCCTTTTTGGTGTTTTGCCCAGCACGAGCACTGCATGAATACCTTGGCAAGTGATGAAACAAACCTGTGATTTGTAGATGCACCAACTGGCTTTGAAATAGTTAACAGTGAACTAGCCTTAACAAGCTTTAGAAGGTCTGATCTGAATTGCATTTTCCTGGATATAATTACTTCTAAACGGAGATAATGTTAAACAACTGTTCTTCTGCTTGGCAAGCTCTTGGGATGCTTCCCAGGGCTGTAATACTATCATCTCCTCCCGTTCATGTTGCACACAAACTTCCATATTCGTATTCATATCTACACAGGCACACACATGTATTTCACTAGCCCCAGAAAAACACTCGAGAACTCTGGTCTCATTTACAGCCCATGGAAGAGTATGGTCCAGAAGTAAAACTGTACAATGACAGGGTCTCTAAAGCTGCTATCTGTGCATTCACAGCATCAAATAAACACCATCTTCTTTCCCTCTACCACCTCATTTTTCCTGACCTCTCCAGGCAGGATTGCCACATGTCAATTACATAACACAGTATAAAATAATACATTGGGTGAGGGCTGATGCAAACGTGGCCCATTGCTGTTCCTGTCATAAGCTTGACCAGGTCCACTCAAGGCTCTCAGGCATTTTCTTCCCCTCGTGCTTCAGAGTTTATCTAAAGCCTGCATCTGAGACAGGCTAAAATGCCAGCTGTTTGGATCCTAGACAAGCATGAGCTGGAGCACAGGCACAAAGCTATTTCTAGGACAAAGTGTAAACATAGCAACTAGGTCTATGCAGTGACTTGTCTCAAATCTTTCATCAGCTGAAGGGCTGAAGAAGAGGAATAGGAGCCAGATAAGATGATACAACTGCCCAAGCAATCACAGACTGTTGTAAATGGTTTTCGTGCATTTAAACAAAATGGAACAGAGGATAGGTAGCTGGGGGTAAATACTAAAATACTGCAAGTTACCACAGAAAGCTTACCCTATTAAGAGGATTTACCTAAACAGCAAATATTTACAAGGTGAGGCCACAGCTATTTCTTTTACAGTGAACCCCATTAAGTACACTAACAAACTTTACTACATAAGGAAAAGACACCATGAAGAGTCATCTGAGAGCCTTACCACCAATGAAGATAAATACTTGTGAGGGATGCTGGTGGTTTATCTCAATGCAAGTCATAACTCCTGTTCTGCATTTTTTCCTCACTGGATCTTTCCTGTCTACCATAAACTTTCTATGAGTCATCAAAACTGGAATCCAAATAATGCCTTGAACCTCTAAAAATCATGGACAGTCAGTAAAGGTTTTTCCTCTAATTTTTTTCAGTTGAGATTGTGGTGTCTTTTTTTTTTACTCCTAAGTTTTCTTAAATGCTTTCTTCCTTTAACTTGCAATTAAAATTAATGAACTTCTTTTCCATATTCCAATAGGCAGAGAAGCAGAAACCATGCACTTTCCAGTGACAGTTTCTGGTTCTGGCACATGTGATTGGGGAAAAAAAAAAAAACAACAACAAATCACATTAAAGCATTTCCTAAACAGTCTTTTCTGTTAGAAGTCAGACACGAGGGCACAGAGCACAGCCTTGTTCTAAGGTTGGGGCAGAATAATTTTATGAGGAAATGGAGACCACAATCCTTAAGGTATGCAAACATTTTTTTAGGAAATAGTGCTTGTGAAGAGCATCACAAGATAGCTTAACATTTTCCAAACTTCCAGTTACTCTCCCCTACCCATGAACTGAGAAATCTTCTCTCCAAGTAGTCAAAGTTATTTTCCTTAATAAAAGCCTTCTATCATTTGAAAAGTTCTTTTATGTTTAGAAATAGGAGTGTGCAACACTTTTTTCAGATATCACACAAAGTATTGCTGCAAAACTAACACACTGTTTGAAGTTATAGAAGTCCTCATTAGTGAAGAACATTAAAAAAAAGCTTTAGTTGAATTTGTTACACTCCCTGGAGAAAGTAAGCCCATTTTCATTAACATGCAAGCTACTTATATGTGTCTACTTCCCAAAACCAAGAACTTGGACAAGGACAGGAAAAAAGAAAAGGAAAAAAGCAAAAGAAACCACATCTGGACCCGCCCATCTCCATGCACAATGATTAATGAAATGGAAATGTTAATGCAGCTCAGAAGTGGCCATATCACATGGAAGTTTTAAAAAATAAATATCAAGTTGTTTCCAAGAAATTGTACCCATTAATAATTTTAGACCTCACTTGAAACAGGAGAGGCATAAGGAAAGTATCTTGAAACTGATGGTATTGATTAGACTACACCACTGGAAGTTTCTCACAGCAGCCACGATCCATCTAAGAAAATCACTAAGAACTGAATTCCAGTAAGGACAAAAATCATTTTTAAATTGATGTATAATTTTTGCAAGAGTTCTTGCCAACACCACATTAGATCAAATTAAATCATGACTTTCTCAGCCCCTCATGCCATATAATATTTCTTCAACATCTGTACAATCCTTTTTGTTTGACATTCTTTGTATCTCAAGATTCCTCAAGACTCTTAATAGTACTAATTCTTCTTACTAATAATAATTTGATTTCTGCTATACAGTCCAGTTCCCTTTACTATAGAATGATGTAACAGAAGTAGATAAAAATATTGTATTGAATAAAGATTTAATTACCCAAAGATGCTAAAGATACTTTTTGATGGTTAGAAAGACAAATTAAGATTGCAACAGGAATTACTCCACTAAAAGGCATTTGAATGTAGTACAGACTGCTTCTACAAAGGCAAAATTGTCTCACACACATAAATCACTTGGAATATAATAAACAGAGGTCAACTTCACACAGACCTGTACTGAAGATAAAATATTATTCTCATTTGCTGTACCTTAGTGGAAACAAAGGTAAACAACTATATGAAACTCAGGAGAAAGATGAAATCGTGATTAACAAAAAGCAAGAACAACTGCTAAATGTTAAAGGAAATAAATAGGAGTCAGGTTGGGAAATAAGCAGCAGCTTGCTCTGCTGTAAGGCTCGCAGTAATATGCTTTCTAAGCTTCAGGGAAAAGGGAAACCTGGGGAAGGAAGTCTTGAGGCTCTGCATAGAAGCCTCTCCCCTCTCCACTGTCTGGAGGTCAGTCTCCTAACCTAGTAAAGCACTAGGATTAAATATAGGAGATAGAAAAGCTATGACCCCCTCATCTTTTTTCCACATCCCTTTAATCTCAGTTTCTTAACATGAGCAGACTAAAATGCAGATGTGATTACTTCACCAGTCTTTCCCATACAACTGTCTCATTACTGTACCTTAAGCTTGTCAAGGGAAAGCCTAATACATTGCAACTGGCACATTCTTTGTTGTCAGCAAGGTAAAAGTTTAGTTGCACTGGTCTTGCACTTTGTGGTATTGTTGCTGTAAAACACAGGTCTAAGGGACAGCAGAAATACCCTGTCAGCAAAAAACTTGGTACTGCCACATTGACTTTAGGCCTCATTGTTTAAGACACATTGCTCCACGCTATATGGTTATTTTAATTGTTACTATTTTCTTTTTCAAAGCTATTTCTAACCAGCCAGCTACAAAGCACTGAGGGGCTCTTTGGATATGTGTCAGAGATGGAGGAAGGCTAAGAACAAGACCAGCAAAGCTGGATTAAGTCAGGATGTTTAAAGGGACCCTCAGTCTCCATATGTGTTTCACCAACCATAATTGCTTTATTCTGGAGTAACTTCTATAAATGAGTGTAAGATTGCCTGCGAGACAGTAGGTCAGAGAAAGCAATTTTATGGTTCTTGTTTTCATTGGCAGTTGTAGAAGGTTTAAGCACTTTATGACTTCATTCTGAATTTGCTATGATAAGTTATTTTTTGTATCGCTACCTTAGAACTGTACCTTAGAAGAAAGCATTTTCCTCAGGGACTCGAGATTTCATAAAACAACATGACTTGCTACCTGCTTAAAGAAAAGCACGTGAGAACTTAGAGCAAGCAGTCTTGCTGTGAATGAGATTCCAAGAGACATTGTAAACCTGATCAGTATTCTGTTGGTTAATCAAACACTCTCCACTGGTTGTTCTACATTTGCAAGAATTTATTTTTTAAAGAAATTACTGCCAGCCAAGCAGCTAATGTTCTCCTCAATAGAGAGAAAGTCTTGTCCAAAGCAAAAGAGACAGAAGCAATTCTCAAAATAACTGAGCTCCCCCTAATTGGAGCCTGTGTCAAGCAGTCTGCTCTCAATATATTTTACCAAAGTCAAAGAAGAGCTGCATTTTTCCAGGCATAGGTTTATAAATATTTCTCTCAAAAGCCATTCCTCAGTTGTCCCTACCTTTTTCAAGTCCCATCAGAACTTGCATTCAGACTAGATGATAAATGGTGCCTCAGCAATATATCCAGGTCACATTATAAAACATCTTCACATTTTTTAGCAGAAGCAATGTTACATCTGAAATGTAATTTTGATTTGGTGAAAGATATTTGAAAGCAAAACCAATTTTTTAAGGATAAATATCACTGAGTCTGTGTAAGTTTTCTTTTCATTGCACAAGAATTGTTCGGTTTACAAAAGGATATGTCATTCAGACCAGGAAGACTACCCATGCTGTATGTTGCACCTAGCACAGAATACAAAGTCTGCCAGCAGGTTTTCTTTAATTTTGCCCAGAACATGAAGCCTTACACTTGTGCAAGGCTGATGTTTTTTATTCTTGTTCAATGGCATCTCTTAGGTAAGGGAAGATGCTCTGTACTGAGATGTGAAAAAAAAAAAAGCACCAACTATAAGGCATGGGGCATATGAGAACTTCAGACTATCAGAACCAAAATTTCTAACCCAGGCTGCAAAAGGAGCAGCAAACAGCTACAAGGTTGTACATGATGGGTACTTTTATTTAGCTCTATTTCCTTCTACTTAGATAAGGATAATTTAGGTCATCAACTTACATTATCACAGTAAAGGTAAAAATCACAGTCCATGGTTATTCAGGCATAAGAAATAAGACCTAAAACAAACTTCATATACTATCATTTGCACAGTAAAATCTCTCACCCAATACTTTTGGCAGAGTAAGGGCAGACTGGTACTGATGAGCCTATCACCCTAGCAACTTCAGACTGTATTATTCCCAGGATAGTGGGAGAATCATGTTCCTGCACAGCCAGTTACAGGTCCAACTGGTCATAATTATTTCAAGGCAAAGTATTCCTAAAGTTTAAAGAGCAAAAAATGTTTGCATACAGCTCTGAAAAAAAAAAATATTCAGATTGTTGAAAACTAATCAAGCCAACAAGAAAGTTTTTAAGAGGAACACCTGTTAACTTGAAGCAAGAGCACCAAAGCTTTGCTCAAAGCTATGAAAGGATAGGTAGGCTTGTTTTGTGACAAGCTTTCTTGATTGGTTACTATCCCAGTTAGAAACAACTCATCTCTGGGAACAGACTATTACCACATTGGCTGAGAAGAGAAACAGTAGGAATACGTGAAGTTTTGTGCCTCTGTTTCCGGGTGGACATGTGCATAACAACTGTTTTTCTACATCTTTTAATGCATCTTCAAGAGTGAAGTTGGAAAAGCTGCCATCAGCAAGATGAATCACATTTTAAATATAGCAGATGTTCAGTAAAGAAAGCAAGTTACTGCTGCAGCTGTATAGCCTGTACGTACCCTTACTGACTTCAGGAATATTATATGAACAAGTCAGGTCCCACTGGAGTTGTTCTCTGATCATGCAATACATCAAAAGATGCAACATTAATGTAACTGCTCTAATAATTAAAATTAAAAATACAGCCAACCACTGACTGCTTTGAGATGTAGCAGACTTCAGATGCACACAAAATTCTTCATTAGCACAGGCATATATTTATTCTGTAACAATTACTAAAGGCGCTTGCGTGCAGCATTAATCAATGGGGTCTGCTCAAGAAGCAAGTAGCTCACCAGAGCACACGCACAAAACCACAGCAATGAAAACTTCTCATATACTTGGTAGGAATTCTGAACTTTTTATATAATTGACCTGGACAGGCTGGATCAAAGCACCAAGGCCAGCTGCATGAAGTTCAACAAGCCAAGTGGTGGGTCCTGCACTGTGGTCACAGCAATCTCGTGCAAAGCTATAGGCTTAGGGAAGAGTAGGTGGAAAGCTACCCAGTGGAAGACCACCTGGGGGTTCTGGTCAACAGAGAGGTGGGAGTCAGTCTCTTCTGTCATGTAGCAAGCAACAGGAAAGAAAATTACCTCAAATTGCATCAGGGGAAGTTTAGATGTTAGGAAAAATTTCTTCCTCAGAAGGGTTATAAAGCATTGAAACAAGCTACCCAGGGAAGTAGTTGAGTCACCATCCCCAGAGATATTTCAAAGACAGATGTATGTGGCACTTAGAGACACATTTGGACTTGGCAGTGCTGGGTTAACAGTTGGACCCAGTGATCTTAAAGGTTTCTTCTAACCTAAATCATTCTGAGTCCAGAGAGAAAATATCAGACAGAAAGAGGATTCTGATCTATCTGGTAGCAAGAACTCGTAATTTCTTCCACTCTATGAAAAGCAAAGTGAATGAACTATGAGGAATTAGAACAAGTTACTTTAACCAAGATCATTTTCACAAGGCAATAAGCTTCTATTTAAGGCTTTGTCTTCAGAAATACTGAAGTTATAGTTCTAATTTAAGCTAGTAAATGTAAATCTGCACCACATAAAAACTTTTAAGTCTCTATATATTATACAGTTAGTTTTCACATAGATACTACAACTTCATTGCACATTACTTGGATACTCTTCATTTGGCAAATTAGGATGTGTTTTCCTCTAACAAAATCTGACCTAGGTACATGACAGCACATTGCTATAATTTTCAAATTTGCAGTTTATCCAGACCTGCTGTATTAATTCATCAAATGACACCTTACATTGCATAATACTGGTACCAGAGAACTCAGGAATTCTGCTCTTTTATCACCTTCATCTACCCAGAAACTATGCATCACCATGGAAATAAAACCTAAAAATAAAGGGAAAAAATACACAGTTAAGCTACTCAGTGGAACAGGCTATTCTAGGTCAATACCTTGAAGAGAAACACGACTGTTCACATGACTCTAGATTCTCTCTGAATATAAGAATCATGGCTGTCAGACTAAACATAGTCAGAGGGAACTCAAAAAATCTGCATCAACTCCTCTACAGGCAGACAAGATCAGAAGCCTTCAGCCCAGAGGTTGCACATCTTCAGTGGTAGTACACTGCCCTGCAATGCCAATACAGAAGGAACCCCTTTAACAATTCCATCAGGAAACATTAAGAAAAATATGGTTTTCTGGGAAAGTTTCTTATTCTACAACTACAGTTTTCATGTGAAAACTCATGTTAAGCTGGGAAGAAAAAAACATACAGTCCCTAAATGAAAGTATTAGGAGGCAGCGTTCTCATGTCACACTGCACTGGTCAGTCTCTCAGGATAGCTGGTTTCCTGAAAGTCATCTCAGTACAGGGTTTTTTTCCTTCAGTCGTGGCTCTCAAATCCCTAACAGATAGCTAATACGAGCCTTCCTGCTCTTTTCCTACTTTTCTTTTTAACCCTGTACACCCATGTGGTGGATTCACAAGGTTTCCTAGCTAAGGCAGACCTTTGTCAATGACAGATGTCCAAGTGCCCTGCAGCTGTTTTAATGAGAAGCATGAGTTTCAGATCACAGTATCAAAAGAACTACTTTCTCAGAACATTCTCCTGTAAGGAGTCTCTAAAGCAGATTTCCCTCTGGGTTTCAATAACCTCAGCTAAAGGAGAAACACCACGATTTTGAAAAAGTCTTTTGGATAAAATGGGCAAGGGTACCTAAGATGGACTCTAGATCAGGATTTCCCATTGACAAAGCACTCTGTTCCATCACATTCAATTTACAGAATCCTACCTAGAAAAATTTAGAGGGCATCCGTGGCTTGACTGTGGCTTAACCCTTCAGTGTGACTCAGAAGCCAAGAATTTCTCTTCTCTGTTTCCATTTCCTGCTTGATTTTGGCAGGCCAGCATGGAGTCCCTACAGAACAAGGTCCACATATATCATGTGCTTCTAACCACTTAAATTTTTCTTTTTCCTTCAGGAGTTGTCCTGCCCTCCCTTCTGAGTAAATTCTGTTGAACAACTGTATCGTTCATGTAGAGAGAACTGTCTCTACATTTATTTTTAAAAAATAAAAAGCTATTCTAAGGCAAAGAGCTATGATCATACAGCTGATAATGAATCAGCTAAGGAGGGTTACAGAAATCGCTGGTGTTCACAAGCAGCATGGGCTGGTTCATAATGGCATAAGCACTCAACAGTTCACTCCTCATTAAAAAAAATCATCTCAGAAAACAGAACTATTCCAAACCATCATCTGCTTCCTGAGTCTTAAGGCACACCAAACAGAAGTGTTACTCAGTTCTAGTTTTATGCCTTGACCAATCCTCCACCAATAAAACAAAAATAAAACAAACAACTAGGATCACAGAGCTAGAAGTACTTCCACCTCAGAGTCAACACTTGCAGGTCATTATCTTCCTCTTGGAAGATGTAATAAGCACATTTATTATTCAAAACCTGCCCCTTTGAAGCTTCCCACTTATAAAACCAGGGATGCAGCAGGTGTTGCATGGTTCTGACAGAAACTTTGCTTTGAGGTCTGTACTTGAGACCTGTGGTTTTACCACATCTTTCCTTCTCACAAAGTATTGCACATTTTACTTACCAATTACATTCAGCAGGACACTCCAAATGGTTTTCCATGGCTTTCAAAGTCACTTTGAACTGATGTTATGGCCTGAGCTTGAGCTACCACTAAAGGATATGCTCCTGCTTTATTTTTACCTTTCCCATTTCAAACACAGTATTGGTGCAAGACACAACATATCCATCTATACTGCATTACATAACATTATGTAGATAAGGCACCAGTATTCTCACAGAACAGTTCATTTTTATCATCCCAAAGGATTCCAGGCAGAGGACAGAAAATATTCAGTCCATTTAATGTTGGAACAAATGCAGACAGATGTAATCTGTTTTCAGAAGTTGCTGTAGACTAAATGGATGCACCAGTTTGAGTAAGTGAAAGTGACCCTATGAGCAGATCACTACTCAAATCCCTGAAGCTACATTAGATCACTATTGGCAATATTAACATGTCTCCATATTTCACATAAGGGCCACATCTTTACATGCATTAACAAAGGTCAAACTTACCCTTCAATTACATCTATATATTCCTTACATTTCTGCCCTTTCAATCATTAAGTCTACCTCGGTCACCACATAAATAAGAACTGGATATTCTCATCCTACTCATCCTATCTTGCAGTGTTTCCAAACTTCTGAATGCTTTTTTTCTGACTATGGGGATTAGAGGTTATTTTGCAAACTTACTCTTCACTGCTCTTCTTAACAGGACATGAGTTTCTCTGTTTTATGGGGGGTAAATGGGGTCACAGAAAAGAATTAAGCTGCTCAAGTGTTTTGCTGCAGATCCACAGCAATACTTGAGAATAAAACATCTGATCTACCAATCTCCCACTCATTAAATGATAAGAAAAACAATCATAAATTAATAGCGAGCTGAAAACTTAGGCATTATTTATTTCATCTGCTGACTTAGGGCATGATCCTTCCTCAACAGAAATTAATAGTAAACTCCCACTGAGTTCAGCAAGATTAAATCCCTGGTCTCTTTCCTCCCACCAGCTTCCCTAGAGAAGCTGACAAATCATGCTGACAAATCATGAAAGTTTAATTGCTATCTTTCACTTAAAAATAATGGTAAAAAATGCACACTATAGTCACTGCATATTTCTTTTCCCATTCCTTGACCAGGGTTCTGATTTTTACTCGGAAAACTCATCAGGAAAAACACACACAAAAACACCAAGATACATTAGAAGTCTGACCAACATATAATGCCTGTCTAGAACCTAATTTTACAAGGCAGACACTTTTGCCTTTAGGTACTTTTTAAAATCACATAAACTGAAAACTGCTTTCCTCCACCTTTGTCACTCCCTTCCCCCCACCTTTCAGACTAATCTATGCACTTGTCATGGGGACTGCCAACATGGAACATCCCACTGAGCCTGGCAATTGGCAGCTGTGATCAACCACTTCACAAAGTCCTGCATGTCAGCTAGAAAGCAGTTGTTCTTAAGCAAGTCAATCTTCTGAGCAGTTTAAGTCACAGATCCAGTCAAAGCACTAGAAAAAGAAAACCATTTGGGTAAAATCTTACTTTATCCACTATTTTCTTTTTATAATGGTTAATAACAGACTAGAAATTATTTATTCTTATTACACAAAGCTGCTCGCAGACTCTTTGATGTATAGAGATTAATCAAGGGTAACCCTACACTTACTGGTGAGGTTTACCACAGATATCCCTCGTCATTATACCCACATTAGTAACATGCAGATTTCGTACAGTTCCAAACTTCTTTCAGATAACCAATATGGCCTAAGTATGAAGTTAGTAACTGGGAAGGAGCAATACCCATTTAACTGTTGACCTTATAAGCAACCATGAGATTTTGTCACATCACTCTTGCCATCAGACTATGCTCCACCATGTTACAAAGCATAAATTCAATCATCTGAGACACTCTGCCTATCAGTTCTCTTGGTATGGTTATAATATATGCAGTGTAGAGTAGGAAACCTTTGCTATCAAGCAAAGCAGAAGTAAATCTTTCTGCTGAAACCAACCATTGGACTGAACCAATATTACCATACACACCACTGTTCAAATGACACACTTTTTAACCCCAGGCTGAACTTTGATGAAACAAGATCAGCATAGAAAGTCATTCTTTCCGTAATTATTTCCTCTTTATAAATAGGGTGCCAATGGATTTCTTTGGCCAATTTGCTCATTATTGAGATTGTATATTCCACTCTCTGCCTCCAGGTAGTCCTAGGAGCATAATTTAAGTGATTTGTTAGCTTTTTGCATACTTAATCTGTCCCATGAAACAGAGTTTTTCCACTCCACCCTTTGGATAAATCAAAAGGAAATAATTCTAAAATCTGCAGATCAAACATAAAAGTTACAGGAAAAAAAATAAGGAAAAGTAATATGAAACATGAAGAAGGTACACTGAACAGACAAAGAAAGAAGGAAGACAGTTGAGAACAAGGGAGGAGAACAAAGACATAATTCACTGGAGTCATGTGTCTTGAATGAGTAGAGAAGCCTGTGCAGGTAATTACAACACAATGGGATCACAGGAGGACTTCTACCACCTTGAATACATCGCAACACCTTTTACAAGCAGGATAATAAAGCAGAAGCTTGCCTCTTAAAACTTCATTTGACTCCTACAGCACTCTGTGGGAACCGACTCAGAGAACATAAATATTCCAAAGTACAGTAATAAACCATGTTTCCATTCACACATTAAGGGAAGAGGGTATGGTATTTTGCACATTTTTACTGTTAAATGAGTACCGTGGAAGGTACATGGGTAGAACACCACATTTCCATTCTCACCTCAACTAATACAAGATGTAATGCAGGAAAGCTAACACCCCACATGCGTTTGTCCCTCTGAAAGTTACTCTGAGGCAGCATCAAAGACTGGGGGAATTTCTCTCTAGTAGATTGTACATGCTGTTAGACTTCTAGGCTGTGTTCTGATGTCTAGTGAGAGGTTGGGGCTTTTTTGATTAGGCTTAAATGCCTAGAATTAAAGGTAAGATTTATTTCCAACTTCTCTCTGCCTAGAGAAATTTTGAGTTCTCCTGGGATGAACAGGAGAAAAAGGAATTGGCAATAACTAACCACTAGCTTCAACAGCAAGAATGGGCACAAACCTGTTTTCTCAAGGTATTCCTGATGGGGAAAGCAAGATTCAGAATTGTTGTGGCCTAATGGCTCTTCATCACTGGGATGTGTCCTTGCAGACTGCAAAGCCTGGAATCCTAGTGTACATTTAATTTTTTTTCTAGTGCCTTTTCACACTTCATATGACTTTTCATAACAAACTGCTGGCATTCTTTCTACAGCTTTGAGAAGGAGGCCATAACACGCTCAGCTTGGACTTTGCTGCTTCACTTGGGTGATACATGCCAAGCCTAAAGCCTGTGAAAGCAGAGAGAAAATTATCACAATGCAGAACACACTTCATCCTTCTAAGACACATCCTTCTTGGTATAGCACTTCTCTGCTTCCAGCATGAAGGTCTGAGAAGGCAATCTAAGGTCTACTGCTTGCAGCTCTATGTGCCTAACAACCCACACAGTCCGTGAGAGCACCATCCCACTTGTATTAATCCAGAAATCACTTGACATGATTCATATCTTTATTTACACTGCTCATGAGTAGCTAGAAGATATTTAATCCAGAAAAAAAGCTATTTCAAGATAAAAGCCAGACTGAAAGGTTTTTCCCAAAAGGCTGGGAAAGTTTGAATTTTACTAGACTGATATATTTTATCATGTGAGCATGGCTTCTATAAACAACACAAAACAAAACCAAGGAACCCAAACAAGGACACCTACACAAACAGGACTGACCTAAAAACAGTTTTACCATCTCATGGAACTGCATCCTTCCAAAGATACAGATCTAGGATTCCCAACTCAACATCAGTGAATCTGCTGCCAAACTCACAGAAGGCTCATGTCAGAGCAATCAAAACAGATTTGACAGTCTCTTATGATGACTTGTGAATTTAAAAAAGAGCCTTTGTAAGCCCAGACAAATTCAGCATCTAAACATCAGCTAAACTCCACCGTGTAAACCAAATTAGAAATTATAGGGAAAAAAACACCTCTCTATATTAACATGAGACATTTGCCTATCTTGCCTGAACAGAGGTTACTAATGCTGTAAAACAAGAGAGTTAGACATCCTAAATTTAAGACAGATTGAAAATCTGAAAGAAAATAGTGTGCTGTTGTGACACATGCATTATAAATACCCTGGACTAGCAGGAAGGATAACAAAGCATGCACTCCTGGCTGCTTGGGCCGACTTTGAGACTAACCATTCCCATTCACCACAACAATGGAATTTCCCAAGAGCATCAGAAAAATACAAACTGATAATAAAGGCAAATAGGCTCAGTCCAAATAAGACAAATTTTGGAAAGTTACTTTTACGATATTCCCCCCCTAGAACAACAGAAAAATACTCCAGAAGCCTGTCCCTGGTGGAGATAAGAAAATGGTGGGGGCTGAGACTCCCCTTCATTCCCCCTGTGTCTTCAGGGGTCTCAGAATCACACTTCAGTTCCTGTCCAACTCAATCTGGTACTTCACCAAAAGTCTGGAAAATAAAGCAATGTAGCCATTACAGTTGAAGAGTTTTATGCATGAGGATTTCATTTGCAAACAAAAAAACAGAATATCTTCCACCTCGGAAGCCCTTCTGTTATTAAATTTACATCAGAATCCCAGACTCTACCAATTAGCATTCATGATTAAAAAAGAAAAAAATACATCATTCTGTCTGGTTCTTTTTCATGGGCATCAGTAACATGAAGGTCTCAAAAACACACAGAAGTATTAGAAACCATCTAAAACTCTCATCTTTTTGCTCATTTTCTGTGAACTAAGGAGTTGACCATTGTACTTGCTCGCTGTAAGCTGATAGCCAGAAAACACCCAACTCCATCTTGATTAAATTTACAATCTGGCTAAGAGTAGGCTTCCTTCAAGTGCTGCTGAGGGGTGGAACTAATATCCTGCTGCACTGGATGCAAGGAAGGAGAATGCCTGCCAGGCCCTGGCTAGCACTCCTCCACGCCATCACAGCAGCAGAAGCGCAGCACTGCACGGAATGTACGAGGATTTCCTCGGCTTCAGAAGCTGGCACCAGAGGCTGGGCCTCATCTCACTACTGACAGCTCCACTGAGCAGCTCCAGCCAAAATTCTCAAGTCGGACTGCTGAGGCTGAGGTTAAGTCACATACAGTATCTAGAGGCTACATATTTCTGTTCCTCCTCACCCTGTGATAACAAGAGCACCGCTGTTCAAAAGGTTAAATAACTAAACAAATAAAATTCATACTAAGTCCAGGCAAGATATCCAACTTTCCTTGACAATGATCTTCAGAATGCACAGTGGTCAAAGGCGTTCTCAATCAGAAGCTGATGTCTAATTGAGCTCTTTGCAGTGCCATGGAAAACTTCTCCTTAAAGAAATTGATAGACAAGGAGGCTCTGGCCAAGACTGCAATTTAGTCACCAATTTCATCACTTCTAAATTTGGCCTTGTTCTAGTTTGAGCGTTAAAAGTCATAATAATTGCTTAATAAAAAAACAGGATTGTACCAAATTTTTCATGTACCAGTCTACACAGCACATAAAAGCATTAGAGCCCCAAAAGCTTAACAAGGTTTTGTTTATAGCATTAGGTACAAATGAACTTCATAAGGAACTAAAAAAGTAGGAGAACCTGCAGTTTAGAATTAGGTATATAACATACTGCCGAAAATCTGGAGCCTGTAACATAAGGTCTAGTGATGGAAAACATCCTGCATCATCAGCTCACATAAAGCCCACATCATGAGGAAAAATGGGACAGTGTTTGCCATCATTTATTTTACAGAATTGATTTACTATACTTGCATCATCCAAACACGCTTTTATTTCAGTTTTGAAGTTCAGATTTTTGTCCTTGCTGGTTCTTTAAAGCATCACATGCTCTTTACAGATATCATCTTGTTAGCTAATAGAATTGCATTTTGAAAGCTTGATAGCAAAAGCATCATTTTCTGTAATCCAAGACAGGGTTTAACCATTAACACGAGTAGAAATACCCAAATCATTTGGACATTGTTTCGTGAAAGGACTATATTTGCTCTTGGCTCCTCAACTGAGCCCTAATAACTTTACTGGCAATAGCAATCAATTTGTCAAAACTGGTTGTTCACAAAAAGCAGTGACAAATATTTTATCGCACTGCCAGTGGGCACAGACATTTTCAGCATTAAATCAAATGGTACGGCACACCTAGAAAGCATATTTTCCCAACAAAATTAGACTCCAAACACATGCCATTACATTATATGCCCTTCACAATCTCACAAAAGCCTTCATCCAGTTCCACCTCATCGTTTTCTTCAAGTGCTTACAATACAGAGAGTTTGTTTATGTTTCCCAGAAACAGCCCCTGAAGTAAATAAACAATTCCCATGTCACAGAAGTACTTTGATCCCTCGCAGGATTTGAATTACTCTTTTGCTAACTGCTCTCAAAGTGTGTATCTTCTTAAGGACTGAGGTGCTGAAAGCAGCAGCACAACTGGTGCTATCCCTGGCTGGCCATGGGTGCCCTTCCAAAGGAAATTTTAGGAACAGTTACAGGCAAACTCGGTAACCCATCATAAATACTACTGTATTGTGAACTAGCAGCCTATAAATCCCTTCTCAGTGGCATATCCCTATGGGAAAGGGTATGCAAGCTTCCATATGGTGGTGATATATCATGTGATTTTTTTTAAAAGGCATACTATAACTCCGACTTATTTACTGTTCTCTCTCTTCATATATGTAAACAAAGAAAAGCTTGAAAGGTTACATTCTTTCCTACGTTATTTAAACCAAACTGAAAGTTTAGCCACATAAACATCTGTCATGTGTCCTCAATTCTTGGTACTTTCTCTTTCTTCCTCAGAAAATTAAATACCCAGATGTGTCTGACTAAATAAAATGGGTGCTGAATCATCTCATTTTTCTGCCAAAGCAACAAAAACAATGATAGCTACTCTCAGGGACCCGTGGGGCAGCCACAGAACCAACCCTCCCGTCACACTGGGCAAACTAACGGCCAAAATTGGAACTGCCACATGAGCACCAGTGGCAGGCGGAACACGCGGAGAGCCCCGGACCCCCGCAGCCCACGGGTCCTGGCCCAACCTGGGGTGTGGGCAGGTAGACAACCAACCTGCAACTTGTCACTGGCTGCCTCGGAACCCTTCCTGACAGAGTATGAAGCTCTCCATCTTTTCCTCAGATATCAGAGCAGCTGGGGGTGGCTAAGCTTAGATTCTGAGTGATGTCCAGTTTGGCACTGCTAGGCAGGTGGCATTCAATATATCTCAGCTGTCAGGGCTCTGGATTCACTAACAGCATTGCAGTCCATTCCCTCGTGCTCCACTGTTTCACGCAGCCAGGAAGGAGGTGGTGGCACCCAGTGAGAGACTGGCACCATGAATAGCACAGTTGACTGAAGGCAAGAGAAGTACAGGCTCTTACAGGTTGCAAGTGATAAATGCACTGTCTGCAAGGCACGTGCAAATGTACAAAATGCATCAAGTTAAAAGAAGCAGCTCTAGAGAAACTTCTAAGTTTTCCCAGAAGTACTCAGAGGGGCCAGATCTTACCCAAAGGTGTCCTGTGGGGAAGAAGAGAGGCTCAGCCTGTTGACTGATCCCAGGAATCAGAGATAATCAGTGATGCTATCTTCCCTGACTTGTCCATGATGATGTATTCCCTAACATCCCCCCTTCTGCTTTAAGATAAATACCACCCATCCTTCTATGGGAAGGGAACTGCCTGCTGACAACATTGAGTCTTGCATATACAGATGAGGCATTTTGCCATTACTGACTTTAAAGATTTATCTCCTTTTTTTCAGACCACTTAACACTTCAGCCAATGGGTTTATTTTTCTCTCACTCAAGGTGGGACTTTTTAAGTTAGTGGTCTTGGACTATGAGATCAGGCAAGGAATGTTATTTTTGAAGAGACTATTGAAGACATTTTTGAACAGAAGAAAGAATGGAAAGTCTAAGGACCATGACTCCCAAGCTCTAGCAATTCATGGAGGCCAGGGACAATGATGAATATCTGTCCCTTTCCTCTGCAAGAGGTTACCAGCCCCTGCCGAACAGGTGCTACATCTACTCCTCAGCTGACAGCATTCAGGCTGTCACATTAATGCAGTTGCCATCAGCTCCAGTTTATATTACTGTGTGAAAATACAGCAGCAGAGAACTCTGATTCATGACCCTGTTGGAGTTAGCTGCAGTGGCTAAAGAGATGGCCTCCCCCTCAGCTCTTCAGCCAACACAGCTCCATCTCACAGGCATCACAAATCAGAGTCGGGGAGGGGGGGATGACGACGACACACACAGATTAGAAAAAAGATGACAGGAAATAAGGAAGAAGAAAGAGAAAAAAAAAAGTGAGAGTAGGAAAGGAAAGAGCATTAGTAGACAGAAGGATGCCAAGGGG
>VWZY01008179.1:321991-393251 GCA_013399075.1 Chloroceryle aenea
AAATAGACAGGAATTTGTAAGAGTATTTCTCAAAACCCTAAATTTAGAGGCAATAGAGAGACAAGACATCTCACATTAATACCTCAGAATTATTGATTACCTTCAGGGTTGATTTCAGAAAGAAACAGTAATAATCTGTGTGAATCAACTACAATTATGGAATTGTATAAAAAATGGTCAGCAAACTAAGTGAAAAAGCTTCCATCTGGAATGTGGATATCCCACACTCCACGATGAAGTGGGATTACACTCTAAAGAGTTAATAACATCAGTATGGAAAAGGCTATTACCTGTCTGGATAGGCAATTAAGAAGTTTCCAAGTGATGCACAAGAGAAATTAGTACCTCCAAAGCATAAAGCAAGCAATGATGTGGTAGGAAGAAAGGTAAACCCCTTCTTGTTTGAAGTAATGAATGATAAATTAACAGGCTGGGGGAAAATCTTTCAGTTGAAATTATTCTAAAGGTGACTAGGGACCAAACACACAAAAAGAATCTGTCAGCTTCAGGCTCCGTTCAGTGAATGTAACCTGAAGACATAAAGACTTAGTGAAAAATGGAGACCTTGGTTATAAATGCTGTCAGGCATTTGCCAACTTGTCAGTTGAGTCATGCAGAGTAAAGGCAACTATCAGATCTGATTTAAGTTCTACTTAGTGAGTACACTGGGGTTTTTTTTAATCCCTTTCTGTTCATCTGTATCTACAAATCTGAATACGTGCCATCTGTTCAGGATTCGTAAATAAATACCTACCTAATTTTAGTTTAGCTTTTGTTCGGAGTTAATCCAAGGAGGGCTGAGCCCTAAGGCTTTCATTTCCCTGGGCATGGCCATCCTGAAAAGCTGCACCTTACATATCTGGGAGGTGGCCACCAACCCCTGCGTGCTGTCATACGTGCATGTGGTTCTGGGTCTCTGCAGGCAACAGACTGCTTGAGAGTTGGCAAAAGGACCTCGTAAGGAAATATGTCTTTGGGTGACCACTGGTGGCTAGAAGAGCTCTTAGGCAAGTGGCAAGACAATCACTCTATTTCAAGGGTCTCCTGGGACATGAAAAAAGTGGTAAAAACTGAAACAATGTGGTGAAGAGTGGAGAGACTCATGACATGTACTGCTGCAGAATGTAAAATCTCCCCCTGTCCTTGACGGTGCCAGAAGTTGGCCTCCAGCTGAAGTAGTCCAAAGAAATAGAACTAGCCTTTCTACATTACAGCAGATGAAATTAAAGGCCAAAAATGAGAAAACCAGAGACAGCTAAGCATGCAGATAATAAGCCAAACAGGCATCCCAAGAAGGAGAGCACAGAAGGTGAATGGGACTGACAAACACAGTCAGTTGGCCGAGATGAAAGGACATAACCAGCAGAGTAGGAGCAGCTTTCCAAGTCACACAGCCCGTAATTCACCCTGCAAAGATGGATCCGTCTGACAGTTTGTGCAGCATCCACCAAGTAGCGGAAGACTGTTTGGTATCTGGCTTATTTTTCTAGCTGAAAGGGACAAATTTTGTCCATTTTCAACAGTGTAGGCCAGGCACTGTATCAAATTACACTCCAGTTAAAAAGATTTTACTAAGAAAATTTTTAATTATTCCAGCAATGAACAGCCAGCAATGCCAGAGCTTCAAAGAGTAGAACAATACGAGTCTTACACAGAAATATTTGCTGTGTGGTGTACCTGTGCCAAGAAGAGGATTAAGATCTTATGCGGTGGGAGATGAGGCTGTTGCTGTTTTCATTAAATTATTTTGGGTCAGGGTATCCCAGATCCTCAGGAAACAGTTGATTTAAATGTAGGGATGATGACATGTTCAGCACTAACCTCTCCGAAGACAAACAAGAAACTTCAGCATCAGCAGATGAGCAAGGGAGAGAGCAGTGAAGTAATTCCCACTTGCAGTTCCCATCCCTTAAGCTCTCTGTGGAAAATATCAACAGTATTACCTTGGAGTACCACACCTCCGAGCACAGCAAGAGCAGGAAGTCATCGTGCCACGTGCTGTGCCATGCCACGCGTTCAGTCAGCAGAGCCTGTCACGCACCTTGAGTGCTCGGAGTGAGGTAGCCTGAGTTCTGCATAGCAAGTACTACAGGGAAGCCAATAAACCCGCTACAGATCTGAGGTGGGGAGGAAGAGATGGGATTCTGCCAGAGAAGCCGTTTTTGCTGGTAGCCCAGTTAGGAAGGATCATTCACCTGAGCACAGCCTGGATCAAAGCGGTTTCTGTTGCTGCTCTGTGCTCTGCAGCCTCTAGAAATTAATTGCACTCGCATAGTGTCATCCAAGAAGTGGCATCAGTGTGAACCAACACATGGTTCCTAGCTGCTTTAGATGGACTTATCTAAGTTCTTTGAAGCATATTCCCATTTTCCTAGCAGTAGTAGTATGCTCTTGCAACAGCCATGTGGGGTCTACTGAGAAAGCACAGCTCCATGCTGCAGGAGAGCAACTGAGTTGCTTCCAGGTGACCTGTACAGTCAGAGTCAGATACTACTCTCCTTAAACTAAACTGCCAGCCCCACACTTATGTCCCCAAGTCTTTTATAAAGTTAATCCAAAAGGTGGATAAATCCCTAGAGAGAGCTGTACTAAGAACTGAATGCTCACCTGCCTCCTCACACATACATCTTCAGAGTAGGAATGCTGGCAGGAAGTTGCTATTCTCTTTCTTCTGGTAGTTGCTGAATGGTCTAATACAGTCTTGTTTCCCTTCCAGAAAGTGTCCTTTGTTCTTATGGTGAATTTATATAGATCAAGTAGTGACACTTGTGTCTAGGGGAGTCTTAACATTTGGGTAGTTCAGGGGCATGGCTGGAAAAATACAATTCCTGCTCAGTAAGCATTAGCCTTTTTCCACTACTTTCCTTCCTATAATTTATGGTCACTTGGATCCACCTTTCATCTGCTCAAGAAAAAAAAAAAAGAAAAAAGAAAAAAGAAAATAAGGAAAGAGGCTTTGTAATGTACTTTGCTTGAACAAAACCAGGCTTTCACATTCAAAGAGATTCATACCCTACTACCAAGATACTAGGTGAGATGTGTGTCCAAAAGTACCCCTGCTGTGTGCTTAGCATTCACGGGTGGTCAAAGCTGTAGCTGAGCTACCTCACCATGGTGCAGCAAGAATTCAGAGATATATTTTATGCAATTGGCATTCTATTTATACTTTTCAGTCCACCGTATCTCAGAACACATTAGAGAGTATTTAATCACAGTATACTGCACCTACAGCACAGTTCCACTGTGGTCATTTAGCACATGAAAGGTGAAGGAGGGGAGGGACATGGGAGAAAGCGGAAAAGAGCTGGTTTGGTTTTGTAAAATTTAAGTCTCAGTTCACTGAAAAACAGTTAAGTATTCTGATCATTTTCTTCCTTCCTCCAACTCCTGTCAAAAATCTTCTCATTGAACCTCTTCACCTCAGCATCTGATTTTGTCTTGACCTTCTGAAAGATAACCCTGGCTTCCTAATACCCAAGTTGTTTACCCATGACATAAATTCTCCACTAATCTTACCATCTTTCAACTGCCTAAATAATTCATAATTTCCCTTTCTTAATTTTAAACTGCTGCAGCATCAACTATTTTCTTGGCTCACAGGGTGTATTGCTGCACTTTCTGAATGTTCAGAAGCTCTACCCTTGGCTATCAAATATAAATACCTCTTTTTTTTTACCTTCCATGTTGTGCACAACTCTGCACATTGGACGTCTATACCATCCCCATCGTTTCCCACTCTTTTCCAGTAATGCCAGTCCCTCCAGTTCTCTCAGTTTTTCTCCCCTTCTCTTGTTAGCCCTGTGGCTAGGCCTGTCTAGCTAGCAACCACACAGCCCCAGTACATAAAGACCTGGTCTCTATTCATGCAAACCTTAACTGTTTCTGAAGAACACCAAGGGAGAGGATTAAAAAAATATCCATGGTAGTTTCCTGGGAAATTTGTCTTTCTATTTTGGTCT
The DNA here is from genome assembly GCA_013399075.1 of Chloroceryle aenea. Classification (NCBI taxonomy): domain Eukaryota; kingdom Metazoa; phylum Chordata; class Aves; order Coraciiformes; family Cerylidae; genus Chloroceryle; species Chloroceryle aenea. Next base: position 325,951 of record VWZY01008179.1, read on the forward strand.
GTAATGTAAACTGCAGCTCTCCAGAACAGGTAGAGCTTTCCTATCTCATAGCATTCCAATTACATTGTCAGTACTTGACAAATAATCACTGCCTGCACAGAATATTCTTCCTACCTGACAGCTGATGACTGAAAACTGCATAGCCCCAGGAACTCAGCCCAGCGGCTAACCAGCAAAGTCTGGAAAAAGCAAACAAGCATTTTGCAGAAAGCTCTTCTCTTTCTCAGCTGTTTTTGGAACCAGAAACAAAGACAAAACCAAAACTAAACAAACAAAAATTGAAGTAACTGCAACTAGCCTAAAATCATCAATCATTCCACTCCATATCTTGGCAAGTAAAAAGTATGGTAGCTTGGCCTCTCTTCCAACCCACGGGTGTGGGCTCAAGGGTGAAGGATTAGGGAGGCTGCAGACCTGTAGTGGTGGTTTATTTAGTGCATTTCCATCAGGGCACTTAAGCTTTTCTCCTTTTTTCTCTTGGAGTATTTCTCATTTCATAGTACCAAACATAATGGCAAATGAATGGCTGATCTGGCACAGAAAAATATAGAAAAGCCAAAACAAGGAGAATCAAAAAAACCAAGTATGACTCGCACACAAGAGATTAGCAATCATGACAGAACAAAGACCACCACTGCTAATCACTTGGTGCAAGTACACTTGTACACGTGCAGAAACTCTTTCATATGTTACTCTTGTGAGGAACAGATTTGTCCTTGCAGCACAAAAGAATGGTGTGCTGTGTTCTTTGTTTTCCGTCTTCTTAACAATATTCTCAAATTTCAAGATTAAAAACTTCTCTTCTGTGAGCATAGACTAGGGCTTAAGCAAGAGAGGAGTGCTCGCTGTGTCCTACCCAGAGGAGCGCATTCGTGGTTCATACAGTGTGAATGAAAAGCCAAGACCTTTCAACACACTGACACATCCTATTCCCCTGAACCTGGTTAGCATTCAGAGCACTAACCCTGCAAAGCTCCCTTTGCCCTTCCTCTGGATTTGATGAATGAGAGAGTGGAGTATGCCAGTGCAGAGGGAGTTGCATGCCCAGGTAGCTGCAGAGGAAGGGGGCTGGCACAGCTGTGGAAGGGCAGGGAGGGTCAGGCACACAGAAAGTGCTGTTCATCTCTGGGCTGCTTGGTGTCTTTGAACTCAGTACTGTGTGGAAGAAGGGCAGGCTGCTTTTTTTTCAGTCAATGGCTAGTGGTAGTATCCAATCACTGTAACACATTTAGACTCGCAGGCATGGAATGACAAAAACATTCTGGGAAGCCAAAAGTACACAGAGAACTGACTTGCAACTGTTTGTGTATTTCCTCCCTAGAAGATTGTAAATCCTGGGGACTATTCACCCTGCCTGCTATTTGGCCACACCACGGGCAGCTCCAACACATGCAATTAATGTCAAGAAGATGACTAGCACAAATGCTGCTGCCTTCTTGCTTTCTTTTCTGTTTGACTTGCTTGTTACTTATAGCATGCATCAACAGATTTAAGAGCCTTCTCACTCTGTCTATTCCCCATCACAGTCATCCTCACCATTATTGTCATTACATCACCCCCAAAGGGGGGGAATTAAAAAAAAACATAAAGTGTTTCTCTGGATAGAAAAAGTTCTCAATTCAGCAGCACCGTGATTTTGTTATTGCACAACAGTCAATAAAAAGATAACTTTATGGACTCAAAAAAAATCACCAGCTGGAAGTATCCCAAGTAAATGTAAGTTGAGACCACTCAGAAGCCATCACCATTTACAGAGTAAAGGGCAGTAAAAGCATTAAATCCATCTTTTCATCTTGTTTATCCCAAAGAGAAAATTCAATATATAGCTAACTCCTGTTCATTTCAATTTCTAATAAACAAGGAGCTGCTGCACTGACTGTAAGCTGGGAGAAAGCAGCATACAGTATTTCAAATGCAGTGATGCTTGACAAGTTTTGTTTGGTGAAGATTGTTCCATACAACTGTATGTGGCTGAATTTTCCAAAAGGTAACAAACAGCCAGGGAAATGAGTTTGCATTCAGATACACTTGGCTCAGCAGGCTGTGGCTTAGCCCCTTAGGTAAGCTCAGATTTGACATGGGTTAAAATAAAATACTCCTTGGCGACCAGTCATAGTAACTGAAATCTTACTCTTGAAGGACTGGTTAAGAGGGTCCAGATCCAATTCTTCCCCAGTCACTGCAGCTGGAACAGAGCTGGTCTGTCAGTGCCCAGCTCCATCAATCCTCTGTGTCTGATCTGTCTGACTTTCACTACGAAAACAGAGTAAGGGAGCCCCGAGACACACAGACATAACATAAATAAAAAAATACATTCCCATTTCCAACTGTCCACACATTCTCAAGAAAGTTGCACCTATGTTATATTACTCAGCATGTGGTTTCAATTGTAACAACAATGCACATTTGTTCAACTGCACACTGGCTGTGAACTACAGCACTGGCCGTGTTTAAACACGGCATGGCCTGTGACTTCCTTTCGGGGTCAAGTATCTGCCATGTGCCTGCTACGTTATGGTTGGGATAATCTTCTAGATTACCCAAGCAGCAGCCCCAGACCCTTTGATGCCATGAAGGCGTATTTATGTACAGTATGCATACACGGTGTATTTTTCATAAGGTAGAAGGTCCAAGAAAGAAGGTAAAAAGAAGCAGAAAAGAAAAAAAAGAAAATAACTAGGTTTTTCCATTCCCTTTGCATTAGACATACTAAAATAAATACATCATTATTTTACACTACTCTCCTAAAACTGAATTGAAGTGTTTTTCACGCATTTTTACAAACAACTGCTCATGAAAGTTGCCTTGCCCTGCACAACTGTTTGCAGTGCCTATCACTGCATAACTTTTTCAGAAATACTTGCTATCCTCAAGTTCCCTGATAAAGCATTAACATCAGTGACTTCCAGGTTTATTTTTATCCACACAGATATAGGATATTGCCAACATTTTCACTAACAGCTGCAAGAACTTATAAGGGAGAGACAGAGAACACAAGTCAACAAACCTCAGTGAAAAGGCATAACCAATGTACATCAGAGTAGAACTTAGCAAGAAACGAGGACTACATCACCAGTCAGCTAGGAAAAGGATTTCACCCACATTTTCCAGGTGTGCTCCACTCCTGGTGTATGCCATTACAGACCTTTCCTAACTTAATGCTTCCTAATGAACTTTCTCCAGACACTTCATTATAAACACCCATTTAACTTCCATATAACTTTCTGCATCTTGTGTTTTGAATGCTATCTTGCTGCTACACATCTGTCTTCAAAAATCCCTTGACCTCACAATTTGGAACAGGAATCTGAAATTAAACACTGAGATGACCAACATATGTGACAGTATAATTAAAAGCAGCACAATAATGCCTGCTCAGAAAAGAACCAAACTAAAGCTGCTATCTCCCTCAACTGTGGTATTTCCTAACATTTAAATGTTCAAAGTTGTAATCTTTATAACATTATAAGCTTTATAAAAAAACTATTTTACAGGGGACAGGGAAGAGAAGGTTATTTACAGAGTTAACCCTTACTGTTCCAAAAACCAACTTCTGAACATACTCTTTTCTGATTGATGCATCACAAAAAGTCAGGATGAAAAAGGTTCCTAATGCATTCAGAACTTCAATGAATGAAATCATTAAAAGTTTCATAGAAAGAAACAAAAAGATCCCACACCTAGGTAAAGATTTTATGTCCATCTCTATTAGAAAATATTCCTGTTCTTCCTACCCCACAGCCTTTTGTGCATCCTATAGCTGCCACAGTGGAGCCACACTCTAAAAACTGCACCCCTACTTCTCCTGGTGCCAGTTAAAGGGCTACATAGAGATGGTCACACAAATGATGATCAAGGGGCTCTAGGTCTCTTTTTCATTTAGACTTAGGCCAAACATTTCCAATGAAAGCCCCAGAAAAGAAGGATAGATTTAAAGGTTTGATCATCTCTAAAGAATGTTCTCTTTGTTAGAGGTTTGCTTTTTTTATTCAAGAGTCTTGAATGTAAAGCTCAAAGAGAACACAAGCTCTTCTTCTGCTAGCATTTCTGTACTCTTGAGATTAAGAGTATAAACTTGAAACATGAAGAAATATAAACTGTACCAACATGAGAGATTTTATAAAAGCCAAACAACAACACACTCCAGCATTTTTTTACTGCTGGATTTCTCTTAGTTTTACCTCATTTATCTTTTCTACTTCAACATGTCTGCTAGTAAGAACCCTTTTAGTCTCTGAAAGCTTACAGATCTCCTGGAAGGTGGAGGGCTAGGAGAGGGTGGGTGGGGAAAAGAACCAAGATGAAGGTTCATTATTAATGCAAACGTATCCACTGGTTGGGACTACATATACAGAGAAACCCTCCCAGCAATGGACAGTTAGTTCATGCACATGGTGGGTGTTACTGTCACCTTCTCAGATAACTGATGATAACGGGGCACTCAGATTGCTGAGTGGCTGGTGTCAGGGTTAGTATCCAGCTGGGGTGAAAAATTAATGACTAGTGCTTATAGGACTCTAACTCTTTCTGTTATTCCTATTGCTTTAACAGATGAAAACAGTAGATATAAATTAACAGGTCTTGGCATGTCCAGCAACACTGCTGTTCAGCCAAGTAGACAGAGTTTTAAATACCCCAGAGCTCTGTCCATAGGGTTTTCTTTTCTTTCTAGGTGGCTCATTACACACCACAGCCAGGCACTGCTGCATCTGAGTTTAAACAGGAGCTGGTGCACACTCAGCAGCTCTAAAAGTCAGGCTTGTTTTGAAGTACCAAAAAAGGATCAAAGAGATGTAGTTTGGGCCAGTATATTTATCAATCCTGACTTAAATATTCATAGAGACAAACAAAAAGGAAAAAATGGGTAAAATTTCTTGTGGAGAAAATGTTATTGTGTTCAAAGCTTGAAGGGAGATTGATGACATAAGCACCTCAGGATGTGCTTCTGCATTATATGTCTTTTTAAGCCCTTTTAAGACACTTCCACCCCAGGTATGCCAAGACACTCCTGTTCCTAGTTGTAGCAATTCAAGTAGGTTTATGATTGGCTGTCATATATTATGCTCTTGTTTTTATTCTTTTTCTGTCTTTTAAACCACATTACTTCAAATAGGAGGTTATCAGTGGGAAATTGTAATACCTTTGCTTTCTCAGTGGGTAGTCCACTCACATGGTTCCTACCATATTCCCACACACCCACTGTTCCATTTTCAGTAGCAACAGTAACTACACAAGAAAAAAATATTTGGACAGTGGAACATTTTTAGCTTAAACTGATCTTATATCTTTACAGGACTGAGTCCAATTGGCAAAACTGAGGGGGCACATAAAGGCATCAAGACACAGAAAGGAGTGAACAGGGTCAGGGATTCAGAAAGCAGCTCAGTGAATTTTTACTGTGGAGTTCCAGCCTCACTGAGGAAGCCCCATTTGCAGGGACATGCCATGACAAAGAATAAAGACAGATGTTCACTAATCTTAGAGGATCAGACTATTTGGGCCATCCGGCCAAGAGAGCTTTTATAAGAACTTTGAAGAGCAGCCATGAGGAGTCAGCAAGAGTCACAACCTCTGGAAATGACATAAATTGCATCTTCATGTCATGTAATCATCACAGGCCATCCAACATGCAAAGAGACTTCCGAGAAACAAAGGAAAGAGATACATGGATCTAATGGCTGGCAGGCCTGGTCCACAGCCTGTAAAACTGGCATATGTTTCCCAACTGTGAGGAAAAAAAAAAATCAAGCACGTGGGAAAAATAAATATTGTGATTTGTCTATTTAATTACTGCACTAGTCCACGGACAGTGCTTTTCTTGTGCATATCAGCACCACTAACGATACGTAGAATACATCTTCTGTAGCAAAAACTGACAAGAAGCAATAAGGGCACTGATGCGGCAAGGAGTGCTTGCTTGTGGCATCTCAAACAAAAAGGAAAGGATGATAGATTATCAAGGGAACCTTGCATCTTTTCCTCATGCATTTCTACTCCTGAAAATTTGGAAGTTGGATTTATTCCCTTATAGCCTCTACAAGAAATCAACACCATACTCAGCCATGTCCAACCCAACATAAAGCCAAGACAATCTTAAGTAGGACTACACAACACCTATCTGTCCCTAAACTACAAGAGCTTATTGTACTTTTTCATCCCTATTAGCTAGGCATCTCCTCACAGAATTGGTCAATAAAGCTTAAACTGGATTTTCTTATTTAACATGCTAAGCAATAGCTCTGCATTTCATTCTCTGGGCAGTTACAGAGCTTTGTGTTGGTTTGTTTTTTGTCTTTTAACTTCCTGAGTAGTAAATTAGGAGTGATTGTTCTAGACAAACAGAAAGTGCATGAAAATTAAATCTGTCTGCTTCTAAAGAATGAATAAGACAATGGTTTCATCACAATGTTTCATTTGCTAGATACCATTTATAGCCAACACTGGTACCTTTCTAGTGCAACTGTGGTTCAGAGCAGTGGCTCAAAGCAAAGCAACTGCCTTCCTGCTATGAAATCCCTGGCTGGCTGGCCAGAGGATTTCTTTTCCTTGGTCAGGTGCCAACTGACCAGTTGCAGTTTGCAGCATGTGCTTGCTGTTTGCATGTGTCTCATGGACCTTGAAAAATTATCCTCTCAGCGAAGAGCCAGGCAGACCATAAATTTATTGATTCAAGCCAAATTACATTTTTCCAAATTAGAAGTTTACTATAATGTAGCTTTTAAAACTGTAGCACTGCTGTAGATATTGATGATACTGCCTCAGCTCATTTAAAGCCACACCTGCACTAACAACTCCTAAATATAGGGTGCACCTCCAGCTTTCCCTCTGAATTTTAAAGTTAGTCTCTGTTGATAAAAAGCCTGTTCTCTGGCTGCACAGTACATGAGGTGTTGGTTCAACAGCCTCATCTGATGGTGCAGCAACTCTCACTTCTGTTAGTGCCACGTGTTTCTTTTACACATAATGACAAATCTCACTTTTAGGGTTTCTGCTATTGAATATCAATTATGTTTTAAAATGTCACTGCTAATTTAGAAATGACAGAGCAGGTACACAACCTGCCTGCTTGGTGCCTCCATTTCCCTTTAGTAAGTTAAGAATTGTCTCAAGAGAATTTGTAAAACGGCAATTTTATTTTTACTGTGACCCTCATGGAAAAATCCAACAATAGCCTTCCCTGTCTTTGGCATGTGAGCCTCTAGATCAGATGAGCATTCCTGATAATTCATTCAAGTGCCTTAGCTACCTCTACTCTCACTGTTGACCATAACTACCCCTGTAACCCCCCCACTACTGTGACATCCTGAGGCTTTATATCGTAACAATAATCTGAATTTGCCCAGAGATCTGAGGTTAATGGTCTTGCTGAGCACACAAAACACATAGCAGTTAGATTTTTCATTAATAATAATTTGGAGCATGATTGATTTTCCCCTTGAAAAATGACAAGACAACCATTTCCTCCTATCTTATGGGAAAAAGAATAACACAATTCCATAGCCTAATCAGATGAGATCGTAATTACAGGGTATTTGAGCACCCCTCCTCTGAAAGGAGATAATTATACTAGGAGAGGAAAATTATAACTTTTTTGAATAAAACTTCCACAGGTAATAAAACTTGACTTAGGTCCTAATCTGTGATTTCAGAGAGAATGCCCTGCCTGTTTAAATAGTGAAATAATAACTCACCTTCAATAAAAGCTGAATCAATTCCACTAAAAGCTGAATCTAGAGTGATTATCCTATGATAATCTGTACTTCTGTACTAAATACCATGCTATTGTCATATGCACAGATTTCTCTCTCCTGTAATTAGGAAGCATCCTTAATTTCCTGTTTCATTGCTGACATGGATCCATTTAGAGTATTTGATTTTTCACCATACTTATTTTTGTAGAAACGCTAGTTCAAGTACTAGACTTGCTTAAAATGGTGGGTTTTTTCTTTTGTTGAAAATTATAAGGAAATAAAACCAATACTTTTAGACCTGCTGTTCTCACAATGACCAGGGAGGATATTTGAGGTTTCTCAAGCCACCTCTTAGAATTCTTTAAATCACATCCTTGAATGTTTTCTTACGTTTTGCATATAGTTCATAAAAACATTTCCCCAGATAGATGTTCAAAGCTTAAATTAGATTTGTTTCAGACTAAAAGTATAAACCATCAACGAACAACACACCGTTAATGTTTGACATTAAACTGCCATTCTAGTACACTTTTTCATGGACATGTGCTCAGTATATGGGGGTTTTAACTACTTAAGATTCGTGGTCTATTCCTCTAATCAGGATCAAACAGCTATTCAAGAGGGAGAAGTGGCTGTGTGACAATGCCAGCTCTGCTTGTCCTCCAGGTCTCTAAAAAGGTAAAAATAGTTATAAAATACCTATTACTGCTCCACCTCTCAGACAAGTATCTAAAAGGCTGCACCAGTGATAAGTAATCAGTAAGTAACCAGCAGAAGATTCGAGGTTTCTGTCAAATAGACTTGAAGATAATTAAAACTTATTGGTTGCTTTATAATTTCTATGCATGTTTTGAAGGTTGACATTTGACAGTTACAATTCCTAGATTTTATGTTCATGACATTTTTAAGGACCTGCACAGGAAGCTCTCTCATCTGGACAATCAAATGTTTTTTATGCTCACAAATACAAGAAAATAAGCACATATTCATGACATGTAAGAATGCAGCAGGTGGTCCCACCTGATGAGCAGAAAACTTCCTCTAGTCTTTTGGGGCAAAACAGCAGAGTCGATTACATACTGCTCAAAAAGAACACGGTAGCACCCAGGCAGTCTTCAGTATGTAACACAACACCAAGAGAGAGACAAGCAGATTGGCCTTTGAAATATATGGAATATATAATACTGACATAACTGTTAATAGCAAAATCTTTTTCTCCCTTAGCAGAAGTTATGGGTGGTCTTTCAGGAAAAAGAAAGACTAAGAAAACCTTGGCTACAGCCTGCTCACTGGCAAGTGCAAAACCAAATATCTGGCACCAGGTGTGAAAGGAGGGAGGCACCCTGACCTCACGGTCATTAGAGTTTTGCAAGATTTCCAACTCGAGTAAGATTTCCCTGCTCACACCTCCTTCATCAGCCCTCATGACACTGGGTGAAATTATCTTGGCAGTGGGGACAATTATTCATCAGTTACAATAAGTGTTACAGACGCATCTAACGCAGTGTGCAGACTGGAGAGATGGCTCTGAGAACTCCCACCGTGTTTTGTTGAAAACTCTCCTCTGGAGGGGCTGGGAGCTGCGCCTGCAGCCAGCAAAAAACAGCAACAAAAATGCCCCTTTGTGTTTATTTTGAGCAAGGATGCCCACTGCAGCCATGTGACTTAGCATGAATCTGAATCATCTTCTAGATAGCTCAGCAAGGTGGACTCATGCAAAGGCTACAAAGTCCTCATTTTCTTAAGAAATAATCTAAACCACAGATCTGTAAATCTATCCTCATTAGTCCCCACCCAGAAGATACACCGTTGATCTCCAGCTCCCATGTCAGTAACAATTTATTTGCTTGTCTAGCCAGAGTTTTTTCATTCCTCCTTGTATCAAATGTCACTTCAGCCTGCCATCTAGGTCCCTGTCCTTCACACAGATAGCACATTGTCAGGAAATGTTTACCTTGCCATATACCATCAGGATCCTGGGATGAAGTATCAAATGACGGGCTTTCATCTGGATATAATTTATTCATTATATCACTACTTCATATTAAAGAAAACGCACCAGTGTGAAAGTATGAATGGAAAATACATTTTGGCTATTGAATAACCTGGAAATTATTAAAGTTAAAAGCTCTCCAGTCAGACAGAGAAGCATCGTATTATTAGAATAATATGTTAATGTTTCAGTCATGCAACCTCTGTGGGTCTTTTGGAACACCTGTGGAAATAAGTTTAGAGCTATTATAATGCTAACAAATATGTGGGACCCAGTCAGTTTAATTGCTCAAATTATCCATATGACAAAGTTTTATGAGCTAATAAAGCACATCCTGATAAAAATAGAACAAATACCTTGTACAAAATACTACATTGAATCTATTTTCAACAGCTCTTCTCATTTTCTTTCTCTCCTCTATTTTCCTGTTTGCATTCAGTAGAGCTGCTACTCACAAGACCCCTAATGCTGCTTGCAGTGGGATGGAAACCATGAGAGCAAATTATCTACCATACAATGGAGAGTCCATTTTTAAAAGTAGAAGACAACGTCAAATAGATTTAACTCTTTCCAAGGAAAACCTGTCAACAGCTCCTATTCCTTCTTTCAGCACAGAGGAGAGGCACCATTAACTTGCTATCTCCCTTTCCCTTTGTTAGGCCAGATCTGTGTTGCCAAATGTCATCACACTTCAACTTCACCTACCGGCTCTTTGCTTTTACTGCCTTCTCCAAGCATTTTCTCATTGATAATGGAGTCTGGCAAATGATTTTCCTTACCTAGTACTAATAGCCCTGCTTTTATATTCATAATTGTGTCATAAAAGTGAAAAACGATGTTGCATAATGTCTAAAGATGGGCCTGAGTGGCAAAACCTGCACACTAAGTGAAAATTTTCCCAACTTGGGAGGTGTAGAGTTTCTAGCTCTACACAACATTTTCCCTGTTCTAAAAGGTTGCGTGTTCTACTAATTTCTTGTGAAGAAAGAAGTGCAAACATACTAAGGCAGTTTGATTTTTAGATTTGGATCACAGAAAAAAGTGTGTAGCCATTAGAAGTAAGAAAGTTAAGAAGTGATAGTTTTAACATTTAGTTCAGGAACTCAGAGAGTGCTAGAAAACAAATAGGTCATTGTATTAATGAATTAATTATGTATTTTTCATTTACTTATGGTATATTTGAAAGCTGATTGCCCACATCAGTAAGGCATAACTGATTACTAAATGAAGGCGTATTAGAATCACACAATACTCCTTGAAAAATTTGCTACCAAGTAAATGGCTGAGTAGATCTAAACTATGAAAAGAGGCAAGTCATTAAAAACAGAATGCAAACACCAGCCTAATTTAATCATAGGCTCAGAAAGAATTTACGATCCTCACAATAGACCCCCCCTCAAAAAAATTTTAAAATCCTTCACACTCTTAAAACCAAATTTACAGCTCTATCAGTATCAAATTTAAACTATCTACTGTTAAAACAGAATAGTAGGGCATTTATGTATGCAACAGTGTCAAATATTTTAATTCAGCTTTATCAACATATCATCACAAAGCCTCTTTATCCTCTGATTCTGTGTATTTCAATAGTTCTGCATTACCAAAGGCATTTAGAAACTGCCCACTCCTTCCTGTGATGCTCTAAAATAGCCAGACTGACAAGTTGAGTATCCTATAGAATTTTGGTCCAACACAAAAATTCAGCATCCCAAAAGCAGCTCTGTTAGGAACCTTTTCATGTTGGTTCAGGACATTAAGAGTTCCAACTCTTTGGCCCACCCCCCCGACAGATATTATCCCATTGAGAGCAGGAATTGCTGAAAGGAACCTACATTAATTCACAGCCAAAATGATTTGAAACTGTACACACAGTTTATTGGAGATTATTTTTGCACTGGATCTCACCTGGCTATGAGGTGGAGCAGCTGACTTTTCTTGCTCCATTCAGGTGGGCACCATTTGGCAGAGAAATGCAGCAGACAGCTGGAGATGGCCCTTTTTTAAAGCACTGCAGTTAGATCTACTTACACTTAAAAAGAAAATTTGGCAACTTTTTAATGCTAACATTGTAAAATAATCACTCAATAAGCAGCCCAGGGTACGTTGCCCAGTTTTGCACTAACACACATAAGATACCAAGAAAAAGAAAAAAAAAAAGACAAAAACACCCACAGTGAATCAACACTCTTGGTTATGTTATGGATGCCAACCTATGAAAAGCTGTCAAGCCTGAATTACAAGAAAAACATCTCCTACTTAATAGCATGGTTCAACAGCTGATACATACACACACACACCCCTATAACCTCCTGATTATACAGAGAAGTACAGGCTATTTTACTAAACTGTGAAGTCTGCAGCCAAGACTAAGAATTACAAGAAAGGGGATGTTCTTGTTCATTTAAAAAAGATGCTGGTATTTTACAGTAGTTGTCCTATCAATTTGCTTCCTAAATTCTCTTTTGAGAATCTTTAGAGAATATAGACTCCAGAGAAAGAAGGAACAGAAAATTCCTTCTGTGGTAGAAATTTAAAAATCATTTCATAACTATAAATTGTATCACAATCATTTTAATGAGTCATATTTCATTAATTAAAATTATTTTCTGCACTTTTCCCCAGAGCTGATGGGAATCTTAAGCAGCATAAGTGGCATTTTCTAGGCACTTTAGACTGAGGCAATAGCCACTAACATCCAGTAACATTAACATCCAGTACCTTTGTATTCACCTACAAATACCCAAACTAGTGTGATATTGATTGTACAGCACACAAAGGGATTCTGCAGCAACCACAAAAATTTATGGAAGTTTTGCACTTAGGCTGAATTTAGACATGCCATAATCTCAGCAGAAATCTATATAAAAAAAATTAGATCAAGGAACCAAATCTTGAAACAATCACTTCCTAAAAAAATGAAAAGAATACTTCCTAAACAAACAATTCAGTGAACATTGGAACTGACCTAATACCAACAGGTAAGTGACCAGCACTTTTGAGGCCGGAAAACTTTCACCTATTGTAATGTGGGTTTGAAATAAAAACTTCCTGTGCAAATCATACCTGTGGTGACAACAACGTTAGATCTCTTGAGCTGTGAATCATTTTCCATTCCTGTAATATCATCTTATGCCTCCTGCTTTGTTCACCTGATAGAAATCTCTAAGGAACTATGAAAACCAAATCATTTTGATCAACATTAAAGTTATCATTATAAATAACTGGAACTAGACGTGTGTGTGTATATATATGGGGTATCTATGCCTAGATACAGGTAGATATGAAGATACTATCTTGTGAATAGTTTGGGTTTTTTCCTAATGAGAAAGCCAGGCTGTTCACATAGCAGACTCAGGAATAATGTTTATTGAAGAATACTATGAAATGAAGTGATTCCACTTAGAAAAACCACACACCCCCACTATATTATCTAATTATCAATTACATTCTTTTGAGCATCTTCAAACCATAAGCAAAATCTCCACTGGACAAGTGATTTAAATGTAAACACGGTATCAATTTAACAGAACTTCTTTGTGTTGGGCTCCAGTGTGGTGTTATTTTTCCTTCCTTTTACACGTATGTTAAAATAATCATGTAAAAGGATTCCCGTACTGTGTCTTCAAATCTTTCAGAGGATGATTCACTCTATTCATTTTCACTAGGCACAGCACTGCTTCACTTCAACTGAACATACCTTTTATATATTTAATGTGGATTCAGACCAATATAGAGAGACTGAATGACTCTCTGCTAATAATGCCAACAGACTGAAACAAAATCCACATTTAGGAAAGTAACCATGGGTGAGAGGAAAGTGCTTGGCAGAAGGAAAGAAGCTTTTGGTGATTTGGTGGTATGTGAAAGAAACTGGCAGCCTCCCACTGAATTACATCTTTCCATCCTCCCTGTCCCCACTCATCATCGTACTGGGCCCATGCACTCCTCCCTTGGGTAAATCATTTGGAGAGCAGAAGGAAAAATGCAGTAGCTCAACTCAATACTATTCAAGGGTTGGGGAACAGGAAATTGGCTTGCAAAACTCTGACTCTATCAACAGAGGATGCTTCTATGTATAGAAGGAATCTGCCTCGCACATGAACAAATCCTCTCTCCCCAAACAAGGCAGGATTTAAGCAGGACACGTAGCAAGCTACCCCTGAGTAAAGGATGAAGGTCCACAAAATCTTCTGGAGAGAGTTCATCCTTCCACAAGCAGTCTCGCCTAAGGATTGATTACCTATTACTTTTGCCTTTGTAAAAGGCTCACAGGCAACACAACTGGCAATGAAAATCAGAGCTTTGCATCACTTTGGTGTTGCCATCAGTCATTTTTCTCCTCTGAAGCTGTTTTAAAGCTGTCAGCAGGCCTGTACAGTAACTGAAGTGTACGGAGATGAAGTGGGTGAACAAGGAATAGCTGAGCTTTAACTCGAAATGCAGATGCATCTATGCTGGGGGCTATTTTAGTTTATCTAATCTACACTAATTCCACATGATACAGACACAGCAAATCTGTGCCTCATGTAATTGATTATGCTCCACGATTACATGTGATATTCCCATGGCAATTAGATGCAGTGACAAGGCTGGTGGAGGTACAGATGATTCATTCATGAAAAGCACACCAAACCATCTTTGCCAGCTGCCAGTTCCTAGTTTTTACATCCCTTTTAAACACATCACCTTCCTGTTCCATGATGACCATCCAGTTGATTGTAGATACTACCTCATCCTACTATCACTACAGCTGTATCAGGAAGATAATATTACTTTGAAAAATAAAAACCACTTTGAGAAGAAAAGGGACAGATAAGAAAAGGTGTTTGTAATGCAGTGAAAAGAACAGGACAGCATCTGGCCAGTAAAACTCCATCTGACATTTCAGACTAAAGTTCAAACTCGAAGCGTTACACAATCCTTTTTAGAAATCTTTCCTTCAGAACCAGTGTTCTCATTAAAAATTTCACATACAGAAAAACTCAGGGAGAGAGAGTTTTCTGCTGTGAAGAAAATTTTGACTTCTCTCTCCCCCTCACCCCCCCAGCCCCCCGATAGTGAGGCTACTCACTACCTACCCAGGTCAAATTCTGCAAAATCAGGGAGAAACTGGTTTATTATTTCCCTTTATTATTTCTTAGGATGTACAAAATTCAACCAGAAACAGAGAGAAAAGGAGGGAGGAACTTTGCTTCTGCTAGGTATTAAGTCAGAGACATCACGGATGGAAATGTCTCAAAATGCTCACTGATTTATTTTTGCAGCTCTCTCAAGTGTCTTCACACCTTTATTTGTGAAGCAGATATTTATATAACACTCTGAAATTCACCAGAGACCAGTCTGAAGTATTGTCACAAGGCAGCCAAACTGTCTCGAGATGCCTCTCTAGAACTCAAACGTACATGCTGCACAGGAACAGCTTCTAGCAGGCTTTACAGAGGGACTGAATAAAGCTGCCAAAGAAAATGGAATTTAACGGCCAGAAGTATGTGAAAATAACCCCCAGAATTGCACATTTTATCTCTACTGGGGAAACATTTCTTTTCCTTTCCTTCTTAATGCAATTTCTATTTATTTCCATTGTACTTTGCAAAGTCTTTTTGCACCAAGTCATTATTTCTATCAAGTTTTAGACAGACTTTTTACTCCATTAAATCAATCAGCAAGAGCACTAACATGAATGGACTTGAGCAATTCTATCTCTTGGTTCAAGCAGCCAATGTCTCACCTCTTACAAAACACTCCAGCATCTCTGGGTTTGTAGTTTTCTGTCATTGCTGTGATCACAAACACAGTTTCTACCTTACAGACTACACAGGTACCAACGGACTCATGGTATTCTTCACCTGCAAGGACTTGCTTGAACTGCTTTTCAAACAGTTTTTCTGTGAGCTCTCCTAGGCAGAACACAATTGCCTGAATAATGAGGGAAATCCAACACAATGGGAACAGGAACACCAGTGAAAACAAGGTTCTTTTTTACTAAGACTGAGAAGAAAGCATGCAGAAAGGTTCATATATACTCCAGAACCTAATTACTGTACAAGGCAAGTTTGGAGATGGGTATTTATAGCTGTGGTTGCTGTCGTTACTGCCAGTCAACAGTCACATTTAAGAAATGCTTGATGTTATTCCATCTTCTCTTGTCTTATCACTAAGCCTCCACTTGGAAACACCACAAAGAAGAGGACTGATTTATGGGCCCACTTCCTTGATCCTGTCCTGCCATATTACTTCCTCTCTGTTGTAGAAAGCATCCACTCTGTCTGCCAGTTCAATGAAGACTAAGTCTAGTCTCCCTCTTTACCTTCATTGACACCAATATCAAAACCCTCATGGATTCACCTATTTTTTTTCCCCACCATCCTCACCAAAAAAAAAGCCACTATCCATTAATTCCTTACCCACAATACAGTCTTAACATTCTTTCTATCAGTACATGAGAAGATTCATGGTGAACTCTGTTCTTGGTTTCAGCTGGGGACTGGCATCTCAGTGTTCATTATGGACTGAAAGCAACAGAGACCAGCTCTGGAGCCTAGCTGAGAAAATAAAAGAAATCACTAGAAGGACAAAAAGATTCACCATACACATCCTGTTGTATTGTAAGAGAGTTCTTGTAGTCATGTCCAAATGACTAACAATTCTGAACAAGACTGTTACAAGTACCTAAATATTTAATACAGTTAATTATTGTCTTCTGTTAGTAGTGAGGCCTCTTACCTGGACTGGCAAATGCTTTTATACTTTTAGAACCTGGAGCTGGCACATGACCCCCTTTTGCTAGTAACACTGGCAAGCAAGCTGAGAATTACAGTCCCACTTTCTTTTAATGAGGCTGTACTAACTGACTAGAGGACTTTATAAAATCCCTCCCTACTTCAGGCAATCATCTATGCCTGGCACTGGCACTTAGAAACACTGCCCTTGAAGAGTAACCAGTGCCCATGTGACAGAGGAGTCAAACACTGCCTCATTGATGCACAGACCTGGCTCACAACCTCTGATCAGCTCTGAGACATAAGCAAAATTTACAATGGAAACCCCTGCACCAACCAGACCGCCAAAAATTTCTGGTCGCATTACAAAAAGCCCCCAAAATTGTTCTCCCTGGCTCCTGAAAATTAACCACAGCTGTTGCTAAAAACTAGTCCAGTTCCACAGGAAACCCACAGAATTGGCAACTTCAAAATGGTAACAAGCTTCCCAAAGCAACTTTTACTCACAATCCCTCAAGCAGCGTGGGGCCAAAGCAGATGCATCATCCATTCTCCAAGAAAACCTCATCATAGTTCACTTTGCTGGCCTCCTCCACTGTTTCTCACTCACAGGTCTCTCCAGCATGCAGTGGTCAAAAAGGGAGTCAACAAAACCTTCCAATGTGATTTTCAAGAAAAATACAGTTCAGCATACTTCAGGTACGCAGCCCATGAATAAATGTACAGCAGTTTATACACAAATACCATTTTCCCAGAAACTCGAGGCCAAATTCTGAAATAATTGGAACCTTATGCAACTCTTGAGTCTAGTGAGAACAAACAGGTGTGATGTCCATTATCCCTGATTCTCTCACTGAAATACCCCCAAGCTGGGGTTGCACTACAACTACTTTGTAGAGCTGACATAAAAGGTCTTACAAACATAACCAGGCACAAGATGCTCTTGGGTGTCATGGGGCAGCATTGTGTGCAGTCAAAGGGAAGTTAAAATGACCAATGTTTCCTTCAATCCAGAAAATCCCAATGACTCTTGTCTCCAAGGAGTATTTAACAACTTGCAGAAGTTAGAGCAGGCATAAGACTGCTCTAATATAGGCCAAGGAAAGGGCTCAGCGCATGGTTGTGAAAAAAAACTACCTAATAAAAAACTGTTATCCAAGATATTAATTTCTTTTCAGAGGATTTGCTCATTCTTTGCAAAAGTAAGATGTCACTGCTTCATGCTTACAAAAGCAAGTGAAACTACCTACACTCTGCGAAATGACAGCATGCCTTCCTTCTGCACTGAACACAATTGCTTTCTGCATTCTGCTCACAAACTCCTACATCCCACTACATTTTCTAAAGGAAAAAATTACCTACAGCAGCTATTGCACTGTGCTTGGCCTGCCAATTGTTGACAAGTAGAGTTCCTAATTTTTTTAACATGCATGTACAACATTTTATTCTTTTTGTAGTCAAAAAAAAAAAGCTGAATCTTTGGGCTCTAAAAACCTATCCATGAATCACAGCTGATTATATTTACACTCAGCCAGTTGTTTTGACTAAAGATGATGGAGCATAACAAAGAAACCTACAGGCCAGTAAGATGTGGCAAATTTAATGTACATTACTCATGTGAGTTTAAGGGCAGTTTCTACACCCTTTAGTTTTAGAACATAAACCTTCAAAGGGCAGAAGCAGTGGGAATTCAGCTTGAACGTCTATTTCCTGAGCACATATAAAGATAAGTCTCGAATATTGTTTTGCCTATTTATCAGTGTGCTGAAGACATTTTTAGAGCATTTCACATACCCATAATTCAGAAAGAAAAGCTCCCTACTTACAGCTGAAACCACGTCAGACTTCTTGAAAATATTTAGGGAAATTTTCACACAGGCAGCACCAAATTCTGACATCAACTAGTTATATTGCCTTCGGAGACTGCCAGAGATTCACCGATGGAGAGGTATCATAGTAGTTCCTGCTTTGGCATTTAACTAAGATGTAACTAGCCATATGACCTTGGCAGGTATGTGGATATTGGATAGACAATTTAGCAGCTCCACATGCTTTTAGTCAGGCTAGCAACACAGAAGTATATATGCCTGTGACATAATCGGTCTGGGACAATATGTAAAACACAATTGTTACTTGTTCTTCAAACCAGATGCTATAATACACGGATGTACTTGCAGTCTCAGGGTGATGGCACATGTACTAGCTGGACTTTTTACGTACAGACAAGTGCTGGAAATGTTGCTTTGTTAGAAGAAACTCTTCCCGCGTGCTCTGAGATTGTTTGGGATTCCAGTTCTGAGATATTACCTCATTTTTAGGCATCACTTAATTTGAAACACAGTCATGGCAGACATCTTTCCATTATCACTTTAGGAAGGTTTGCC
This sequence comes from Chloroceryle aenea, assembly GCA_013399075.1. Classification (NCBI taxonomy): domain Eukaryota; kingdom Metazoa; phylum Chordata; class Aves; order Coraciiformes; family Cerylidae; genus Chloroceryle; species Chloroceryle aenea. Next base: position 344,738 of record VWZY01008179.1, read on the forward strand.
AGCTCTTTCTAGGATTAATAGACAATAAAGAGAGTAGCTGAACCATGCTTCCCAAAGGCAAAAGTATTAATGCAAGAGTAGAGCTCTGTGATGTTCTGTTAGTGCTTGCGAGACCTGTGCAAATAAACAACTTTTAGCAAAAGCATCTTTTTTTTTTCCCCACACTTCCATTTAAATATTTCAACTCCACTTCAAAAAGCCTAGAAATAAAATACAGGCCAAAGCCAATCTCAGGTGGAATTATATGAAGCAGCCTGAAGAGGTAAGATATCATCCAATTTAGTGGTCCTGCTTTTCACTAGAATCGCTGTTGTTACACAATCATCTGTAGAACTTTCTCCAGGTGGCTTGAAATACATTGGGCTCAAATACAGCAGGTATCAGGTGTAACAATGAAGTCCATTCTCTTGTGATTTCTTTCATGAAATTACACACAAGCTTATGGTGAAAAGGAGGTTGAAGAGAAACAATTAAGGCAAATTTAAACACATATATTACCTTATGCTTTCTCCTAGCACTGAGTATAACTGGAATCTAAATTACAAGTCAGGACAATGCTCACCAAAATTTTGTCTTGCATGGTAAATATTTCCACATCACTACCAACTTGACCCAAATAAAACTACCAGACTCATCATGGTCCCTTTTTTTAGCAGCTCAGCATCTGATCCACCACTCAGAACTTCTGAAATATCAAGCAGTAGTTTACAGCTAATTTTATATATCAGACACAGACATCCACTGAAATGTTGGTTACATAAAAACAGGGGTTTTTTTTGTGAATTATTATGAAACGATAGAAAGCTTATTTCTTAAAGAGGTTTAGAAACTGATCCAAATGCAGTCAAACAAAACAAGATTCTTCCTATTACTTTCAGTAGTCCTTGGATTACCCCTGATTTATTTATCAGTATCTATTTACAAAGACCCTCAGGGTGCCAGCTGACTCATTAAATTAAGTAGAGATCAATAAAAAAATATCCTTGTGATTCTCATTTCCTCCGTGTTGTAGAAACAGATTATCTTGAATCAAACAATTACTTGGGGAGTATAACTATTGGTTTCTAAAGAGTAACGTCTGGGTTTGGACATTTATCTGCATCTTTTGCCAAGCCCCATGCAGATATTTTATATAAGATGATATTCAAAAGCTCCAAGTCTGTTAAATCTAACACGGGGCTCTGGGGTCTTTGAAAATTAAGTGTGGCGAAATCAGAGACTTTTACCTATACAACTTAATGAAAATAAGCAGCTACAAAGCACACTGCATTTCATTGTTTTGAGTTCTTCAGCCCATTGCTAAATTTAAAACCAGCACTTGGTTTACAGCCTCTTTCCACAGATTTCACATTTCTCATCTTATTTTCACCACTAGTTAGAACTGGAACGTTTTTCTCTCCCTTTTTCAAATGAGGGCTAAGAATAGATTTCCTCCTAGCATGTTATTAATATTGCTGCTTTGGTTGATGATAGTCAGTTGTTTCTCTATGTCACTTTGAAGTTCAGTTCCATTCATTAGTTTTTGACATTTGCTTTATTCTGCTTTCACCTCAAAGAAACTCCAGATACTTGAAAAGTTATTTGAGACAATGATATTTAGGTGAATCATTTGTTCACCTTACTGGTTTTTTTTGGGTCTTCAATACACACAGAGACCTCTGTGGTTGGAGTTGTTCAGAGCATAGTTCAGTGAAGCAATCCACTCTTCTCACTTCTGGAAATAGTTCAGCCAAGCTCTAAGCTGACTTCATAGCCAATCAGAGAGACACATTTCCTAGAAAGTATCTCAGTCACCCCATTCTCAACTAGTTAATATTTTATTCCAGGTCTTCTTTGAAGTTTTCCCTGGCTAGAATATCACATTTACTAGTACAGATACTTTACAAGAGTTGTAAAAGATGTCAGAAGAGGGAATCTTCTCCGTGGCCTTTCAGTTTTTCAGACATGGTTTCCCCTGGGCATTTAAAATAATTGTAAGACAAAGTTTCCTTTACACCTTTTTTCCCCCACTTTGGAAAAAGTCTGTCTCCATTATATTTATGAACTTCCTCCTCAAATGTGGTCTTTAAATCACAGGTGGCCCCAAATTGCCTCTGTCTGACAAGACACGGACTCAACTATAAAATGATGCAAGCCAGCAAAAAAATCCCCATCTAATTGGAAGTTCACCAAGTGAAAGAAAGTATCTGTTAGAGCTATGAACATGATCACATGGCAGATGGGCTGCTGTTTGGTATCATATTTATCACATCTTTGTTGGCTGTCACAATCATTACATGTATACCCGAGTACTAATTGTTCTGGTCCAGCAAATGGTGTTTCTCTAGCCCCTGTCACACCAGATACATTTCCCTTTTACTGTATCCATGTCTTAAAAACAAAAATATTTGTCCCAGTATTGCTCTTTTCTAGAAACAAGAATAAGACAAATTCTTCCCTGCTCCAATTCTGTAGAGATAAGGAGGAAACTAAAAATTCTGTCACATGCACATTCAGCCCTCTGCATTGTACCATTTTCTGAATTATCACTTTTTCTCCCTGTAGAAATGCGAACCAGAAACATTATACATTGCACAGAAGAGGAATCAAGAAGAACAAGGTCTTGGGCTTGTCTCTAAAAAGCTGATAAGACTCTTCTGTAGTGGAATTTTGCAACATAAGGCATGTTCACCAGTCCTCCTCTGATGTGCAGGGATCTTTAAAATACTCTCAGAATCTTGCCACTGGCAGTGAACTACTCAGTTAAATGACAGAGCTCAGGCTTCTGTGACAGCCTTTTACTCTTTTTCTGGAGCATGAAACCTGATGCCACAAACCTTGTGCCACAGGCACGTGTTGTTGTTCATTTTCATTTTCTTCTGAATTTGCATAGAAAAGTAACCATAATTGGAAAAAAGAAAATGTTTATTAAAAATTGCTACCACCAATACTGATATTTCTATTACCTCCAATGAAAATCAATATATTCATACTCTAAAGACAATAAATAGTATAGCATAAGCTTATCCCAAAACAAACAGACACAATTCCATTCAAGTGGGTAAGATATACTAACCACAGGAAAAGGAGAGGCTACAAAACTAGGGGTTGGAATGTCACTTGTTTAAAAAGCATTCGGACTAATCAAAAATGTTTCCCATCATTAGACTGTCTAATAAATACTTACTGGACAACATTAACAGGAGCAGTAAGAGACCTGTGTGCAATACAACATATGCTATATATTATGCATTTGCTGTTGCTTGTATTAAGAACGTGCATGTTATTTATGAACAGTGAAGTTGTAAGTTTAAAGATCCATTTTGGGGAACAAAGTTAGATTAGGCACACTCAATAGAGGCCACATAATTTTTCATCAGGTCTCACAACTAAGAATTACAGTAGTGACTCGTGTCCCACACAGCCACATTTCAGCGCTGTTTACTGCGCTCTGCGGCCTCTCCATGTCAAAGGTGAGCAACATGGTACCAAATTTACAGGGGCTCTCAACCAGCTTTCAGATTCGAATTTCAAAACATATGGGACTAATTTTGAAGCCCAAGTCAACCTTTAAATCAAGCGACAAGAATGAATCATTATAAACAAGATCTTTAACCATCACAATGGCAGAAGCCATCAAACAACCCAGGTTCAGCTGCTGGAGTGTGGTTTAGGTACATGGTGGCCAATAAAGCCTGAAGCAGCTTTACTGGTGATAAGTATGTTCCCTCTGGTTAAGCATGTGCTTTACTTGACTTCACTGACTTTCTTCCCCAAAGCCTCCCCACACACACACTCACCTCACTGAATTATCAGAAGCAGGATCTCACAAATATCTGAAACCATGAATACTTAAAAGCATCCTGGTCTGCAGTGGGCTTACAGGTCTAAATACTTGTAGGAGACATGTATTCAAAATGCTCAGAAGCATAATACATTAGGCATCAAAAAACAAGCATCTAAAATCCCTATTTTCAAGTATTAGAATGTTCCAACACTCGTTCATTCGGGGCAAACATCCTAGGTCTTTAAGCCTCCTGCCCTAGAGCTATTATAGACAGAACATATTATGATAGCTGATAACTGCATTAGAAGAGGACACATCAGCTGAAGCTTTTATTCTGAACACCTCTATAATCAGGACATGCTTCCCTTACTTTGCAGAGGCTGAATCAGGTAGTACCACCTGAGAGCTAGACGCAATGTCTTTGTGTGGCACACCATGTCAGAGGAAGAAAAAGAAGTATGGTAAGTTCATTACATGTTGCAGTTTAAACACTACCACCCATGCAGCAGAAACTGGTAACATAAGATTACTTAAAACAAATTACCCATAACCAGACCTGGTGATGGTCAGTGCAAGGAGAAAATGAGCAGTTCTTGACAATGTACCGAGAACCAACTCAGTTTACCCTGTTGCCAAACATGCACCTTATTTCCTCTTTTTAAAAGCTTTTCATTCTGACTTGTCATTACCAACTCCACTGAAAGCAGAATACAAACAACAGGGCTATAATGGATTGCAAGATGAAAGCTACAATAGATAGCTTAATGAACTGCCACTTGCTCTCTGAAATATAAGAAAGAAGAAAGGGAAGCCTTCTGCTGTTAGGCTGCATCCCCTGGGTGGTTAAACTTCTAATTTTCATCCCACTGTTGTTCCAGTGCCTATGCAACAGTGAATTTATGAGAAAAACATTAAAAAAATATTCTTACAGTAAACAGAAGACCTGCTTTGTCCAGAATGATCAAAGGAATATGGTAAAGTACTACAGGATTTTATACAACCAATGGACTATATTAGAAAATGCTGCTATAACCAACCAGGCAGACATCACAATGGTTTGACCATTGCTAAACTGGACTTGTTCCTCAAATCATCTCTTGTTAGCAAAAACAAAAAAGCAGAAAGAAATGTTATTAATCTTTAACTAGGTCAGTTGATAACAATATCTGTCATTAAATCTGTCATGAGAAGCATTCCAAATCTTAAGTACTGGAAGTGATACATTGCTGTGGCAGGTGCAGCTTTTCATGCAAAAGGAGTAGACTTTCCAGAGGCAAACAGCAGAGAGCTACACAGATACAATGTGTTTCTTGGCTGATAAATTATGCTTGTGATTATTTTTATACCAGTGTAATAAGGATACACATATATGGTCATTACCTATAAAATTTTTCATTTCAGAATTGTGTCGATTTTGGTCTATGCTGAAACATACATCACACTTCAGAGCACAAACAACATTGTAAACAGATGTAGGAAATAAAACAGAATATTCATAAATTAATTCAAAGGTAGAGGGATACAAGTCACACCTAGAGGAGCCAACCATCAGCCAGTGCCTGCCTTGTGCCCCAAAGCACAGCAGTATCAACTGCTGCAGAAATTTCTCCCCATGTAATACTGCTCTTGATTGCAAATATGAAAGAGCCCCTTTTCTGAATTATTAGCTTGGCAAATATGCACTGATGAGTTTTACAGTTTATGCACATACTTCATTTTTTTTAGTGTAGCTGCAGAGACTTGCTAACCATAACATTTGGGTTTGTCACTAGTGAAATATATTAATTATAAAGTGTATAAAAATGTAATTGTCACTTATAATTGGAGCAGAAATTAAAATGCAGCTAAATTTTATCATAAGCAGGTGAACAGGCTCAGAGAAAACCAAAAGCCAGAAGGATATTAAGAAACAACTTGCAAATTTTCTGTAACTCTAAGTTATCAGGTACTCAAACAGTGAAGAGCCACAACAAATATAATTCTCTGAGAATTAATAGATGCATGGGGCATTACTGAATTTTCAAGAGGAATACACTGAATAGGTTTCTGTTGTCTGCAAACAAAGAAAAATAAAACTCTTCTGGTTTTTACCCTAGATATTGTTTTCCCAGATAAATATACTGTCTATTGCAGGGAAACAGCCAAATGGCAGAGTTTTTTGGAAGCAACTGTATATGCTACTTACCAATCGTTTCAAGTAAATTGTGATTATTTTCCTTGGCACCTTGTGAAATACAACTGACTGTCCATGGGGTTTGGTGTCCTCAGGACTGGTGCTGTCATGCCCTGCTCACAGTACTGCTGCCATAAAAAACACCCTCTGCCAAGACAAACAGCAGCCTGGAATTTGGTGAATTTTTCTGAGCAGAGATAATGAGGTGTGGTTGACTCCCATCAAGCTCAACCGGGCAAGTGCAACTGGGTTATTCCAAAGGCAACGAGAAGGGCTGGCTGAAAACCAAAACCCACTTTATTTGCAAAAGAAAGGAAGTAACTTTTTTTTTTTGAAAGAGCCTGGAGAGATCTCAGAATACTTGCTGCAGCTGAGAACAAAGCAGAGAAGTAAGCAGCAAGTAATGGGGTTTATAAATTGTGTGATGGTCTTCCAGAAGTCTTCTGGATCACACCCATCATCTGCAAGCTCTTGAGTAACTCAGAGGTTTCAGCATCACCAGTGGTTGTCTCTAAGTAGTGAGGGTGGAAGTTTGACACTCCCCAATGATCTGAAAATGGTGCATTTGATGATCAGTCATCTTGTCCTTTTTTCTTTTCTTTTCTCCTTCCTCCTCTAACTTGAGTACTTCCCCCTTTGCTGCTGATATTGTGCTAGTTTTCTTATCCTCTTAGTTTAAGACTACAGCAAAAAAAACATTCAATTCTTTAACCTTGGTAGGATGTATTTTAAGCTTTTCTTCCTCTCTGAGCAGTGGGCAATCTCTATCCCTGGTTTTCCTCTTAATATTTATGTGTGTTGCAGGATGCCTATTATCCATCGTGTACCTTCTTTAAACCATTATGTCATACCTTAGACTTTCTGATTGCATCCTTATGTGCTCACATTCTCATTTCTATTTCCATACTAGTATTTTTACTGACATCTCATTTTTATTTTGTGGATAAAGGATTTCAGTGTCCCCTTGTGGATTCAGGTGATTTCATAAGAAAATTAGATCTGATCTTCTTCAAAAGACAGCTTTTCTTACTCTTCATTACAACATTTTCTTCCTTCTCACAATTCAGTATCTTAATACAAGACTGTTGCTGTACCTAGAGGTTTGCCTCCTGTTGGAGATTTTTTCATATAAAATATTTCTTATAACCTAGGAAGAGAAAAATAGTGGACTCAGCAACCACCATTTGGACAAGTAATAAAATAACTGAACTTGAACTTTGAGGATTGTGTTCTGTTCCCTGAAGGAATATGAAATGTATCTTTGCACTGATGGTATTTTGTCTGTAGCATGTTGTATTAAATTAGCAGTACCATATTACCCATCTCTCCTGCTCGATTCAGAGTCCAGATACATTTAGCAAATGTTTTTTGCAAACAAGTAAATGATGAACAAGCAAAATTTGTGAATAATTAAAGAAAAAGCAATAATAAAAAGTTTGAATGACTATACATATTCATAGAAATCCAATTCTAATAATTCAGCATTTTGGCAAAAGTTTTTTCAGGGCAGAAGCTTGCTTTGTTTGGTCTGAGTCTGAAAAGATCTTTGCCAAGTATGACAAAATATGATTCAGACATCCTAAACTATGTTGTGATCTGGTAACTTATAAGATGCCTTTCTTTTTACTCAGATAAAAACAATATGTCTGGAATTTTTTTAGCCTCTAACTTGGCAGGTGATGCTGCATTGAGTAAAAAACTAATTTGTATTTAGAATCTGTTATTTGCACAATATTGCCATTGACATCGAAACCTTGTATCAGTGAGAAACATTTGGCAGCCTTTTGACCTGAATATTACATGAAAGAAGTCACAATCACATATTACAAAAAGCTTCTCCATATTAGCAACAAGCACATATCTTCTGCTCTTCAATTGCACAAAACAATTGTTAAGCACTGGAATTAACATGGTGACTAAGTATGTGACTAAAAAAAAAATATAGCCATATCCGTATATACAATTGTTTACATCACTCAGAGGCCTCAATTCTTTTTTTCTTCTCCTTGGACAATATATTTGCCTTGAATATCCATGTGTCAAGTCAAAAGTGCAGTTTACCTTAAGATGCAAAAATACAAGCATACACATCATTTTGCTTTATTCTACTCTAAATAATGGTTTCCATATTTTTGGCTTCGTTTGGAAGCAGTGTCAAATTGTTTTTATGATTAGCTGATGAAAATGAGGAGACTTTCTTTCCGTTACGCTGCCATGCAGATCTCACCTAATTCAAATTATTTCCTTTCATATCATGACTCACAACTGCTGTTTAGCCACTTCATTCAAGAAATAGATGTTGTTTCCTTTCTTTACTCACTGGGTTTTCAGGGTTAGAGCTTCAGAACTTCCAGACACAGGACTCACATGTATATCCAGGACCTTGCAGGCATAGAGCATTGGAAACGTAAAGCAGCAGATACCCCTCATACTTCAAACCTTTGACTCTATAAACTAAAGCTGCATCCTATCCGGGGAACGGCTGTGATAGAAGATGACCTTCTTTCCCAGAAGCTGACATGTCCTTCAGCTTGAAAGCAGGGCTTGCAACTGCTCCAAGTGTTTTGCTTTGGTTTTTGTCTAGGCAATTGTAGCAAAGCTGTCACAGTAGGTCTGTAATGTACAGCTCAGCACGGTTTTCTAACTAGTCTCACTATTCAGCTTTCTCCTGCATTTAGCCAATTCTATGCAGAAGCAATTCTTTTCTGAAGTGAATGCAGCTAAATCCATTTGCAGCAGTGGAGAAGCTGGGTCTTTCTTGTCTGTAATGTTTTATTAATTTACAAGATTTGTGGAAAAAAAATGGATTGAAACAAGCTTGCACAGCACCGACTTGCACCACGAGCTTGCAATTCTTGTTGACCTCAAGTAATTCACATTTATTGGATTGACACTGATCTGATGGTAAGGGGAGAGGGGACACAAGTTATGTAAGACTTGAAGTCACGTGCTATAGCTTCATAGTGCATTACATGAAGAAAGTAAATGAGAAGTCATGAAATAGAGAAAGGTTGGGGGTTTATCCTCCATTTGGCACATGCATGTCCCAGTAAAGGGTTCTGAAAAGAATTGGCGTACTTGGGTAGACTAGGCACAAAACCTTAGAACTAGAGTGTTTGTCTAAGACAAATTGTGTAACTGTATAGTCCTAAACTTCTAATTTCTGGAGCAGGAAACCAGCTGAATGATTCAGAACGTGAATGAAAACTGAAATGGCAAAGATTCAAAAGTACTTTAATCATTGCCTATACGGGACTGTTAATTATCCAAAGCTACAAAACTTTTCAGTACTTGACACCCACATACGAGTCTACAGGGCATTCAGTTCAGTTTTTCTCAGGCTTAAATTTGAGCTGCATAGACAGTGCTTTGGGTATAAAAATACCAGAAGTTGACAATAGACATTTGTTGTGCCAGTAGAAAGCAATGGAGTTTTGTCAGCAATTTCTCTAGAGAACAGACAGAATTTGGCTCACAGGTATAACCTGATACTCAGTTTGGGAAATCAAACTTGAGAAGAATGAGTTGAGGAGACTTTCTTGTTAACAAGTCCTTAAGGGTCCAAGGGAATCCCTGATTGAAACTGGTTCAACTGTTAGTTGCCCAACAGGAATTTCTGGAGTGACTTCCTACAATATATAGATTTCTGTGAAATCTACAACTGAGAAACAAATCCATATGTCAGGTTGGGCAGATGTACTCAAAATCCCCACCTCTAACTATCTTGGCCTCCTTCTTTTGTGGTTTTGTAATCCACAAAACACCGTAATACCTCATACAAATCATTTCAAGTGACACATGGTTTACAGAGATCTACAGCCAATTCAAGGAGACATGATTTTCATTTCATTATTAATTTTTTCTTTTCATATCTCTGGTAGAGTGGCTCAGATTCTGTATTCCATTGATGTCAATTGGAGTTACATATATAATACTCAAGGATTGGATTTATGTTCCAGCATATTACATCTGATTTTGAAAGGTTATGTATGCTACAGTCAGACTGTGGTATGAATCAAGGAACATATGTTTAACCTGCTACTTCAAAGTTGTTACATTCCTCTGTATTCAAGATTATTTTTATTAAGGTTTCTTCCAAGTTAATTCCTTTATCTAAGCATAAAGCAGACTACCAAATTTCCAGCATTCTTCAAACTTAGCCAAAATATTCTCTATTTAGAAGAAGCCAAATACTATTATTTGCCTTAAAACAGAAATTCCAAACTCCAAGCCATGAAACAAAAGATACAACTCTACTTTTTCTGATTCATGCCAGCCCATGATCTAGCCCCTTAAGTATTTCAGAATGTATCAAAATAGCATTCATAGCTCCCTGTTATTAAGTAAAGTCTGATATAGCCTCCCAACCTAATGAAGACACCTTTTGCTTTCAGCAATGTACAGAGCAGTAACAGACTCCAGGCCTTGTCTAGTGTTTTTGCCTTCAGAGGATCCTCTCTAATCTTCATTTTGCAACGCTAAACCCCAGTCAGTTCACAAGCTTTTGACAAGGAAGAGAAGCACACCAGTCATATTTTTCCAGCCAAACACAGAAGACGGAGATGTTGTTTGAACAATCTAACATAAGCTTTTATCTCCTATGCTATTTTTTTTTCCCAGCAAACAGTCATGCGACACTTCCCGCCTCACTGACTGACAAGAGAGATCTTTTCACTCCTACATGGTACCATGAACAATTAGAGGTGGCAGCTATTTACCAACAGCAGAATAATATAACTGGAGCCCCCCCCAAAACCCTATTTCCTCAATTCCTTACTAGATTAGTTGCTGAAGATTTTAGTAATAACTTAAAATTCTTAGCTGAAAAATATGGTATTTCTGACACTAAAATAACCTGTTCACCAGACAATGGGGCTAAGAGACCTCCTTAAACTTTGATTGGACCAAAAATGATAAGCAGAATGATTTCTGATTGATCTGACCACAAAAGGAGAGGATTTAAGGAGTCTTGAAATAGTAAAAGAAACATCTAAAAAAGAAGGCAGAGATTAATTTTACTTTCAGCTTCAATTTTGGTAGCTTTTCTTCACCCTACCTCTCTCCAGTGCAACTCTTAGATCAGTTGAATCCCTTGGTATTGCCATAGGCTTCAGTGGTCGGAAAGGAGGAATAAGTTTTGCCTTTGCATCTCTCTGTAAATGTTCATGTGTAAATAGATACACAGGCCCGAATTCTGGGCTGTGTTCCAGCACATTCACTCAGTAAAAATAATATGAGTGCCCCCATGGATAATGAATTCCTCCACTGGGGGGGAAGACCAGAGGACACAAGCTTAGCAAATGGTCGTAGACTCATCAGGTTTTACTGGGGATGGTGAGGGGAAGTGGCAAAGAAAAAGACAGAACCTCAGAAAGACAGAGAAGCCTGGGAATTAGAGATAGCAGAACATTTAATTGGGTTTCACTAAACAGTGTTTCAAGAATCAGCACCTTTCACAGGAATTGAAGGATGAGGGGAACTTCAGGAGATTCCTTAATGAACATGGGCCACTAAATAGGCCACAATAGCAGAGAGATAGTTTGGTCAGTGTTCCTGTCCAGACTAGCATGACTACTAAGTGGTCTCTGCTAGACCAGCCTCTTTTTCTACTAGCACCTCTCCTTTTCAACAGCAGGTTGAAAAATTATGAGAACTTAAAATATTCTTAAGACATTTAATAAAAACCCAAATTTATTTAACAGTGGCCTTGAAGTGTCAAAGCTTGCCTCAAAGAAAAATAAGAACCAGCACTGGTGGGAGCCATGGGAGCCTTCCACTTGCCTAAGTGAATAATTTTTTTTTAAATTGTAGTTCCAACAATTAACAAGAGGTTTTCTTTTTATTAAAAGTGATTAATGCTCAGAGAATAATTCAAAGGCTTGGAAAGAAACTGTTCATGGTCTTGGCTACTGGAAAAGTCATTTTTTTTTATAACTGACCCTCAAAACTGTGAAGCAGCTGGGAAATCAGCTACTTTATATATTTTATTTCAAATGCCATGGAATTTTCTTTATAAGAAGAAAACTTTTATATCTAAAACTAGCAAATGGCTTTGTTGTTTGGAGGAAAAATATAAATACAGATATATAGAAGTTACTTTAATCTTCTTCTGTAAGAAAAGTTCCAAGCCTCCATAGTACTGTTAAGATAATGTCTGAACATTAAAGTCAAGGTGGGAAACATCTCAGGAAATGTTGTTTTCTCTGAAGCAGAGGAAGATACCAGTACTGCAGACCTAGGACTTAAGTTCACATTCTCCTCACATTGAAAAGAAGTATTTAATTGAAACACTGTGTACTTTTAGGATGTGACACTGTTAATATATGCTTTCCAGAGGTGCTATAGGTATTACACTTCAAAACCCATGTATTAGTATGAACATGACTCTGCTGCCAGGGAACTATGCAGCAACTCTGTATTTTCATTAGGGAAACTTTCTTTCTCCAATCTGTTTTCTCTACAAGTATAATTTTGGAGGGACAGAGGAAAATGAGGCATATGCTGTGAATAATATCAAGTCTGAAGAAATAGTCAATCTGTGATTAGCATGCAGTGTGAGGCACAAGTTCATAGTAGCATAACAAACAAAAAGAGAAAAAATAAAGATACTTAAACATAAACACTGAAAAGTCTGCAGTATCATTTTTCTATTGATCTCCAAATTCCAGCTGAGAAGGATATTTCATTCCAAATACACCCAAATAACCAGGAGGTAAAATATATTATAAAATAAAGCTAAGTCATTATATCAGTTAAGATCAAAACTTCATAAAACCAGTCTTAACTACACTGTTAACACCGTGGAAGCTCATTTTTGGGGACATATACATGCCCTGCCTCGAATCAGTTAGGATGTTATCTGCCACCTTGTCTCCTGCACTGCTCTGTCTCAAGCCAGCACAAGGCTCTGGGCTGCAGCATAATTAACTGCATTAATCACATATTCATCCACAATCCAGGTTAAACATGCACAGCTTTTTGCTGAGTTAGGGTTAACCCAGTTCAAAATGATGACAGTTGATACTTAATATGTAACTGCAGTAAAGTGCAAGTCATCTGTTGACATAAAATCCAGATGTCCTTTGGTCTTTCAGTCATCACAATTTACAAAGCAGTGCAGATACATTGGCAAGAGAACAAACAGGTTCTGCAAGCCTATCTACCTACTCAGGTATAGCTCCATGTTCATTAGGATACTCTTCTGGTAAGTGCAGATGTTCTTTTCCCCAGTTTTGGAGGTATGACTTTCTAACATGTGCCTCTTGTTTAAGGCAAGCAGTTGTAAAGGGCTCAAAATACAAGTACTGAGTGCAAAACACTGTTAGATATTTTTATTCAAAATGAGGGGAAGAGCTGTTTGTTTCCTAAGTTGCTTTATTTATGTTGCCTCCTTTAAATAAAGGGTTTTATTTCAGAACCCACATTTGGAAGCGAATGGTGGGGAAATCAGTGTTTACCACACCAGAAAAATGCTCACTGTTTCATTAGTCTCAAGTCCAGGAAACTTGACACACAGCAGCACGGCCAAATCTGCCAACTCATGTTCCAGACCAGTGAATGGTATCATCAGATAGGGGAATGGTAAGGGTGGAGAGAGAAAAGAATGGAATTGTTTACTCCCTTATGGCTTTAACTGAATAACAACAACAGTCTAGTTATAGCAAGAAAAAAATCTTGGCTTGTAACTTCAACAGCCCTAGGTTTTGGACAGAAGCTATGTTATAAGGTATAATTATATAACTTACTTGAACAGTTGCTTTCCATATGGGAAGTAACAGATTTGCCCAGCTGCATTTTGGCAAAGTCTGAATCTACCATTATCCGGGGTATAGGAATGAGGGTGAAATTTGGAAGTCTTACAGAGGTATCTACACATTTCACTGAAGGTCCTTGGCACTGCTGCTCTTCCTAACCATAATACATGGCTTCAACCCATTTCACAAGGGATCCTGAGCCATATTTATCTCCCAGGATTGTCAGTATTATTGTGTCCTGACTACAGATGACTAAGACTGGAGTCCTTTCTTCCTGTGATGAAAGGAAGGGTGGAACTTTGGGAAGCATGGAAAAGATGCCTTTGAGAGTCTCATTTAAACATTTTGATCTTGTATAATCCTATAAATATACAGATTTAGTTCAGCTGCTTTGTGACTTATCCTAGGTTACCTTGTGTCTTCTATATCGGTAACTAAAGAAGTGCAAAACAACAGTCTTCTGCAGTCAGGGCTATTTTTTGTCAGGAGTCCCTCTCCCACAGAAGTTAGAGCTCTAACTGAACCCCCGAGATTCCGTGCTGGCACGCTCCTGACAAGAACTGGGCGATTTTCAAAGTAACACAAAAGTAAAAGGCACAGGTGTTTGGCATGCACATAGAGGATATAAGTTGCGGAGTGTGCGACTGAACAGAGAAGCCCCCAAAACTGTCACTGTTTCAGAAGACTGATGCCAAAGTGACCTAGTTACCAGAATATCCAAGTCCTCAACTGCGAGTCAAATTCATTGGAACTTCTCTCTCAGACAACGTTTCAAGTATTGTAACAGGACATTACTCCTCCGAGAACACTTGACAGGTTTGTTTCATCTAGTGCTGGAGGGAAAACAAAGGTGTCCAACACCAAAAAAGACAAAACTGTGTGAATTAAGAGAGCACCAAGAACTGGTTCTACTAATGCCACTACAGCCTCCTGAGGAACGCTGCAGCCACATAGCACATAACATTTTCAGTATCCAAGAGGGAAATTACCTCAGATATCCTGTGTTCTCATTTGTCTGACACGTGTTTTTATTACATTTTATATCTTTAAGTATTCTCTATTCCATGAAATCACTCCAAAAAGCAATTTACCACATTATATTACTTTCTGCTATCTTTATGTATCATCAGAATTTTGAGAACTAAAACTACTGTGGTTTGGAGAATCTATGGAAGGCATCTGGCACAATTAGCAGAGCTCAAGAAGAGACTACATTTGTTGCCAGATGGTCTTCTGTATTTTGCACGAAACAGTCCTTGGATAAAAGACAGGAACAGGACCGGGATGGGGGAAGAGAAGTAAGGCAAGCCTGAATCCTCACAAGGAGACAAGGGAACTAAATCAGTTTCCATACATCCTGGCCAACGAACGTGGAATGGCCCAAACGTCATCCCTAAAGACAGCAGTCCTGAGTGAAGGTCCCAGGTGGGGGAAGAAAAGCCTCCCTGAAGCCCAGAGTGAATGATAAGATGGTCCAACTTTGCCATTCAAACTGTCTTTATCTTTTCTTCATGCTGTTTTGGATGCAAGTGTCTTCCTCAGTGCTTTGGATGACAGTTTAGATACCAGCTATCACATTGTCTCTGATCTGTTATCTGCAGCTGGTTTGAATCCCAGTCTTGACCATGATGCCTGGTTCCCAGTGAATACTGGGGAGAAGCCCAAATTTGAGAAAGGAGGAGCAATTTCTCCCAAATAATAAAGACATGGAATCATCCTATAAAAAAATAACCTTCCCCACCCTGTATATGAATCAGCTGTGACAACAAAGAGAAGCAGCTCAGGACACAGGCTCCTCTTTTGAGGCAGGAACAGAATGCAGGGAAATATACCACAATTTATGCCTTAAAGAGCACCACTAAAGCAACTAAATCTCTGAACATATTGTCTTACTGAGGCACAAAATACTTCCTCTACAGGGGTCCCACTGTACAATCACTTTCCGAAGGGAAGAATTTTGCTGACTTGACATTCCAGTAAGTGATCTGGAGTAGTTTACAAACGTTGCCATATTTATGCAGAGGGAGTAACTTCAAGCTGCCAGCCCTCCACAGACCATGAAAACACTCCTTCCCCCCCAACCCCACAGCTCCTACTTAGTGTTTTCTGAACTTAAGGCACTGACAATATATTTTAACCAGTTCTTTAACAAGTGATATTCTAACTTTCTGCCACTGTCAAAAACTGACATTATCTGTGCTTTCAAAACAACCTCAAGAAAACTTGCTGTAATTTGACTGTATCTTTGATACATATGAAGACAGATGCAAATACTCCTAATCACAAGTTATGAAAGAAAAGAAGTTGTTGGAATATGCAAAAGCATACTCTGGCCAAGGATGGGTTAATGAAGTACTCTGGGCTCTGCCTCCCTCCTCAAATAATAGGAATCAGGCTCGTAGGGAAGGATTTCTTGGTGACTGGCCAGAAAGAGAGCCTATAATCTGCAAAAGATGGGATCTGGGGCTGAGTCAGAAACTGCCTGAGTCTTCTGCCTGTCAAGAGCCTCACTAAGGGAAGCTAAGCCTGCAAGAAACAACTGGGGTTTGTTACCAAGACCATCTTTGTCGTGTAGGCAATGCTCTGCTTAAAGGGAGGAACAGCCAAAGAAAATGTGTCATATGCTTCAGCTAGGCAACTTTTGGCTAGGAGATCGTGGTGCTCTTATTACAATCACTACTTAAGTTACAGTGCTCAAAGGCACATGAAGTGGGGACATTTCTTTATCATTTAGTCAACTCAAACCATCAGCTGCCTTTATTTAATTGACAGAGTGGTACTGGAATGGCAAAACAGTGGAAGAAAAAAAATTAGTTATTGAGGACTCTGGTAAGGTTTAACTCAAAAAAGGAAAATGCTGTTAGCCGGGTCTCTTCAGAAGGGTCCATACCAGATCTAAAAACAGATGAAAGAGTCTGAGAGAAGCTGAGAAAGCCTATGAAGGGCTCATTATTACAGTAACCTTTCTAATAGAAGAAACTAATTGTGATCAATGTTCAGTGCATCACTAGCTCATACAAAAATCATCCCTACTGAAACTTACAGGAACAAAAGCACAAGGATGAATAGCTCCTGGATTCCTTTCTCATCTCTCAGTTAAAACACTAGTGCTCTAAAAACGCTAAGATGGCCAAATACATGCAGAGGCAAATCCTAAACACCATCCTCTGTCAAATCACATGGGTGAGTTGACAGCTTTTTTGAGTAATCACAAGAGCTTGCTGGCAGATGCCTTAAAGCAAAACAAACAAACAAACAAAAAAACCAGCTGTTGATTGTCTGTATTTTACTTCATAGAATTATCACACAATCAAGAAAAATAGCAGTATGGAAAAATCTTTTGCTTTCAAATCATCCTCAAAACACTGTCAGAAGAGACATATGGTGCACCTTCCCATTTTAACATTTTGCAAATGTTACACTGTTTCCAAAACCAGGGACATCCCCTTTAGGCACAGTGAATACAAGACTGTGATATGACTATTGATAACCAAGAGATACTTATCAGCAGTTTCTTCTACAAGAAATAAAAGCAGCATTTTTCCTCTTGAAGTTCGATTATCATTTCAAGTCCTTACAGTAGGAGTTGAATGAAGAGCAATCAAAGAGCCAGACTGCCCTCTGGTGGTCCCACAGCAAAAGTCCTGCTTCATCTGAAAAAATTACTTAAAAAAAAAGCTGGGGTGGTTTGTGTTATGTTTTTTTCCTTCCTGACTATTCTACACTGAAATCTTATAGCTATTAAAATAACATTCCTAAATTTCACCTAGCAAAGATATTTAAGAGCTAGACAATTATGTAGATCTAGACTGTTAAAAGTCACCCATGTAAAATGAAGTCCAGAAAATAAAGCCCATACTTTATCTCCACCAATCCCAGACATCACACACACACAAAACAAACAAACCAACCAACCACACACACCACCACAAAATGTAAAGCTTAAACTTCTCAGCAGCTATCTGGCAGGGCACAGACAAGAGAAGAGGGAATTAACCTCTAGATTGAACTAAAGTAACCATGTGGGTAAGAAAAGGGAAGAGAGATGTCCAGAATTAATTCTGTTGTAGCCAAGACAAGGGACTAATTCACTCCAGGAGTTCCTACTCCCAGAGTTTAATATAAGTACTTATCTGCTAGGGGACAGTTGTCAGAGTGTGTTGTGATCAGTCACTGTTACAGATTTTGGGGTCCATACCACACTCATCTTAGATGCACAACAGCTCCTGCAGCAACATGGCTAAATGGGAAAGCAGCTCTGTGCTAAAGCTAATGTAGACTGAGTTAACTTCCAAGGGATTTGCACCCTGTGTTGCAAGGAGAGGGAAAGGATTTAATCCTTCAACTTGTCCACCCCCCCATCTGTTTCTTGGTTCCTCATGGGCTGACTCCAGTTTGCACTCAGGGATGGCAGCTTCCCCTACAGCAGTAAAAGGACAATTCAAAACTGAAGATGAGAGATTATTCCCCAGTTCAGATGAGGAACATCCTGCAAGCAATCAAAAGCAGATGTATATTTTAATGCCTTGCTCTAGTAAGTTGCCAGTCATGTCAAGTCTGCCAGTCGTGACTGGACCAACATCTGCTTTGAAAGCTATGCCACTGGAGGCAGAATGTTCTGATAAAGTGTAGGAGCTGTGCTGCAGACACTGCTGCTAGATCAGCCCTGGCACAGCTATCGTGAAAGAAGGAAATCTAAACTTGCAGAACTGATTCAAGGAGAAACAGAACACACTATCATCAGAGGCAACCAATTCAATGTCTGCTCCCAAAAACAGTGCAGCAGAAATCCTCACTGAGGACGCTTCCATACTGGTTCCTCAGGATCTCAAAGGTTTTATACTAAAGCTCCAATGAACATTCCATTTTATTTTTTCTAGTGTGTCCCAAAGTAAAAAACCCTAACACTGGCACTCATTTTACAATGAGACTAAAACTAATTTTAAAACAAAGCAGAATTTGAGTTAAGCATACACATTTTCTAAATATCAGATATTTCAGTTCCAACAGAGCTTTACCCTTGAACTATAAACCAATGATTCCATAAACTACCTATTGCCAGTTTCCCAAAGAGTGAAAATACCCTTGCTGGGCAATCTGTGTGCAAATGGAACAGCTTATTAAGGACTCCTTAATTGAGAACACAAACAGGGGTCTTAGCCACATCGAACCAATTTCTTGAGGCAAACTTCATGAACTGATTTCCCAGAAATGCACTGGAAAAATCAGCAAAAGGGAAGGTCTTTCACTGCTTTGTTTTAAGCCACAGAAAACAATGCGGGGCCACACCCCCCAAAGGGGCAGATGGATTGCTTCTGGCATTAACACAACAGTAACAACATAGCTTCTACCAAAAAATAAAATAAAATTAACAAAACACAGTCTGGAATATCTGCTAAGCAGAAATTAATATGTGTCTGAAGGGCATCAATTTAATTTACTGTCCTGAAAGCCTCCTGGTATTTTTTTATATTCTTTGTTGATGATTCTCATCATCATAATTATCCCAAATTTCCTGTTCTTCAGATGAAAATCATTGGTGCAGTGGTGATAATTAATGCAACTCTGCCAATACACCCAGCCACATGTGCCAGCATCAACTGAAGTAAAAACATATATTACTAAACCAAATGGAAAACAAAACAGCATCAAAAGCAAAAACAAACAACCAACCTCAAAATACCAGGAAAACACACACACAAAACCAAACAAAACAAAAACCAAACATCCAAATAAAACTACACCTACTAGTAAGTGTGGTTCCCCTCAGAAATGTGCACTTTTTCGATAGTATTACTGTCTGAGAAGGCATGGCAGTACAGTGATGAAAGCAACAGGTAAATCATAGTGAAAATAAGTATTTGGTTGGCATCAAGGTCCCAGAGATATTTACAAAATCTCTTTTTAAAACCACCTTGGGAATTCAAGAACCACTCAGTAAAAGGAATTTAAGTATACAGGCAGAATACGATTTATCGCATCATGTGTCAAAAGGGGATGACTAAAATGATCATAACAGGAGATGAACACTAGAAATACATTACTGAATCTCCTTCCCAATTAATAAAGAAATATCAAACCCTTTGATGATCTTCTGTGCAGCTTAGAGTGGGAATATTTTAACAGTCCATTCCCCACCCCTGCTCAATATTCAACCATTGCTGCAAATGGCATCTGTGACAGGTTGTTTTAATATCTTTGAGTGAAAAAAATCCAAATATAGCATAAGTGTTTTTGCAATCAGTGGATATGAGAAAGAGGTTTTACTGAACCTGCTATTGATGAGGTCTATGTTCTTAACTAACACATGCCAGGAAAAAAAATATAAATTCTTAAATAGCCGAGACAACAAAGTTAAATTTGAGTGAGGAAATGAATTGGCAAAATTTTTACTGACACGTAATTCTGAACATAATGTAATTTATTTATATTTTACTATCCACATGTATTTAATTTGCTATTTTATCTGCCTCTTTAATATATTATATATACCTGAAGAGAAACAGTTAAAAATTGTTAAAGCCATCTTTGAAATGATTTGATCTTGCTTATAAGCCCTATTTCAATGTTCAAGATACAATATTTATTAAATTTCAGGAGTACAATGTATGCATAATAAAATATGTTGTATGATATTAGGAAAAAGGGGAATGTATTTGTGAATGTCAGATACACAGAAGTTTGGGATGGGATTAAAGTCACACTGCTGATCATTCTGTTGATTCTTAAACAGAAACCTCTGCAGAGAGTTAGTTATCAATACTTGCAACATGCTGAGAGAATGCTGCACATAGATTAATGGGGAAAAATACTATTTAATACAGGAGCATTGAAATCAAGGAAACCCAATTAATCCCATCAGGGTTGTTACATTTGAAATTCAAGACACTATCTTCAGTGCTACACATACTGACCCAGGGAATATGCTTCAATTCTCCTTAAGTTCAACTGATGGAAAGAACTGCAGTACAATTACACTATTAATCTGTGATAAAAATATATTAATACCATACCAATGAGTACTACACCAATTTTCAGTAGCTGCCCAAAGTAAAATGACCAAACTGGAGAAATGAGAGCTGAGCAGAACCTTAAGCACTTGTATTTCATGCAGTGACATTAGAAAACTGTATACCCAAAGCATTAGAACTTGTTCTGAGTAAGAGATGGAGACTAGCTGGTTTGTCAGCCTGTTGAGAAGTTAAAAAGGAGCTCTCCTCTAGTTCCAAGAGACAAACAATTAAAAACTAACTCCACGAATGGTAACTGGCAGATAGACATTATTTTACTAAATAACCCTCAGCATTTTGCTGACAGAACTCTAATAATTTCATATAGTAGATACCCCTTCTGTCACTTAGCTTGTATCTGCATTTTATCAGTTAAGTTCCTTCAATATCTAAAACCACTTGCTCTGCCTTTCAAGCTGATTACTGAAAATAACCCCTCACCGAGACCTGGCAGGTCACAAGCAGTAAACAAATGCCTTTCACAGACCCTTGACCAAAGCAAACAGTTTTTATAGAAGAGCTGTAACAATCCTGTCTAACTTTTAATCTTCTGATTTGCATTGATTGCATTACCAAGAGCAAGCAGCAGTTTCCTGAGTGTTAGAGGTTGCAAATAGTTTCTGGAGTAGAGTTTTGGCTTGTGCCACATGCTCTACTGCCTGATTAGAAACAGTTTTATTGCTCGATGTTTTATCGCAGTTTTATTTCTTTCATCTGTTCTTTGAGATATTTGGGTTATGGTTGACATTTCACTGACTTCTAGTTAAACAAAAAGAAATTATTTTAACTGTCTCTGTTGAAAAACAATTTTGTTTAATCTAACTAGAGCAAGAACCTTACATAAGTACATAATTTAACCTGTTATGAAATACTGTAATATACAAGTTCTACAGGAGTAAACCAAACTACTTCATTCCAAAGCACTCAATATACCAAAAAAATTATACTTAACCTGCAGATTGAGACTTAAAATGCAGAAGCTATGATATTACTCTGGAGAAAAGTGAATGAGCGTTACTGGCTCTGCTGTCAGTTCAAGTGTCTGTGTGTATCTTGGATGTGCCACATGGCAGGGAACTCACTCTTCTGGTTATTACCTGTGGAGGTGGGAAACCCGAACCTTCAACTGGAAATGACTGTAGAAGTGATCCACCTTGGCAGCAAGCCTGGAGCCATATATTATCCCTCTGGGTGCTCCTGTTCACCCCCACAGATGCCAGAGCAGTTTTTCAATACAGACAAGGCAGGAAGAATGGGACTATAAAATTGAAGGCCGTGTAGGAAAGGAACATCTAAAGAAGTGACATTTAGCCATTACGCCTGGCCACAGGCCAATACTTAGCACTTGGGTGTAAAGTGAGTGCAAACACACTTAAGTTCCCTGGTTACAGTTCTCTACACTCATTTGGTTATGCCCTCAGCTACTTCATTCTAAAGAAGACTGCTTTCCACATGGCTAGCTTAAGAGGCAAAACCACTGGTTTTAAATTGGCAGAAGGATACCATTACTGTGTTGTCACTTCTCTGCATTTCTTATTCATTTTGTGCAAGTCAAATTGTCCACAGGGCAGAAAAGAGTCCGAAGTATTGACAAAGGGACTTGCCTGGTAGAGAGATAATGATGGTTTTCCTACCCCTAATTTCACACCAGTTCAAGCGCAAGTTAAAAGGGTGATGGAGCCTGTTTATCATTGGAAAAATAATACAACTGCAGCACAAGGAAAGGCCTGTGAAAGAAATTGTTCCAAGAAACATTTAAAACCTGTTGAAAAAAGGTAAGAAATCACAGATAAGCATAAAATAAAAGAGGCTGCTTTCCCACAGCCTAAATAACTGATCAAAAGCAATCCAATGCTGTAACAATTCCCTGATGGTTCACACAGCCTGGCATTTCTTTACTTCTTTCTCTACACTGGCAAGCAAAAAGCAGCCATGTACACTGTCATTTACATTTCCACTTGAACGTGTTCTCTAGTTCTCTACAGAAATGCAGCTTGCTTACTAATTCCCTGTAGAAATACTTAAAGGAGTATTATGTAAAATAAACATCCTTGTCTCACAAGAAATAGCAGTTCTGGGTTTTCTGTTGTTTTTTTCATTTCTGTTGTTTTTCCATCAGTGGATCTATTAATTCATTCAACAAAACAAAACCACCACACAAAAAATTCACAGCTAATAACAGGGTCAGAAGAAGTTTAAATGTTATATGCAAAGTTAGGACAAATTATTGAAATTTGTTTTAGAAGCAAAAACTGCTGCTCCTCCTAGTAGCAGCTCATCTCCCTTTTTGACCTGCTCATCTACTCTTTGTCCCCCAAGGGTAGCAGAAGTGACTGTGGCTCTCTGGCCTCCCCTCATCTTCACAGTTACAGGAGCCTGTAGAGTAGAAGGAATGAAGTATAGTGGAGGAAAGGGAATTCTGAGTTTTGGGAAGAACAGAGACTAAGGAACCCCCTGAAAAAGAAGCACAGATGCAAGAAGCAGGGAAGCTGCATATTTTCAGGAAGGCAGGAGAGAAAAAAGCAACCCAGACAACTACAGAACCTTTCACAACCCCTTACAACACCCGTGGTTTTTTAGTCCATTCAAGTATTTGACCGATTCTCTCTCTCTCCCTCTGTTTCTCTCTCCTTAACTTCCCTGTTCTCTTCAGCACATCTTCTCATTTGCACCCTCCTTATCTGCTCCAGCTTTCATTGATCCCATCCTATAGCTTTTCATCCAACAGCTTTTCACCATTGCTGCCATCTATACAAAAACGACCTTTGTTTGTATTGCTGAGGAACCCTAACCCTGTTTTGCCTGTACTATTGGGAAATCTGAGTTCAGTTTTACCTTCACAATTGAGGATCTTTGATCTAGTTTGCAGTTTCCCAGATCTGCAAATGTTTAGCTGGTCTTCAGTTTTGCAAAGTCCAGACCAGAATCACTCTGCTTTTGTACAAATGTATTTCTGCCCAAATCGAAGTCTAAAGCCAGGCATTAGGATAGAGATTCACCCTAACAGAAAGCAGGTGAGGTTAGAGATACCAGCTGGCTCCATAAGTCTTGCTTTCCTTTATTCTGTTTTTTAAATTTATCTTTGACCCTTCTCATTATTTTTCTCACATGGACACATTCTCAGTCAAACAATTTAGTGTTTTATTTGGTTAAATAAACTAAGATAATATATTGCTTTTAATTTAAACAAAAATCTGACAGCTGACACAGCATCTCTTTTCACCAGCTTTCAGACTACAAGTGAAATTCTGTGCCTTCCCCCTCCCCAGTGAGATTGGTGGAAAATTAATTTGCATTATTGCTTTCATAAACGTGTATGCAGATACTCAGACATTGATCAAGCCTAGCGCTGCGCAACAGATGTTACAAAGAATGAAAGCCAAAACACTGAATCTTTCCCATTCCTAATGAGCAAAGGGTTCCTTTTTTCTCGTCTTAGTTACAGCTTCTTGCTAGACTCAGATAGCTCTGATAAATGTAAGGATAGAGAGCTGTGTGTAGGGGTGGAAGGAGCTCTGTGCAGGTGTGTACCTCAGTGTCAGGCAGGGAAAGATGGCTCACTGAAGACTGAAGATTTATATGCCTGAATGCTTTACATACTCTGTGCTGAAACAAGCTAGCTGCCTTGGCTCCAGGCCACTGCAAAGCCAAAGTTCACAGCTAGGCTCTACAATGCAGCTAGCAGTCAGCTATCTTAAAATGGAAAGCAGAGCTTTTGTTTTAGGGTTATCATGGGACATACACTCACATTGACTTTCAAGTTTCTCAGCAGCTTGAGTCAGAAAATTTTTCCCCTCCCAACTTTCTCACAGACAAGGGAAAAAATATTAAAGGAGAAAAAAAATAATGTGGTCCTTTCTCAGATAGGGACATAACATTCAGTCTACAGATTGATTTGAACACCAGTTCATTGGAAGAGGGCACAGGGAGCTTTGGTCTCTTATTAGTGCTGCCTAGCATAGCCTGCAATTTCCATGTGGAACAGGCACAACCCTGTGGTTTCCTCCAACATGGGGAAAACAGGTCCTGTTGTATGTGCATGAGTGCCTATGATTATTTCCATTTAAATGGCAAAGGAAAGATCAGCACAGGTTGTGCTTTTGAGCTCAGATATTATGACTGTTCCTCCCACCATAGACTAGAATTTGCTGGTCCTACCCCTAAATTTTTCCATATGCTTCAGATCGGATGACTCATGTATCAAGTGAATAGATCTGACAGCGTTTAAGAGATATTACTTCATAGGCCACACCTTAGCTCAATTTCTAAGTCACACAATAGTTCTACAGAGCTTTCATTTTAAAATCCTCTGCCCTTTTCAAATTACAGACTCTGTAGCCTATTTCTATGTTAAAATAACAAAAATCATTCCAGTTATTGCAGATAATTCATTTGGACTTTTGGCATTTGAAGTGTTTTAGATTCATTTTATCTTCCCATTTTTCTGCCTTCTATCAAACTTCCTATTCTACTTTTGAACTGACAGACTAAGTCCCATTGACCTGAATGTGTCAGCATAAGTCAGTGAGAACTTCTGTGGGCTGTTAGTCCACAAAAATATCAGCCTAAATCCACATATTCTCTACTAAGGTGAGTGGGTCAGCATGAGGTGAAAGAAAGTTTTGTGTACCACTTAATATGGTATTGAGAGCTACAGAATCTGTACAGAGGTGGTACTGATCTGCAGTGGCTGCCAGACAAATCTAGCATAAAGGAAGGAATTGAGTCCTAAAAACTTCTGTGCAGTTCCTCCCCTTCTCTATCACAGGATATGACTTTCAACATAATCTAGCTGTTAGCATAAGTGAATTATTACAGCTTATATTTCAATGAAAGCCTCTGCAAGTAGTCCTGTAAATATCAGAAATTTCACTGCACACATGTTGTACAGTCTGACCTCTTCAAGAAGGAAGAAAAGGTGGTTAGATTTCAAATAGAGAAGGTGTTTATCTTATAAATCCTTAATAGGAAATGCTGCAGTTGTCAGAAGTACAGAATTTTTCACCTGAATGCATATGCATTCTGGTTATTACAAGACACACAGCAATGTGAATCCCATGTCCAGCTTCAGGAGTGGGCTGCAAGACTGGAATGGTATTGGTAATAGAGAAAGACTCTTCCTCACTTAAACAACAAAGTCCAGTAATTTTTATGAAGCGTTTCTACATATGTTACAAAAGTCAGGGTCATGCAAAGCCAGCCAATTTAGGCAAGATTCCTGAGATTAGTATAATTTTTAATTCACAAGTTGAGAAAATAATTCCTCTGACAGCATTCCCAATCTGTTGGCTGTGTGACTTTAGAGCTACAGCAGGTTCAAAGGAATCTGGAATAGATGGATATGATTCTTCAGGTCCACTTAAATCCTCAAGGCAAATTTTCTGCATGGATTATAAATTGGCATATGGATGCTTGGAAATTACTGCGGTGGATGGATCTAGTTTTGAGTTACTGTATGGTGTTATTTTGAAAGGCCAAGACTGCAGATAAAATTTTTATCTATTTGTTAGAAGTTCTAGTCTGTGCTCCAATAGAATTAAACTTTTGTAGTTCAATGCCCTTTTCATATCTGAGGGGAGAGCTTCTTAACAGAAAAAGAGTAGATCAGAGCCACTCTAGATGCCCTGGAGTCCTGCCACCACCTTTCCTCCTCTCCTTTGCTGTGGTTTTGTGAGCTGCTAATACAGAAATAGAATCTCTGTATAAGAGTGCAGGCTCTACGACAACCTGAGAAACTAAATCTCTATTTTTTGTTGACACCAAGACCAGTAACATTTCTAGAATAGTGTCATCAGCAGATCTGCCTTGTCTGTGTCAGGAAGCAGGCAACTTTAAAGGGAGAAAAGAGTAGAAGCAGCCTAGTTAAAGAAGGAAAAATAACAGAAGAAAGTAAGAAAGGGATAGGAAACAATGAGGAAAACCAAAGAATATAAAAAAAGAAAACTAAAAGGCCAACAGTATTAATTCGATATGTCATTAAAGAAAAAAAAGAAGGAAATTAATTCATCTGTTAACACCCTTCAGAACAAAAAGAACAGCAACCAGCATACCGGAGAATAATGCAGATGTCCCCTGCTGGTACTGCCATCCAGTCATGGGTGTGGAAACCAGGGGTGTACTGATACATTCAGTGATGTGGATCCATAAATGACATTGAAATTAGTCTGGTTAATACAGAGTGAGGTTTCCAAGTGTGTTTCTCTCAAGAAACAATAACTCCACTGGGCATTTTACGACTTGTTTTCAGACCAAGTTAGATGGACACCAAGATTTTCTGCAAGTCTCACACATAGGGCTTTATTGGTATCTCAGTTACACTGATGTAAATGACTTCTAAAGTTTTCTACAGCAAGGGCCTGCACCAGACTGCCTCCTTTCTCTCTGCCTTCTCGTATTTTGTACTAAACAAATAATCTGTGTAAAATTTAATAAAATGGCTTTTTTGTCCCTTAGCTTGTAGATCAAGCTCTCAAACTGCAATCATCTTAATTTTAATTAAACAAACAATAGCAACAACCATGACCAAAAAAGTACTGCCAGTATTCTACAAAAGATGATCTGCCACTGCCTTCTGTGGTTTTGAAAATTCTGTGCCTATTATAACTTTTTTTTTAATAAAGGGTGGGGATATGGACAGTTGAGTTGTGTGCAACAGAAAAACTTGCCAGTCTCAAAATCCAAGCGTGGAAAACCTGGCAAAACTGCACTTTCCTTTAGGTTTCATAACTAGTGAAAAAACATTCCACCAAAAAGCACTACAAAAGGTTGAATAAAAAGCCTTAGAGCTGCAATTTCAAAATCAACTGAAGAGCAAGTTTCACCTATTATATGACCAGAGTCCATCAGAAGAAAGCATCATGAATACATCATGATCATTTTCACATGGCAGTATCATAAGCATGATATAATTGTAGTTGGATCCCAGACAAATAAACCTACAGACCTGCTAAGAGATGCTCTGTGGAACTCTGTGAAAGAAGGAAACATGCCAATGGATGTATCAGCACTTCAAAAACACTTTTGGAGATGGCCTTTTTTCTTGGATAAAAAGACATGAAAAAAATCTGTACAAAAGAAAGGACAGGGCAGTAAAAAATGGATGTAAAAAGGCAAGAGGAAGTATGCAGATAATATTGCCAAAGAAGTTGAAGTGGTTGCTGAAAGAAGTAATAATAAATCACTTTATCAGCTCAACCAGGTCCCAGCCAGCCAGTTTACACAATCTGGAAAGGTTGTCAAACGCAAACAGAAAAACCTTCAACACAGAGAACAAAACAAAACCTGTCACTTCCCAAGGACTAACTCAACTGGCATCACATAAGACTTCAACGAAGAAACTACATTCCCAGAACCAAACAATAGATGTGTCACATCAAAGTGAGGATTGCAAGACCTAAAAACAGTTAAAATATGCAAAACTGAAGGGAGTAGGGTAATATGGGACCATGAAAAACCTGTAGTATAACAACACTCAAAACTAAGATCGCAAAAAAAGTGTCTTACGGGAGTGTAACAGTGACTGAGGTGAGCAAAACTAAGACATAAGTAATTTTAAACACTTTTTTCTTTTCTTTTTTTTTTAAGCTGAATTAAGAACAAGCTACACTTCATGTGTTGACCAGATTTTACCCTAAGTATTCTCATCAAAGAGAGCATCAAATACCATTTACCACTCAGCACAAACTTCCTAGATTTCCCCAGCACATGAAGAGCTTCTATCACAAACCACTAGAGAACATCTTGAATTGTTACTACATTGCAACAAAAATTATTGCCATGATTACAGTGCACCTTCCATAGTAAAACAGAGGCTTGAAAGAAGGGTTAATTATCTAGACTGGTATTAATGAATGGTATATTCTTTAAACTGTCATGTTTGGTGCTAGCATTAACTTCAATATTAGAAACTATAGACATACAATATATGCATTCCATTATGCAGCAACAATAGATTTTGAAGGTCTAGACCTTACTGAGGACAGCTTTAAGCACTAGCTCAACAGAAGGGGAAAGACAAAAACATTCTAATTACAAAAAATATTTATGATAAAACCAAAATCAATGAAAACTGCCACTTAATCACTTCATTTGAAAGCAGACGTATGAGGAAGTCAGTCGATTTCCAAACAGTGGCAGTAATGAAAAATCTACAGGATTTTCAGAAGGAAATAATAAATGGACAGGGTGACAGGTGCATTTACCAATTCAAGCAAGATTTGATCACTAAAAACCGATCTTAAAGACCAATCTCTGAACTTGTAACACATCAGAGGTACAGACCCAAACACCTTCACTTTAAACTTGTCAAAAAAGACATGTTAAAGATGGTCAAACTTATTAAAATAAGCTTTTCAAACTCCTTGGATGCAATATTGTATGGGAACTAGGCCCTTCTTTCCATTTTATGAAATAATGGTGAAGCCCAAAAAACCTTCTGATATTACAGAAAATTAAAACTCTGAACGGTCTAAAAAAATTTAAACCACATATATTAGAGAAATATTTACTTGGATTACATCCTATTTATAGTTCTTGCAACAGAATCACTTGCTGAGCATTCAACATAAGTGCAGAAGTACAACATGGTATATCATAAATTATAAAACAGGGGTCCATCTGGCAACCATGTAACAGATATTAAAAGACTATTTATAAATGGAACTTTAATTTCAAGTGTTTCTCAGATTGGATCCTTAAAAGTTTTTCGACTGGGCCAAGTCAGCTTTATAGCATGTATGAAAATATGTAGCATTGCTTCAGGTTATTGCTCAGACATGCTGGATTGGGGATTAAACTTTCCAATCATAGTAGGAAGCCCGGCTAACAAGAAAAATCTTCACTTCAGAATCCTTTTCTACAGACTTAATCACAAACCAGCAGTGCCAGCAAGAGACACTGGAACAATCCACATGCCTGAAAAGTGGTAGTCAGTGGCTTTTTGGGTACCTTAAGCCATCCAGAGGTTTTGCCTGGCTAGGTCTAACACATGACGAATGGAAAAGCTGCCCTTTAGCAACAGCAGCTGCAAACCAGATGGGATACCTCAAAGCACCTAAATAACACTAGATGCCTACAGCTGAAGTATCTGACTCATACTTGTTGTATTATTATTGTCTGTTTATTAAGTACTGATAAAAGGAATCTTGATTTCATTAGACACGGGAGATGTGGAAGTAACAAGACCTGTTACAGGAGTACACCAAAATGGGATTTAAAGCACAATTCATCTCCTAACCAAGATTGTATTAGGCAAAGAATGAGTATGGACAGAGAACAACAACAAAAGCAAAGGATGAGAGGAAACAATTGAAAAAAAAAAAAGGCAGCATTTCCTCAAAGGTTGAGCTTGGAGAACAGCATTCATGAACGGAAAACGATATATAGACCCAGACAGAGCGTGGCCAACTAAAACTATTCTATTATTGTTTTGCCTGCCCAGATCTTTGAATTTTCTCTTTTAATTTTGTCATCTGACTTCCTTTTTCTTATCAGTACTTATGTAGTAGATCCATATTTTACTACAGGTTTAGTTAACTTGACTTCTATTGCAAATCATAGTCTTCCGATACTTGAACAGATTCTTCATTGGAACAGGAACTGGTTTGCTCAAACTAAGAGTTCTAGTCATCAAGCCAGAGAATTATTCTCTCAGTCATTCTGACTCAGTGTACATTTAAATATCCTCTAGAAAATTACACAGCTTCTACAGCAGTACCTCTACCGAGGTACCAGACTGCCATGCTCCAGCACAGTGTATGGGGCATGATCTTGGCGAGAGATGATTCAGGTTTCAAATACAGGTAGGGATAAGAACGTATTCTGTTTCTAGTTGTGCGCTCCATTTCCTTCATTTTGAAGCTCCCTAACCACAAGGCTACTCCAAAACACAATAAAATTCTTCAATACTTATTGTTATCAAGCAATATCTGAGTAGAAGCTTATGTAATTGGGCCTTGAACAAGCAGAGACAAGAGAGAAGTATCCCCTCAAAAGAAAAATTATTGTTAATTATAAATTTCAAGAGAAAAACTACTATTCCCACCCCTTGCACTTCAATTCATGCTATAAATTAAGTGAAACTACTGTGTTGGTGTCTACATTATTCTTCTGAAGCAGGCAGCTCTAGAAGAGTGAGCTGAACTGACCGATTTCTTCTGGAGAACATTAATGTCAAGTTAGACCAAGCTGAACTGCATGTCTTTGCTATTGGCAGCAGTTCATAACAGCATTGTCATTCTGGACTTGTTGCTAGAGAAATACTTCCATGAGGATAAGATGAAAACCTCTGATTTAATTTTCTCCACAAGGGCACAGTTCTCTGTTACTTAACTACTGAAAGAACAAGCCCCAAGGCTTGTAACTCTGAAGGGGATAATGAGTTGCAGCAGTGGAGTTTCAAGTGAGTACTATTTTAGAGGTATATTTAAAATATTTTTTTTAAAGCACCTTGTTTAATATGATCAATGAATCTCTAAACTGGTAGGGTTGATCAAGTCAAGTTTGACAGTCTCTTCAAAGAAACTTTTGTTGTCTCAAGACACATTTGATAGATTTTTATGCGCCACTGCATCATAAAACTAAGATGTGTGCAGAAAGGGTTCTCCAAAGAGGGTAAACAAAAAGCACTTAATTGACCATTTTCCAGGGTGATTCCGAGGGAAGGCTTTGTCTTTGGTCAGTTAACCAGAAAGGTCTATTGTTGCCATCACCCATCAGCAATGTAGCTCAGAACCTAAAGCCCACCAAGTTCCAGTACTTCATTTCTGTGTACCAACACAATCTAGCAGTTAATACTATGGAGCTTTAAACCAGATTTTAAGAGCTGCTGCTCAGGTGATCCAGTCTGTCCAGACTTCTGTTCTGCATCTTGTAACCAGATATCCAGACATATTTATGAAAACCAGGAAGTCAGTAGTTTGTGTCCAAAGGGGTTCCTGGAGGCTTCGAAGAGCTTTTGGAGGACTAATGAAAGCATAATTTTATTTCAAAATTTCGTACTTTATTAACTGGTCATCTTATCCTGTAGCTGTTCTTCTAATGGAACTGCATAACTCATAGAAGCAGTTTACATAAATGTAAACAATCAGTACATTAGAGGGCAGGATGTTGCAAACACTACATTTAGTGTCTTGTTACCCATCTTACTCATCTGATGCATCTCAGTAAGAACTACTTTGTAGGATCCAGCACGGGTTTTATTCAAGACTGAGCAAGGACTTCAGGATTTGTTGGTCATACCACGTGTAAACACGACAGCCTGACAGGATTTGATTGAGGAAGCTGCTGGTTCTTTGCAACAACATCAAGCTTTAGTATGTTAATTCAAGGTTCTCATATATCTAAAACAAGTTGTTTTTTCCTTAAACTTCTTTTTGACCTTT
This sequence comes from Chloroceryle aenea, assembly GCA_013399075.1. Classification (NCBI taxonomy): domain Eukaryota; kingdom Metazoa; phylum Chordata; class Aves; order Coraciiformes; family Cerylidae; genus Chloroceryle; species Chloroceryle aenea. The sequence goes on from VWZY01008179.1 coordinate 376,822, forward strand.
TCACTAGCATATCCTTTTGCCTTACACTCTTCTCCAAATAATCTCAACTTTTTCTTGACTCCCATCCAAAACATTCTGTTTGAACTCTCAGCAGCAACCCCTCCTCTGCACAATTTTGTGTTATCTGCTCAGTTTTTCTTGTTTTCTTTGACATTCCGTAATCAGCAGGCCTGGCCTGCGATCAAATAAGTGTTAAAGCAGAGTACCCCTGAACACATGGAGTAGCTGCTGACATCATAGGGTCAACTGCAGGATAGATTTTCCTGGAGCCTTTGGTATGGGGTATCAAACAGACTGTTAATTGCTGTTAGGTCCATTTCTGTCCTAGTAAATTCATATAAGGTCCTCAAAAATTTGGGGGGCTGAAATTGATAGAGCAAAAAATATCTACCCATGGAAGAAGTCACATGACTAAAGTATAATTTACAGGTTCTTCACACTGAAGATTTTCATTCTGGCCAGTTTATAGCAGGCCAGATTAGGAGTAGTCCTTATGCAATGCACAATACAGGGTCTTGGCCCCTTATCCTCCACACCTGCCAGCACCTGTATGACCATATAAATCTCCATGTTTCCTCAAGACTGTCTTGACCCAGTGCTATCTTGAAGAATTGAGCATACTTTTTTGATTCTATTTGAGAACAACTTTGAAGATGCAAGTTATTTAATGTCTCATTACTCTCTGTACACAAATTCAGTATCTCTCTGGGCAGTTGAAAAACATCCAGACAAATCATCCAACCCAAGCAGTCCAAGACAGTAAAAATTTGTGAGCTAATGATTTTTCTCTTCTGTTGATCAGGAAATTAGGCTTATTGATAGAATTTATTTTCAGGCATGACCAGCCTTTCTGTACACACAAAGAATTAGGTCTCATATCCCAGTGGGGACAAAAGAAATCACATACATTTTGGAGAATAAATACACAGCCATTAATATTTCTTAATAATGCAGTTCTGACAACATTTTTCTTTAACATCCACAAAAAAACCTTATCTCTTAGACCTGCTTTCACGACATCACTACCATAAAAATAGTTTGACAACCTGAGCACTGAGGCTCTTGCCCTACAGGCAACATCACTGGGAAATTTTAAATTTTTTTTTAGTAATAAAGTATTTATAGTTTGGCCAGATGTCTGCACCCTTATTAGACACTGTAAACATCAAGGAAGGATACGGATAGTTCAGATTAATACAGGACACCATAAAGCTGGGCAAGGGGATTATTATTCTATGTTTTCTGTAATAGCACCTAACTGCCTTAAACTGTAAGAAGCCTAACTGCTACACACTATCCAAACACAGCAGGCCCTTTCCCTGTTGAATCAGACTGGATGTGGAAGAGGAGATGTAACGAGTGAGAATAGCATGTGGTGGAGGCTGACAAAGAAAGGCCTAAGTGAAATGTTACAGTCAGGCACACTGCTGCCTTTGCTGTTAGAGATCTAGACATGCTTCTAAACCACATATAAGCTTAGTGAAATACTCTTGGTGATAAAACTGGATAGTAGCAACCTACTTCACCTTTTGAAATCAAAGAAGAGAAAGGAGGGAGGGAGAGAGGAAATCTTTTCCAATAGTGAGCTCTATCAGAAGAGTAAATGGTGAAGCAAACAGAGCTGAGGATATTTTTATTCCTCTGGTCATTTATAGTGAAAAGAAACCCTGCAAAATATTAAGCAGTTGACAATGGATAAACACGGACTAAATTATTTAGTAGGACATTATAATAGCCAGGCACTCTGAACAGTCATCTTAACATGCAAGAAAAACTGAGCTCTAATGAAAGATAAAAGTGAGAAATGGGGAAAGCAAACACCAAGTGTTAGAACAACACGGAACAAACATGTCTCAGTAGTACAGAACTAGAACAGAATGGAGGGAGACAAGCTGTCAAGAACTCCACAAAGTGAAGCGGGGGAAGAAATAGAATCAATACCAAGCCTGGAAAAAGGGTTAAGAGAGAAAAAAGGAAGGTAGCTTTCTCTTTTTTTTTTTTTTTAAGAATTATGTTGAAGGTGTGGGGAAGAAGGAATAATCTAGAGTAGAAAGCTATAAAAATATGAGTTATGGTCTGGAATTTCATCTGAGGTTCTGTGACTTGAGTTTCACTGTTAATAAATTAACTTATTAGACCCACCCACTATTCTAATAGTAAAATGGCCCCTCAGTTTATATGAAACTGTTTATTTTATATATAATACTCCCTGTAGGTGATGGAGGACTTGAGACTGCTGACTGTCAACACAGCAATATGACATTTAGTATTAATGAGGAAATGAATATGCCCTTTGTTATGTATAGAGGCCCAAGATGTTCTTCTGTCTTTGATCTGTCCTATTCATTAAAAATACAGAGCCTTTCAAAGCATTCCCTGTCAAACAGGGATAATGGAGATTTCATTGGCCATTGTCTTGCACATGTTGATATCTTCTAAACAAAAGCTTCAGAATGTTTGCACGCGAGGAATCTGGCCAGCTGGAGGCCTCTACTTAATAGTATAAAATTAAAGCATTTGTAACTGTTGTCTCTAATCTAAAAATCTGCAATAGATAATGACTGGAGGGAAAATATAAAACAAAAGCACCAGCAGTCAAAGAAATCCAACAAGAAATATGTTAGCAAGAGGAATTTCTGCTCCAGATCTCTGGAGAGCATAATTAGAATAGGGCATGTATTTTTTCAGTACAAAGCACTTATGGGATTCTCCAAATAATAGAAATCCATAGTGTTCTGATGCTTTTTTTCAGTAGATAATGTTGAGAAGTTACAGGATCCCATTGCATGCTGACAGGTCTCCACATCCAATATGAACACCAGGAAGATATAAAAGCTTGTGTAACCAAATGCCATATACATTTTCAAATGTACCCATCATGTTTAGTGCAGCACCAACAAAATGAATAGATGAACTTGTAAAAATTGAGACCTGTATTTGTCCCTTAAAGAATCAAATTTCATGATATGCTGAAGCAAGTCAAGGTGTAGCTAGTACAAGATGTAAACCATCACAAAATAAACTCTGCCCTGTAATAAATCATCTAAATTGATTTTTGCAACCTACTGTTGATGGTGACTGTATCACCCACTGCAGGAAAACCATCAATCTTTTCTTTGCATTCTGATGAAAGCCTAATACTCAGAAGTAATAAAGATTTCCAGTTATTTTGAAAACCTGCCTGTCCTGCTTCCAGACCCACTCTATAGAGACTAATCTACAGAAAATGCTATTTTCAATTTTAAATAAGTTTCATATTATTCAAGTTAATCCAGATTGGTTAAACTATTCCCAATCAGCAACTGAATATTTGAATAAGTTCATATCAGACTCAATAAAACCTTATCATTGTGCTATTCCTTATAACTTGAAACTTTCTTTGGTTTATATTCAGCTTTGGGATGAATTAAGCCAACATTATAAGTTGAATGGCAAAGATTTCTTCCAGCCTTTAAAAAATATCTATGATTATGTTGATAATTGTGTTATGACAAAACCAATGAAACATCACAACCAACAGCACACAGCTGCAGCCACCATTAAATCACTGAGGGCCAGCTGCTGAATGTTCTCCAGAGTCTCAGTAGGTGTGGAGTTAAAAAATACAGAGCTAGGGGGATATACATCCCATCTGACACAGCTCTGGGAATTCACACTCTTCCAGCAGAGCTCCTTCAGAGTACCTGGAAGGTATAGACACATTTCTGACTGCACAGCAAGGATTTCTTTCTCCTCCTTGGCTGCTCCATGTCCCCATACACAAACCAATGTCAGAAGCATACAGCTTACACCTGCCCTCCCTTCAAAACAGAACTGTGTATCCCTCCCTCTCTGCCTTTCGTCAGTTTTATTTCAGTGTTATGTTTTTTAATGGCTTCAGTCGGAAATGCCAAAATATTTTTGAAGATTAGACTTTACTGCCTATCTCTGATGAGAAAAATATCTAGACAAGGAGAAAGGAGAACTTGCACAATTCCTTGGAGGGGGGGAAATCAGGGGAAGGTTGAACATCTTAAAATATCTTTAAATTCCGCACTGTAAGGCCAGATTAAAACACATGGAGTAACGTAGGAGTTTGATTTTGTTTCATTGCTGTCTTCACTTTATCTTAGATTTTGCTGGCCAACGCCATCTCATATCTTGATTAAAACCTATTATTCTAATAGCTAGATGAATATTTTATTACAGTCATATGATACTGAGTGAGCTGAACCTAAAGTATGTCTGGGAGTGAGATACCATTCTTAAACTTGCTAGATAAAACACAATCAGTTCCTCATCTCTTAAACTGGTACAATTTGTTCTGCCTCACTCAGCTAGTACCTCATTAGTTAAAAAAAAAGTTGGCTATTACTCTTCCCACTGGAAAAGGAGATGTCAATAATTTAGTAGTATTGCTTTGTATTTCCTTTAGAGGAGAAAATGCAGGCATTTATATACACACCTGAGAACTTCCACAGTTATTCATCAACACCACCAACCCAAACAGTCCAAGACAGTAAAAATTTGTGAGCTAATGATTTTTCTCTTCTGTTGATCAGGAAATTAGGCTTATTGATAGAATTTATTTTCAGGCATGACCAGCCTTTCTGTATACATAAAGAATTAGATCTGATATCCCAGTGGGGCCAAAAGAGAGCACATATATTTTGGAGAATAAATACACTAACAGTCAAACTGTGGCATCTCCACAGTGCTGCTCATAACACAGGAAAACCTTCATCGCGTGACACAAAGGCTCCCCTTTTGTTTTGTTGGATTTAAACCTGAATACCTTAAATGTAAGGCACTGAATAGACTGTGAGTTTTGGATTAAATGCTGTTCAGAAATTCAAGGGAATTTTTTCAGTACCTTTTTTTAATTATGCCACTAAATGCCATCATCTGCATAGTTATTTGTGAACTGCACTGTCTTCAATAAAACCATCTATAAAAGACTCAGATAAACTGCACATTTTGTCCAGTTTGGAAGTCAAACCACAATTGCATTAGATTTCATAAGCTCGAAGTTGCTGTACTCAAACTTCTCAATGTCCTATTTCTGGTATCCTGTTTTTGTAAAGAACTAGAGCCCACACTGAGACATGTACTGAGTCAGCAGAAATACTCACAACATACAAAGCTAAGCATGTGTCTTATAATTCACCCTAGTATCTGGACCCAATTCAAAAGGATGCATTGAAATTACTGAAGAATAGGGGAAAAGAGGGACAAAAAAGAATCACATGTGTTGTCAGAGTTTAAAAAGTGCAGGTGGTCAAAGCCTGAGAAGTAGCTCTCAAATGTTAGTGATGTTTCATAAGTTACCACATATGTGTAAATCAATAGCAGGACAGCATAAAACTCATCCATAGCCTCACAGGCAAAATGTTAGAGGAACAGAGAAGATTAAGCTGGTCAGAATCTCCCCTGGGAAAAAGTGAACGTATCCAGATATGGTAGCCATAATTAATGGCCAGAACATGAGAATAGGAAACAGCACTCCCTGGTATTCATGAGCAGAAGCAAATATTTTCCTATTACTTCATTTATAGATCTGCAAACTGTGAAGATGGACCATTTAATACAAGTGAGGTGCTGAAATGAAGGGAGCATTACCAAGGTCTTGTGCTCCAAACATTTCCACTGAAATAATAAAATAGTTGATTTTGGCTTTCACAGAGGTACAAGCAAGCTCAGTATTTTTTCCTGACAACTGCATAAACAACTATTAATTGATATGAGATTATGCTATAGCATGTAACCTAAGTATTACACAGGCATTTTCACTACTAACAAGTACACTGCTCTTCCAGGTTGCTTATCATTTTTCTTCTAATGTACTGTCACCAAGAGCCTTTGGAATAAGTGGATTTAGTTAAAAAAGTCTAAATTTTGATTTATCAGTAAACAAAAGAGGGTTATCTTCAGGTTCATTTACTAAAGTAAAGAGATCTAGAGGTGAGAAAGAGGATTAGACTACAATTGATGAAATTAGTATTGTTTTAAACACTTGCTCTAATATATTTTCAATTTGTATTAGGCAAAATATTTCTTTAGTCCTTGGTAAAATGCTATTGATGCATTTTCTAGCCTTTCATCAATAACACCCTGCTGTTACTGTGGGCCTCTTTTCTGGAGGAAATAAAACTGGGATTCCCTTCAGAAATAAGATCCCTACCAGGATAAAGGGCAATTCTTAGTGCTCTCTCTTCAGAGCTGAAAAAAATGGCTCTCTTGCCCTGCAGAATGATGAAAGTGCACAATCACACCTCAGAGGAATTCTAAAAAGTAACATGAGTAACTTTATGTTCTTGAGGAGGGGCAAAAGAATATCCTGAACTTGCTCTCTCACTCCATTCCTTAAATCTGAGAAGTTCCTCTGTACACCCCATCTTCTAGGCAGATTCTGACCTACTCTTCAAACACTTGCACACATTCCAGAAGTGTACCTAGTATGGAACTGAAGAAAAAACACAAGGTTTTATTTCTTTCTTCATGGCAGACCTTAAAGCTGAGAATCCAATTCTCCAAGTTTAGCAACATCTTGTTAATCCCACTGACCAGCTGCTGTTCTCCTAGATCTTCAGCTACTCCTCTGTTCTGAGCATTCATATTCAGTGAGATAAAGAAGAAAACTGGATTTTAACAAAGAAATACCTAAAGGTATGCACAGCCAGACCTAATAAGATCAGTGAGCTTTAAAGTGTGTATATTAAATCATTTCTGGAAGTATTTCTAAAAACAAATGTCCACATGTAACAAGCAGAATATTTTAAATCTTTCAAATACTTCAGAAAAAATAGGTGTACTTTATAGTTTACTGTAAGATGGAAACTAGTGCATAATCTAAACAATATGATTACACCTTCCCCTTCCAGCAGTCTCCAGAAAATTCATAGTATGACTTCATTGGCTACCAATCAGAAAACAAAACTACAGCATGACTTATTTCATACCTTGTCACTGATTTATTATAATCACAAAGGCCTGTTGAGCATCTTGACAGAACCTCACATTAATAAAAACAGAGCAGCATTAGTTCTGCCTTTATAGATGTTTCTGGAATGCATTGATATTATTTTGGCATGCTGTTTTAAATTGAACGTATGTGCTCAGCTATAAGGCAGTTGAATTTTTCTTTACATGAACCCTTTGTGCTTAAGAGAGCTCTAGCTAAACATCAGTTGCAGTGGTTTCTGCAGCAGGTACCAGCTATTACAGTTTCAAGTTTGTCTCATGTTCCAAATTAGCAGAGGAAATTTTTTTTTTTTACATGAAATTTTAATACTGCTTCCCTGTTAGGCAATTAGCTTGCTCTTCTTAAAAGCTTCCTGATGAATCCTGGTTTTCTTCTTCAATAAACTACCGGATATTAGCAGGCAGTCAGATTGGTATTTTGTGCACATGAAAGATGTACAAATAATTCACAGGATTCCAGCATTAAAGGTCCTGACTTTACACTCTCTTGAGAAAGAAATGAGGCTTTATCTGAATCATCTCAAAATGCAGTTAGACCCACATTAAGTACACTGACTTAAACGTTCACCTCATCATACACCTTTTCCTAGGGAAAACAAACCTGTTGTAATCATGTTAGACAGCAGCACGAGTCAATACAAAATGTTTTAGCTAGGTTATGGTCATGCATCTGACTCATCCTGGCTACGACTGCCTGGTCTGTTCTACTTACCTGTGCCAGTAACATGCTAGAAACCCCACAGGAGTGGGACTCAGAGACTAATGGTAGATCTCAATCTATCAAACAGGCCTTGAATAACAGCTACACTGTCTTCTGTTTCCCAGTTGTTTAGCAGTCATTAAATTTATGTTGTTTGGAATGTGAAAGTTGCATTTAAGGCACAAATCACTGTGGCAATTTCATTACTAGAAGCAGCCAAAATAATTTCCTGACTGGCCATAGCCAGAACAAAAGACTGTATCATTCACCACTACCTGAAACAGACAGCAATTAAGTACTGAGAAACTGCACAAGTTCTTAACTACAGTTGATTATGAACAGAAAAAAATATTTAATTGATAAAGAAAATGAGCTCTAAAGATAATGACAAAACACATTCTGGGACAGAAGGTGCAGATACTGTGTTTTAGTTCCTGAAGACCTCTCAGTAACTTTCATCTTATCAGCTTTGGGCTTTAGCTCATCTGCCTGCACCTAAATTCCCTGTAACAGCTGCTAGCAAAAAGCAGAACCCACAGCATCAAGACCCTCCACAAAACCATCTGTAAATCCTATGGTGTAATTTTTCTGGTGAAAACTACAGCTAGTGGCAACTCCAGCAGTTTGTCGTGATAAAAGCGGTACTGGCAAACAAATCCAATCCTGCTCCAGTGGGAAACACTACAGGAGTTCTGGTCTTCATTTTGTAAGCTTCTGCTGCAGGTTCTGTCATTTCTCAAAACCTTTCTGTGTGACCTCAAGCCATACAAATTTTTATTGACAGCTTTGAAGAATACAATAAAGGGTCTTTTTTTTGTAAGCCCTGGAGCTTATGACAAGTTAGAGAAAGTCCATTTGATGTTCTCCCTTGCTAAAAGTTATTCTTGATTCTTGTTGTTACCAGCTAAATCTATAGCCTTGCCACCATTGTTCTCAATAATGGTCATGTTTCACTCCATCTATCTTCAATTTGGTCAGATTTTTGAAAGTGAATTTGAAACACTAACCCTGTGATCCAATAAAATCTTTATCTCCCTTTCTTTTCCCCTACAAAACATACTTTCTGTAAAGTACCATCTGTATTGTAGCCATTGCACCCAACTCCAATCTCCAAGTAATTTATTTGTTAAAAAAAAAAAGAGTTCAGCCACTAGTACCTTACATGCAAGTCAAATACTGCTACACTGGATTTCACCCAAAAGCTTTCAACTGGCAATAGGCAATGATAGCCCATTGGAAAAGCAGTGGGGTCTGCTGGTTTTCTTCCTGCAGAAAAGATTTCATAGGATTCCTATTTCCTAGGTGTCCTCATTCTCTAACAGGAATATACCTTTGCTGGGACTAGCTTAAAGTCACAGGACAAGAACTTCAGTGGAGCTGGCTTCTAACATCTTTGTTTCACTTTGTTTCCTGCGCTACTTACTTCGAGAAACAAACATCATTGACTTGTATTATAGGGTGCAGAAATTTCTGAAGTGCATTTTTTTCCCAGTACATCAGAGCCATCTCGTAAATTCTACTCCTATCTCTGACAAACAGCTTCTAAACTACTCCTAAATCCCCCCTTCATTTATATTCACCATCTTTACTTGCCTTCTGCTTTTAGAAGAACACGTGCAGTTTAGAACACGCTTAGAAGAGACTCTAGGGAAATTAGCAGCATTTTTGTCAAATTTTGAAGAGAATTTGTACAAAGCAGGCAGGGATAAGATCTTTATTTCTCAGAGCAGAGATAAGCAGGAATACACAAGCCTACCACATGCCAGTCCCAAGTTAAACAATTCTATTTCCAGAAATGGCTGCACCAAATATTGTTTTGCTTCCATTTTCAGAGAAATCCATGTGCAACTGTATATTATGTTGGTCTGAGCTGTGTGCTGCATGTGCTTTCTGACAATCATTGTACTTGTTCAATTGCCTGAAGGGTTTTGTAGTTTGTTTTTCAGCCAGCACATGGTCTCCACAGCTTTTTCCATCATGTTAGTAATCTATTTGCTAATCACATTGAGAAGACTGCTGTTAAAACAGAGCACTGCAGAGTTACCAAACGTATGTGCACAGAACTTTCAATGCCCTCTAGTGTTTCTTGCTTGAAAATTAAAATTTATAGTCACTAATAATTTGTTAGCCTGGTTGATTAGTTGGATTTTTAGGTCCCTCTGTGGACACCAAGAAGAAACCCATTGTAAATGCAACCATATCATGAAAACAGAAGTAAAACTGTCCTCAACTAAGACAGGCTGGGGAATGTTTTCTGTGTTTGAAATTAAAAGAGTGAATAGCAGGTCTCTCAGCTTCTCCTGCAGACACTAAGACCCTGTCTATTAGTAAACCCATGCACTCCATACATGCCAGCACAAGACCTGTGATGTATCTACAGTCACACAGTGATAAAGAAGCTATGACATTGCCTATAGCTATGGAGTGAATTTTCCAGGGGTTTGGGGCACAGAATTAAATAACTCTGCCCCTACAGTGCCACAGGCTCCTTTCAGAAGTGTGATCCCATGCACTGCATCAGGATGACCAACTCTATCTGCTGCACGGGAGAAATTGAGCAAATAAGAGTGCCCTGATAAGATGGAGGACAAACAAATACATGAGACTTCAAAGACCAGAAGAAACTATAGTTGCATTTCAAAAATAACTATCAGAACAGCAGCACACAAAGCGGTGTTTATGAGACAAAGTGATCATAATAATGCTGTTAGTCAGAGGAGGAACAAATGGCAAACTGCAACACAGAAAAACAAAACATTGGGAAGAAAAAACTTCTCATTCTCCCCTGTTCTTCCCAGTGAGTAACAGTCAGCACCAATTAACTCTTTTGCCAATACATGAGGTTGTACTAAAGTTTGTCATCCAATCAATTCAGCATTCAAACGTTTCAGCAGGAACAAAATTAGGCTCAGTATCTTTTCCAAGTGGTTATATTTACTGCTGAAGGGCAAGGTAGCTTAAGAAAGACACAGCTGAGCTTTGAGGAATCAGGGTTGGGTTTTTTTTATTAGCTTGAACAGTGAGATTGTTTCCTTTTATTGTTTGGGCAGTCTGCAGAATCACAAAGTCTTCAAAGTGACAGCACAGCTGGAGACTGAAATCTAAGCTATAATTCTAGATAGCTTCAAGTTGTATCTGGAATTTAGGGTTCCTGCTAGGGTGACATAGGCAAAGGCTTTCATACACTTCTCATGGGCTTCAGCTGAGGACTGCATAAATATCAACCAGGTAATAAATTAGTTAAAACCAAGACATTATCCTGAAATCTTTTATTTTCAGAAATAAATATTGAACACCTAAAAGCTAAGGTTTCAGGGATACATCCACAGGCACTTCCCATCAATTCTGACAGGGTTTCAGCATCTGAAGTCCTTTCATGATATAGGTCTTAAGCTCAATTATGTTTTTAATTCTGAATACCATCAGGAAGCACAGATAATTCAAAACAAAGAAAAAGAGTGGTAAAGTTCATTTTTACCTGTAGCTCATCATCCTCATATCTACACAAGCTTAAGTCTAGAAATCAGATTTTAACTTGACACATACCCAGGAGCATTTAACATACAAGAACTTCTGAAAAAGTTCCTAAAACCTGGTAAACCATGCATAGAGATTTTAAAAACAAAAGCCTGTAAGAAGAAAGGGCCAGAAAGCAACTAATAACAGAAAGATACCATTATGTCCCTAAATAATTTGACCCCAAATCATGATTGTGAAAGGCAGTAGTTTATCTGTATTATCTTCTCAAAGTGGAGTTGGCCATCAAAACTTTGCTCAGCACCAGGTGGTGCTATTCTGCTTTATTTTAAAAATCTTGAGCTACTAAAGTATTTACATTTTTAAAAAAATAACCTCTGAGTAAAGCTAACAAGTGAGAAAAGTAACAGTTTTCTCAAGGTGCAAGACAATTGTGACCCCTTTCACCATTACAGATTTATAAACTTCAGCCACAGAGGATTCTCAGCAGACCCAAGAGGACTATTTCAAAATCTAAAGACTTAATTTGTCTCTTGACCTGACGATTAAAGTACCTGTATAAATAGTTATATATGCTTTTCTGAGTCCCACACAGACAATTCAGCTTAGTCCAAAAGCAGTGGCTGTGAGATGGCAGACCATGTGTGCCTACTTGCTGGCAAATTTTTAAGTTACAGAGCAGCTGTCCTATCTGTGTCCATAATTTTCCTTTTGTTCCAAGTCAAGATTAAAACACCATCTCAACATTGCTATTACAGGAATATATATACTGAAAGTTTTTTGACTTTGTCTGTGATATATATGTATTAATATTTGGGGCTGGTAATGCAGTGTAAGTCAAATCATTAACCATTAGATTTTTTTAATTAGGAGATCTGAAAATAATTAAAGTATGGCTTTGCCTTCCTAGCACCAATAAAGTTGAATTTTCACATTCTACTTTGAAACCACTGTGATAAATTACAGGAATAATTGCATTCAAAACAAAATTCTCACATTTATGAAAATCAGACTTAGAAAATGAAGGTTTTTCTTTTTTTTGCTCTTCCCAAAACCAACTAAAAAAAAATCAGGATCAAATATTCAAATAACATTTTTGCAAGCAGAACCATAAAGCAACATCATCATCTTGCTTGCCTTGGATGAGACAGGCAAACAGGCCTAGTCACTGCTTGAAGGAAGAAAAAAAAGACTGAAGGAGTGAGCTAGCTGAACACTGAAGTCTGCCTCCAGAACCACAGACAAGTCCAGAAGGTTGGGATAAAAGGGAGAGGTGGCCTTCAAATCAACTCTAGAATAAAGTGCTAGTATTGTTCTGCTGCCTCTGTTACAGAGACAGTTTCATAAGCATAGGAGAGATAAAGAAGGCTAGAACAAACAGAAAAGTAACCTTGTGCTCAAACAACTATTTGCCATAGCCCTAAATTGGGGAACTGAATACAGTAAGGCACAGTCTTGTTCACATGGATATAATTGAGCAGGGAAATAATAAAAAAACCCACACAACTTTTTTTTACAAGTCACAGCACTCCAATTTTCTATTCAATTCTTACAATCTTGTGATAACTTTTGTCTTATCTAGATGGAGTCACAGTCAGCCACTTTGATTCAAGCCTCATACTTAACCCATCCCAGGTCAGCAGGCAGCAACAGCTCACAGCTGGCTAGCACCAGGACATCTATTCGACTAGGAAATGTGTTACCTCAAGAAGAGAGAGCTCATTAAGAATTATTTAATAATTCCCCCTCCAAATTCAGGGGAAGAAATGGAGTCTTCCAAAAAATTTCAGCTATCCCCAGAGTACTTACATCTCAGAGTTCATAATACAAGTGAAAAACCACACCTAGGCAGTAACAATAACCTGATTTCCATCTTGTGCAGCAACTGAAAGCACATTAGTCTTTGATCTCTACACATGCTAAAACACATTAGTCAAATCAAGGAGGTCAAAGGAAAATAACCAAAGTAGCTTACTACATCTTCTAGTCTTTTCCAAAATGGGATTATGATTCCAAAACTTCTGACCCAGTCAACATAGGAAACTGTTTCATAATCAAGAACCTAACAACTGTTAAAAAAACCCAACAAACCACACACACCCCCCACCACACTGCTATCTCAGAAAGAGATCTGTCCTAAGCATAGAATCACAATACTTTCTTTGTATTGTTTTACATAAGAAACACCAGAATTGTACTTTAACAAGCAGAAAGGCTTTCACAAAACAGCTCAACTAGCAGTAAAAGTACCACAAACAGAAGTGGATCCCAGGGATACTACAATTATTTTGTAATTGGAGAGCCTGGTAAAATTCTTTTTTGTTGTTGTTGTCATTTTTAACCTGCTTAAGATTCCTCTTTCCCCAATCCCTAATGGTTTTCTTTCACATTTTAATCTTTCTCCCATAGCACACACTCCACTGAGTTCAGGATATATACTGTAATACCACATTCTCTGGAGCCAGTTAAATACAAGAGCTGACAGACTTCAAACAGAACAGTGACCTTGTTTTACAGCCTACCATACTCATGCTAAAATCTTGTAGAAAAATACAATGAAACAACACTTACTCTTTCCGTGGCACTTCCATCTGCAAAACTCGGGTAAAAGAGAAAGCAAACTTCCCCCTTTATACTTGGTGTGACCTCTAGGGGATGGGATACACCTGTGTCCAGCTCAGCTCAGCTGCTCTGGATTTTGAGCCTAGCTTAATTAAGCTGCTGGGTGACTCAGACCTGCTAAGAGCTTGCATACCATGGCTGTCCTATGACTCTGTCCCGACAAAACCAGGACAATCGTCCATAATCATTGAGCCTAGGCACACTAAATGTGGTAGAATTTGTAATTTAGATCTAGAAAATAAATCTGTTTCATTTCAAAATCAGTAATTTTGCCTGTTTATCAGCAGCATGGCACTGGTGGATCTGCCATTTCATAAGCTACACAAACCCTAAATTGTCTTTTTTCATTTTGGCAGACTTTGAAGCTCTCTTTATTTCTATTTACATGTCCTAGTTTTGTGGAGTTGTAAGCAATTCTAGTAAAAATATTCACAAATGCTCTTAAGTCCATACAAAAGTGCAATAACAGTAGCAGATAATGTTATCATAAAGTTCAGCATTAGGCAGTAGTTGTAAGAAACACACAAAAAATGATCTCTCGTGAGAAGGAACCCAGGGACAAAGAAAAGCTGGCAAGCATCTTGGAAAGGCCTTCTGGCAATGCAGTGTGATTTTGGTGGTTAGGTTTGGGCTTTTTGTTGTTTCCTATCATCAAATGCCAGCCCTAGAAGTGGGTATTCAGTTGTCCTAAGTGAACTGGGAAAACACACCCCTGTTGTGTACAAAATCAAACATCTCTGTTACCTTGGGGCATAAAAATAGTGCTAAAGTGTGAAGAAAAAAAAAAGTATAGGTAAGTATCTGCAGCTTTTTGCTTTGCTGCTGTTACATAATGCTGTTCTGAAAACCACATTGCACGGGACTAATGGGATGGGAGTCTAGCAATCCAGATAAAGTGTTGAAGTCCCAGATCTACATGAAATTCCAGCCCAAAATTTATAGCCTCAGTATGTGCGTAGGCACCTTTGCCTCTCATTTCCTGAGGAAGATATACAGTGCTAGCAGCTCTGGCTCCTAATCATACTGCTGTCAGATGCTAAGCTGCTGAAGTCCATTTACATCAAAGAGGAATTACAAAATGCTTTTCTATTAATTGATGATACCTTGAACATCATCAGCTAATCTTTGCTGATTTTTTTTTCCCCCCAATTATGCATGTAGCCAAGAGTAACTACACGGCTTAAAATGACCTGCACTGTCTCTTCCCCACTTTCACAGGCTCATTTACCACAAAGATGTGGCCACGGCCACCATGTAATTTCCATCAGGTTTCTGAAATCAAGACCTGAGTAATGCAAGAATTTCTTTGCTCAGTACCCACCACAGAAGCATTACACTTGTTCTGATACTGTACATCCCAAACTCCTCCAGGTACTGCTACTTAGACCCAAAATCCCAGTGCACCTTCAGCTTCCCTAGTGCCATAGCCCTGGTGCTGAAGATCATGACAAAGGTTTTATGGTCACAGTCCTAGGTCGTACTGATTGCTGGTGCTTACCTCAGGGGATGATGGCAGTTCCCACATCTTTGACAGCGGTGGAATTCAGGGGAGATTGCCCTTCTCTTAAAATTTCTTCCTGGTATCAAAGAAAGAAAGCAAGCAACATTTTAAAAAGGAAAAAGTGGTATGACATCTAAATAGTAAAGTCACAAGACTTGATGAGAGCTGCTGCCACAGACTCTTCTACATTCACCCTCTTCAAACTGAGCTGTTGCCACTATCTACTTAAGGCAAAGTCTTCAATGAAGCTGAAGCTTTTATTCCATGTAGTGGCCAACATCCCATGGAGTTGGGTGCTAAAATATTCAACGGTTTCCAATTCTGCATCACGTTAATGCTCCTCCTCTTAATGGTCTTACTACAGAACTTCATTGTTGTGTGGCTGTAATTATCTCAGACACAATGACAGAGAAAGTAAAACTGATGCTTTTAATAACTCACTGCAAGACTTTATTAGCTATTGATCTTAAATCACCCATAGAAGAAAATCTGGAGGAGATGACCAAATCTTGAAAAAATGTAAACATTAGAGAAAACTAATCTCTTTGTAAAAGGCAGCAGAGAAAATAAATGATGACAATTAATGGGTAAGACGTAAAAATTATGAAGAGCTGAGTCACACCACTTTTATATATCTACATCCCTCTTCATTCAATATAACTTGACAGAATTTCACAGATGTAAAACCAGTAAAGAGTCCTGTTATTCAGTAATCACCTGAAAGCACTTCTAACTACCGTTTGGTGGAAACAGTATTAAAAAAAAAGTAAAAAAAAAAGAAACAAACAAAGAGTGTATTGGATTCTTTGATTAATAATTTTTCATATAAAAACTCAAGGAAATAGAATCAACTGGGAACTTCCATTATTTTCACCAACAGAAAAATACGGAGGGAAAACCCATTTTCTCACATAATGGGGAGCTGTGGAGGCAGCTCTGGGAACCAAATCTCCAGCTGCAGTTAGGAATGACTTTACTGCATGTCTGTGAAACTCTGCTAGTTCTTGAGGTAAAACGATGCCGGGCAACAGCAGAAGGCAGGCTCCCTGGACAGCCGGGAAGAGGACTGGGACAGACCTCCGGCGGGGGCGGGAGCAGCAGATGATCGCGTTTTTAGGACCGGCCCCCCTCTCCCTCTCCCTCTGCCCAGCACAAGCCGTTGTTCCCGGC
>VWZY01008179.1:403056-447418 GCA_013399075.1 Chloroceryle aenea
AACGCTTTAGCCGTGGGCTGCAGGCTCCCTGCGTTAGGCGCCCGGCTTTGGGGAAGTGGTGGGTGAGGAGACAACTCTGTAATAAACTCTGTACAATGTGTGTTTCAAGGTCTAGTCAATGGCACTTTCTTTGGCACGTTATTTGCATGAAGTAATGTCCTGCAGAAGAAGATTTAAGCGGGAGAGCTTTGAAGTGTGTTTAAGTACGCTTCAGTCGGTAATTGTCCCACACCTCTGCCTCAGTGATAAAGTTGCTGGATGTACATCTACCTTACTATGCTTCTGTGTGGATAGGCCAGAATCAGCTGCAACATATTTCTGCCTGAAGTTATGCTTTGTTATTTTTAGTTTTTTTGTTGTTGGTTTGGTTTTTTTTCTATGTGTTTGTTGGTTTGGTTTCTTTTTTCCCTTTCCAATTCTTTCATCTAAAATGCTTATTTACTGCTATTCCTTATTTGTGTTGAGAGGCTAAAGCTGTGTTCCACAGGTTTCAACACCAAACACAATGCGTAGATGTGGAAATGCCTCTTTTCAATCCCTGCATCAGCGGGGTTGTAAAACTCATTTGAGGTCCAAATAATCTCTTGTTGGATGTGTACGTACAGAAACAAGAGGTTTAAGATGTGAGTTGAAATGAAAAGGGTGGGAGAAACAGAGCCTTCCTGGAATTATTATCTGGTTTGGAAACAAGCAGAGATGGACACTTAAAAAGGCCATTGATACATAGAGTCCATGTAAGACAGACAGATCAGCTATAGTCCAACTCTACCNTGATCTCATCCTGTTGTGGCAATACCCTGTGATTTGCCTTGGGCTGGGGGAGTTGGCCATTTGGCCTGTTGCCTCTCAGCTATCTTTTTTTGTTTGGGTTTTTCTCTCAAAGAAAAGCTCAAAGAAAGCTCAAAGAGTATAATTTCCTTCAGTCTTTTTCTTTTTAAAACATGTTTATAAACTACTTACTATTTGTCTGTGTGCTCTGGGCTTGTTCCAGTTCTTACTTCTTTCTTAAAACACCCTATCCAAAACTGGACATGGTTGACACATTGCCATTGCCAAATTAGGACAAAAAATTTCTTGTGCTGTGCCGATGATACTCCTGTTAATAGGTCCTGTAGCTGCCTTTTCTCTGCAGCAGCCTGTTGTTAGTGACTTCGTCATCTGCTATAGCTGCTAAAACTTTGCCTATAGCAGTGCTGCCTCTCTACTTTTATGTTGTGTGTGCTGCATGGGAGCTTGCACCTGCTATTTCCTATTTGTCTTGAAGTGATCCCTAGGTTTCATCTGGTTTGGTGTTTTGGTTTTGTTCTGTGGTTTGTTTTGCTTTTTTTTTTAAATTGAGGTGATTTGCAAATGTGCAGTGTGCACTCACAACCCAGAAGGCCAGTTGCATTCTGGGCTTTATCAAAAGAAGTGTGGCTGGCAGGCTGAGGGAGGTGATTCTGCCACTCTGCTGTTGTGAAGTTCCACTTGGAGTACTGCATCCAGCTCTGTGGTCCCCAGTGTAAAGAAGACCTGGACCAGCAGGTCCTAGTGGATCCAGTGGATGGGTGTGAAGATGATCAGAGCTGGAACATCTCCTCTGTGAGGAGAGGCTGAGGAAGTTGGGGCTGTTCCATCTGGGCAAGAGAAGGCTCTGGGGAGACCTTATTGAGGCCTTGGAGCACTTAAAGGGGGCCTACAGGAAAGATTGGTAGGGACTCTTATTAGGGAGTCTAGTTATAGGATGAGGGGTGATGGTTTCATACTTAAAGAAGTTCATTTAGATTGGATATTAGGAAGAAGTTCATTGCTGTGAGGGTGGTGAGACACTGGGACAGGTTGCCCAGAGAAGTTATGGATGCCCCTTCCCTGGAAGTGTTCAAGGCCAGGCTGGACCATGCTTTGAGCAACCTGCACTGGTGGAAAGTGCCCCTGCCTGTGGCAGGGGGGTTGGATCTGGATGATACTTAAGGTTCTTTCTAACCCAAACCATTCCACGATAAATGCATAAAGGAAAACAGAATGGGAGAGAACAAACAGGATGACTTTTTTCCCTCTTAAGAAGTCGTCCCATCATGGCTGCGAATGAAATTGAAATTATTAATTAAACTTGTACGTGAAAGAAATAGTTCGGGGTTGGTTTTGTTTGTTTTCAGAAAAGGGAATACTGCTTTCTCCAATAGCTGCTTTCCTTTAAGGCATTTTAAGAAGCTTTTACCATCGGGGAGGGAAGCCTTTTCTTGCCATATTGAAATGTAAAGCAGTTGAGCTCTCAATATTGAGGAGGCACGATATTTTCTGTGTTTCCCCCTGCCCCCATCCCCTTGCTTCTTGAAGTTGCTTGCATAGCAGTTTTCCATAGCAGAGCCCTCACTGGTCAATCTTCTTTCTTTATCAGCGACCTTGCACCTGAATGGTCGGATGGTGTTCAGAAAAATGGGGAATTATTTTACTTAGAACTGAGTGAAAGTGAAGAAGAAGCTCTGCTTCAGAACAGCTGTCCTGAAATGCCAGCGGTGAATCATGTCAGGTTTCGTGAAAATGAAGCTGAAGTTATTCAAGAGGGATCACGAAAAGAAAGGAAATATGAACTGAAGAAATTGACCAAAATATTAAAAAAGAAGAATCTTTTACCAAAGCATTCTGGTAAGAAAGGCAGTGGAAGCTGTAATGTACACTCCACTGGTCCTACTTCCATCCTGAAACACCAGTCCGCTCAGAAAACAGGAGTCACTGTTCAGCAAAAATACAAAGATGTGTATGTTCATGTAAATCCCAGGAAACTGGCTGCTGCTGGAGAAGGTGAGCAGCACAGGCTGCTGGAGGCCTTAATAGGGATTGTCCATCAGTCTTCGTGGAGCAGCAGAAGAGTGGAAAAACAAGGCAAGAAGGACAAAGTCATTAGAGGAGTCAGCGAAGAGAAGCTCGTAGTACATGGTCTGGTGCCAGGTAGTTCGGCAATGAAAGCAGGGCAGATCCTGATTGGTGAGTACTGAAAAGTGAATTCTGTGCTCTTCCTTGAAAGTGAAGTTGGTTTATTGTTTCTCTTTTTGAGGCAGCTGACTTGAGTATTCCTGATGAATAAACAAGTACTTTAAAAAACTGTTCTGTCAGTTCTTGTGGGATGATTTTAATTTGCATTTACTGTTTTGTTACCTATTCAATTTTGCTGTATTAGTGGTTTTAAGAACATATGACAAACTAGGTGTTAATATAGTAAGGAGATGACTATCCTTTAAGCATACAGGGAGTGAGCAGCTTGGACTTGGAGCAACAAATATCCCACCACTACCATCCTTTATTTAATGAAGAATGTGCTCAGAAGATAAGTGGGACTGGAGAAAAGCTAGTCTGCCAAATAGTCTATTTTGTTTTCATTCTTACACCCCCCCCTTAGATTAAAAGCTTTACTGTAAATGTTTTAAATGGATTTTGCACCATAAAAATGAGGAAAAAGTACTCAGTAAGATGTCTTCATGTTACAAACGTTCTGCACAGCCTTGTTTGGGTATTCCTCTGTTCAGCATGTGTAACAGCTGCTGCTTCAGCCCTTGTGATCACAAGGCCTCAAAATGCATAGTGGGGCTGCAGTTTGAGGAGGCAATGAGCTAATAGAGCAGCTCTCCTTTGTGTTGGTTTGACTCCTGTCACGCACTTCCATGAGCTGGTGCAACTATAGAACCTGGCAGAAAACTGACCCAGAAGAAAAATTGCCTGTCTAGTTTTTGCTGGTGTTGCAAGTTAAGTTTGGGTCACAGAAGGCACAAGCACTTGATCATGAATAGTGGAGAGGAATGAACTGTGGCTGGTAGTGAAGGAGGAGAAATACCCCCACTTCCAGCAACGAGAGGCCATTAAAAGAACTCCACTCTTACAAGACCTCGACCTCAGACAATAAATATGAGAGGCTTGGCCTACATCTCTGAACGTTAGAAGATGGTTTAATTGCCCTTTGAGCTCATCCTTTGTAGGGAGAGAGCAAAGATGTGATGTTGGTTAAAAGACTGTGGAAATCTTAATACTATAGTAGCTCAGATCCCACAAAGTCAGCATGTGTGCTTTTGAAACTCCAGCATTATGGGTAGAAAAACACAGATCGTGCTTTGACGAGCTGATTCTGCTAGCACGTGTTTTTGGTAGGGATGCTACAGAATACTCCGGGGGGAAGACTGGATAACTTTCCAATTTTACCAGCAAGAACTGATTAGTCAAGAAGTGGGGGGTGCATGCTGAGGAGGGGGAGGGAGTGAGTTTCAGCTTGATCTGCTTATTGTTTTTTGATGTAATTAGTGTAAGAGTGTGTATTTATAACCTGTCAGTCAATTTGGGGATACCAATCTGCATGTAACTGCGTGTTCGTAAGAGCAAGTGTGAAGTCAGAACAGTGCATGCAAATACCAGATTCAGCTAACAGAGCTAATGGGAGATGGTACTTCATCTGCAGCACTTAATGCTTCCCAGAGCTAGGGAGGACAAAAACTGGGGTTTGTTTTGTTTTAAATAGAACATTTAAATTAATCTAGAGAGTCCAGCAGTTTCATATGTTCTAGGCTATCATCAACCAATATTGCCTTGTTTTTGTGCGTGGGGAGCAAATACTTCTAAGCATGCTGTAGTTATTCATCTCTTAACTGGGAAAATGATCTGTATTCTGTCCCAATACCATAAAATGTGTAATTTTCATATAAAAATACTTTCAAATTATATATCTATAGTGAACGCTGAGTACTCTGGAATTTTTATGTGGTGTCTAGAAATAGAGATGCTTTGAATAAATGAGATGCTCAGGTTTCAGTGCTATCTGCATAAAGAATATAGAGTAAAAAGTTTTGTTACAGTCAAAAAACTGCCTTGTTTCCTTCTGCATTGTGCTTCAGAGGATGGGAGAGCTGTGAGATACAACCAAAGCCTGACAAGGGCGCAACCACAGTTGAATCCTCAGCTCCATGTAGGATCTACAGCTGGGCAGAGAGTTCAAGAGAATACAGTATTTTATCTCTGTCCTTGTAACTTCCAAAGATCCTGCTGTGAATTTTGGAAACAGTCAAGTATATTTCTGTTGTCAGTGGTATTTGCAGGGAAGTCAGCCATCACAAATGTGGAGTAGCTGATGGGTATGGCACGATGCCTGCTGGCTGGTTTGGTTATGCCTTTGTTCATCTTTATTGACCTGCATAGGCATAGATATTAACTGCTTTTGGTTTGCCTTTTTTTTAAATACTTTAATGGCCTTCACTGGTGCAGACTTTTTTTTGTAGTAGTCTTTCATGATGAAGATACTAAGTATATTTTCCTGTTAAAATACATGCTTTAAATGACATGCTGTAGTCTTCCTGCGACCAGTTTGCAAGCAGACAATCTTCACTAAGGGAGTTACTATAAAATTTAGTTTTTTGCCAATATATCAACCTTCAGATCACTTTTTCAGATACTGAGAAGATGTAAACTAAGCAAGGCCCTGAACTACTAAGCAAATGCCTTTGTTTCCCTGCCTTCTCCAGGCTCAGCTTCAATCAAACGCTTCTCCTTCCTTGTTTTCACTGCATGCTCACACTGTGTCCCCCAGCTGTTCTGGAGAGGTCATGTGGCACAAGAGGGTGGGATTGTGTGTGTGATGTTTTCCTTCTGCCACTGCTTGATTATTATTTTTTACTTGTTTTCTTCTGTGGCAGCATGACTCCTCCACAGGCCCCAGTCCTTCAGGGATGGGTCCCCTCTTCGGGCTGCAGCCCTTCCCCTGGTGACTGCTGCTCACTCTTAAATACATTTGAGAGAGGTGTCATGGCTCTCCTGGCTAAGTGTTGGTTTTGTACATGCTGTGGTGGCTGACACCAGTTTCAGAACTGACTATGAGTGGCACAAGGCAGCTTATGATCTGTGGGTAACTCCTGCTTCACCCTGCTACTCAGATCATGCTGGCTGTGCCTGACAGGGTGTTCTGATGATCCCACTTTATTTAAAATCTGAGCTCACTGGATTATTTTTCCCCAGATTTGGGTTTGTGGTATGTTGGATAATAAGCAAGTTACTGATTACTTTGTATTTTGATTAGCAAATTGGTTACTTTGTCAGTCACAAGTATGGTTGCCATCTAAAAGGCTACCAGGGTTTAATTTTAAGGGAAACTAAACTTCTGCATTGTTTTCACTCTGAATAAACAACGTGGTTATTGCTTTAACATTTTTTAGTAGAAACAGCTGTTTTCCCACTCCACCCCCCTAAACAATCACTTTCCTCAGGTGGCTTTTTCGTTTTATTCTGAAATGTGTATGCCTTATAGCTTTGAACACTTAAAACATCTGTTTATTATTTGTGCACTACACTTTACTTTTTAGAAGATTGCATATGGAAGTTGTGAGTCTTGTCACTGTACTTTATTAACCAAGCTGAATGCAGCACTGACCATGTGAAAGTAAATACAACAGTCTTGCAAGCTAGAAAAACCCTGCTGCTTTGTAATGATGCCACTCTATCCATGTGTTCTTTGTCAGTTCAGTTATCTTCTTTATATGTATATTTAGCAGTTCAGCATCCATCTTACATTTTCAAAATGAAAAAGCTGTCATTGTTTTTTAAATTCTTGCTGTCACTTTCATTATGGTTAAGATGAAATACAGTTGCTTTTATCTCGTGCTTTTTAAGTGTTTCTTGTATTTTTGGCAAAACTCTTTTCTTGCTTGAGTTCCTTACTAACAACATGCAAAGCTTGGTCTGCTATGCAGAGCCTCCTAATCCTTGATCAGATCTTCAAAGAAAGAAAGCTCCAGTAAATATTCAGTTTTAGATTGAGCAAATAAGGGTTGTGATAGTAAACACCATTATAATTTGATGCACTTGAATTAATTTTTTTCCCCTTTTCAAATTGAAACTTATCCAATTCACAGCACAGGTCGGATAAATGCTGATGTTCCTCATCCCTACTACAGCACAAAAAGTAATTCCAGCATATATGTAACACTTGCATATATGAACTCTTTCACTGGCATGAATTATCATACTGGGTAAATCTTGTGGGCATGTTTTGCTCTAAGATATTCTGTGTTCATAATTTGACATGCTTCCTATTGTGCCAGTGATGTCTTCCATCCTGGTACTTCGTAGCCTTTAGTCTTTGAACGTGGTTGTGTTTTGCAAAAAGCACAGGAAAAAATGCTAATGCCCTACCCCCAGTTCTGGAAAATCCACACTTGTAAGCGTAGATTTTCTCAGTCGCACAGAAAGTTGCAGCTCTTTAAGAGTGGTAAAGCTTTTTCTGGCAAAATGAAGGCAGCTTTACAGGCCTGCTTTGGCTGTGCCTTCTGGAAAGCTGTTCCATTAGGGTATATGATTACATTTTCACAATCTGAATGGAATAAATATTTACTGCTGCAAGGAAAGCTTTACATATGTACCCTAGGTGTCCAAAAAATAAAACAATTTATATATATAACATGTAAATACTGATGGAGCTTCTCCTTTCAAAGTGTTATTGTATATTCCACCTTCGGAGAGATGGATCAAAAATATTCCCTTAAGTGCTAAAGGTGCCCATTCTTCCCAGAATGTGTGCAGCTCGTTTGAATGGCTCTCTGGGTTTGATGATGCGACTGTTGTCTTTACAACAGAATTGGTAAGGTCTCTAGTAAAACAGAGAACACAAACAACTCTTGTTTAAACAGTGCTCCAGATGAGTGCAAGAGCGATTTATGCTTTCTCTTGCATTTGTGAATGATGATCAGTAATTTTGTTTATGATTTCTTGTTATATTAGAGTAGCCAGCGAGCTCTGCTAGTGGTTACTAATACTATTGATTACTAGTCCTGGGGCTCTGGCATGGACCTACTGAGTTGCTTCTAAATGCTGTTTAACTTCCAGTTTTCCTCTCTTTGAATTACTGCTGTCTTGACAATTCAGTAGGCTAAAACTTCACTGTGATGTGCATCAGGAAATGCAGATGTTAGGGACAGACCTACTAACACTTGAAATAGATAAAACAATTGAATTAATTCCAAGTAATGGTAACATTTTTGTGCGTATAGTAAAACTTAACCTTTCCTTGGGTTTGCTGTAAGAAAGAGTAGGAATCAGTTTTCCTTTAATGTAAAATAGCAGTGAGCAGTTGGTTGTTGCCTAGTGTGTTAAAGAGGAACATTGTTTGTGTTTGGGGGGTTCCTCTGTTTCCTCACTGATGGTTAGCTAACAAGAATGTTCGTTCTTTCTCTCATTGGCCTTAATTGTGTTTCATACCAGTTTTGAGCAATCGACCTAGTACTTGAGAAGAACTCCAGTTGTATTTGATGGTATTTAACAACAAGGTGAAAGACAAATGCCAAACTGTCTTACTTCTTCTAAACTCTTAGATTCTGTTGTCCTTATTAAGATTCTCAGGAAGCCAAAAGACCTTAGAGAGACAGGTTGTTACTTTGAGCCGAGCAAATCTCTCTAGAAAACCTGCAATACATACTGAACCTTACAGTTGCTCAGTGTGCTCCTTCTGCAGCTGAATACATTTCCATGGCCCAGTCAAGGCCATGCATGCACATTTGCTGTGAATCCATGTCCTTTTTCTATCTCCTTACGCTGCCTGAAGGAGTGATGAGCCCTGCTGCTGCTCACTGGCTGAGGATTTCTCCCTTTCAGGTGTAGCTGAACACTCCTCTTATGCTGCCTCTGGCTTTTTGTGTGTCCTGGGGCAGCAGAAAAGAGAAGATGTCACCACTGCAGCTTCTAGCCTGTGTGGTCTGGAACTCATAGAATTCCCTGAACCCTGAAAAAACCAACCCTGTACTACTTGTGAGGGGTGTGCTGGTTTATTTCATGTTTTTCAATGAGACTCACCTAAGTGGGATGAGATGTAAATGTAGATACAAAGAGTAATACAAACTGTGAAGAGAAATCTCACTATCTTTGGATTTACATTATTTCCATATATCTTTGCTATGCTAATCCCAGAATTCCTCCCCTTATGTCGTTCCCCACCGATGGGAATACCGTGCACTGCTCATAAAATATTATTCCCTCTCCTGGGGAAATTATATTACTCCTGAAATTTAGCAATGAGATCAAACCTATTCATAGTACCATTGCACAAGTCCTGTTTCCTTAGAAAACAAAGCTCAAGAGTACTGAGTTGGAAAGAAAATTAATTACCTCAGACGGTCCTAGTTGCTGGGTGGAGTTAAACCATGACAATGGGTTCTGATTGCTTTTGTAACTTGTGCCTTGAATTTTTCAAACCTTTTCCATTTAGAATCGAAGGTTTTATCTTTGAGATCCTGTTTGTTGGGGTTTTTTCCTCCCCATTTTCAGTAATGGGAGAGGAGCCAGACTGAGAACACGCGTGATGTCGTTAGGCAGGCAGAGCTGGCAGATGAAAGCGTGAAGAGAGCAGAATAAGAAGCCACAGCAGTGGACAAGACATGGAAAAGAAAAAGGAGGGCTAAATTGTGTGGCTTGAGACACAAAATAGGGATCAAAGGAGGAAGAGTGAACGGTTTTCTGCCAGTTTAGTGAATGAATCTGAGTTACTAATGCACATGGTACCTGCTAGGATTGCTTTAAAAGACATGGGCTCACGGGTGGAGGGATTCTCCCATAGCAAGGCTGAACCAGCACTAAAAACCTTTGGTGCAAGTGATGGCCTAGGACCTGTAAGCTCCTACAGGAAGAGTGAGTGTTGTAAACAGCAGTGTTTGTATCAGTGGAGGTACTGTGGAGAAGGATTGGCAGGTGAACAGAGGTGCTTGTGGAGGAGAGGGAAAAAGTAATTCTTGGGGACAGCTCGCTTTGTGAGGTTGCTGGGTTTTCTGATCAAGTACTAGAGTGATATAAGCCTGGACAGAGGGGGAGAGCCTTTGATGGGGTTTTTTTGTAAAATGATCCAAGCCAGGCAGTAATACCTGAAGAACACTGAGGTAATGGATGAATGTTTTTAAACATGATAAACGTAGCATGTAGAAACCTTCTACTTAAATGTAACAAAAGGCCGTTTCTGATTGTTTGAATGTCATATTAATTTTTAAAACAAAACACTGTTTGGCTTTGTATTGTCATGCAGTATCATCTAACTTTCTCGTGCCTTTGTCTGTTTTATTTCCAGGAGATGCTCTAGTTGCTGTAAATGATGTTGATGTGAATTCTGAAAACATAGAAAGGGTTCTGTCTTGCATTCCAGGTCCTATGCAGGTACAGTAGTTGAATGTTTATTCCAAATGTCCTCTGTAAAAATTAATACTCTTTCTAGCCTTTTTTCTGTAGAAGCCAAGGTTGGCAGTCGTCTTCTTAGAATGTCCTCATCTATTTTTTGAACAGCTTGGTTGACCTCAGTCAAACTTAAAGAGTAGAGATTTCAGAGTGTAATTCTGTCAAGGTTTGGTGAAGATAGGTAGGTGCCAGTGACTCAAGCCAGTGTCCCATTAAAGGACATCAGGCACAGTCTATCTGTTACATACTCTGTCATCAGCCAGACTCAGAAAGCAGATGCAATGTTGTGCAAGAGGTAGCAGCATACTTGTAGCTTTAGACTAACCATAGCACTCAACTTTTTTTTCCCAGTGCGAGAATCAAGGTGTTTTAGGCTTGAAGAATTGGGTATTCTTGTTTTTCTATGAGAACTAGAGCATAAATATGTGAAAAATCAGGTTTTATTACTTTTCCTGCTCAGAAAGCAACTTCATTGTTCTATTACCACTTGCATTGAAATGAAATACTTCTTGTTGAATACAGGGAAGTAACTCCTTTGAGACCTGCACAAACTTTCAACTAGTGATAGTTGTAGTTATGGGCAAAGATGGTGAGTATGTTGCTTTGGGAGTGATTTTGAACAGAGTGATCTCAGCAAATGAAATACAAGGTATGTAATGTTGCGATGCCTTGCTCCTGGTGGGTAACAGGGCTGAAGATGTGCCATCTGGAAATGGTGTGTATGAAACAAGATATTAATGTCTAGCTTAAAAGTATTAAATGTCAACCACAGAATTGTAGTGGGTCTTACGTCGATTACTGTTCTTAAAATGTTAGTATTTTCTATGGAAATAGTTCATTATTTCTTCATCAATATGAGAGGCTCACAAGCCACAGGAGAGTAAGAAGACCAGACCAATTACACATAGTGCTATTTAACATATTTAAAAACATTTCAATGGAGAAATTGATACCACTTTCATATTTAAAGAGGAAAATAAAATCTTGAGTATATAAAAGCTTTTAGATTAAATACTTTTAAGATCTTCAAAAACAGTGATGAAGATTGATATATGTCAGTAATAAAACTGTATACAAAAAAACACCCAAACTGCTCCAATAAATAATGTTTCTTCGCCCAGACCTACTGCATATATCTTCTTTTGCAGCTCTAATGAAGAATTAAAGAACAATAAAGAATTAGCTATTTGAGAACTAAACTGGGAGGGTGTTAATTACCTAGGATGTTAGTAGTGTAAAATTAAGTATTTTGAGTTATTCTGCTTAAATCGACTTCTTGGGGGACAGGAAGACAAGGTAAAAGTTGCAATCTGCAGATGTGAGATGCAGTAGGTTAAAATCATTGTGTCTCTTACTGTATGTCTGTAAACTCTTGGTACTTTTTCATCAGGTAGAATATATGAGATGGCAATAACAGAAATATTTTACTGTCCAAAGATAAAAAGAAGTGGAAATCTGAAGTTTTGGTAAACATTCTTCTGTTTACAGCTTAGGTAGTGTAAGTGCCTGTAGAGCTGCAGCTGCAGCTGCTGTAAGATTGAGCACTAGTATGTCAGCTTAGGAAGCTTTCCAAGTTACTTGACAGTATGAAGCTTGCCTAAGCTACCAGAGTTGTGGTCAGGTATTGGCAGAGCTCCATGGTAGAAAAACCTTGTCTTGCCTCCCTTTGACCAAATATGGAGTTGCCCTAACTGTTATTAAATACAGAATGATTAAAAAAGCAGAGATTATATAGTTTATTTAATTGTATCCTTGCTAGATTAGAGTTTACATATTCCTTGTTTCTAAAATGCAGTGCAGCCCTTTATATAGCAGTTACTTTTAATGCAATGTTAATGTTTACATTGCCAGTAAATCTGTCAAGTAGACAGCGATTACTTGAAATGTATAACTCTTTGTCATGGTGGCTTTCCAAAACCTTTTATTAAAGTGCAATTACTCCTCCTTTACTGTGCAGTTTGAGTCAAGCCAGAAGAGTGATTGCTGAAATAGACCAGTGGAGAATTTAAATACAGAGTTCTGGGGGTTTTTGTGGTGTAGAGCACCGCTCGTGCTGCTGAAGAGACAGAGGGTGGTTGTTTCTGAGATGAAGTAATAAAGACAGCTGTTACACAAGCAAAATTGTTATTGTATTCCCATTTATCATACGTTGCAAAATATCTGAATGAAAAGATGCACTTTGAAGTTGGTTTACTGTAGTTAGAAGTTATTTACATAAGCAAAGTCACTGCTTGTCTGGGTTCAGTATTAAAAATTATTGGAAGTATTTCAAAAGCTACCTACCTAGATTCCCGTGCTTGGAGCATGTGACACAACAGCTCTCAGTATTATATTGCCAGAATTTTGTTCTCCTCACCTCAGATTAGGCAAACTAGCTTCTAGGCACGTAAGGGTTAGTTTAGTGTATTTAGTTTATTGAGCAACGGAGGTCTGAATGCCACACTGGGGTGTTTTGGTTTGTTTTGGGTTTTGTTGTTAATGGCAGAACTGTTCCTGTTTGGGTGCTTGCACGTCACTTGGTCAGATGAAGTCCCTGCTCTGATAAAAGCATTGGACATCTCGTGTATCAGCAGTCACCGAATGTGAGGGGCCAAAAGATAGCCCTCAAGCAATGCCTGAGGTTGTCTGCTGAAGTTATGAACTGCAGTCGATACTGGTCTGCATTCTGTAACTGGAATAGCTGCTGTCCCCTAGGAAGGGGAAGATCTGCTAGAAGAATCTGCTTCTCTTTAACCTGACGCTGGGAAGTTGCAGAAGCATTTTGCACAAAACTTTCTGAAAATATTCAGCCTGAGGCAGACATTCAGAATCAGGAATTTCAGCCTGAAATGTTGAGCTGGAGTTGTGCAAACTGTAAGCACATGGGAAACGGAGACTTTCAACGGGAAATGGCAGGCAGTGCCACCAGCTCTGTCTACAATAAAATCCCTATTCTAGGACATACAGCCTTCTTGCAGATAAACAGCAAGCTTGCCTTTTTGGGCCAGACCAATTCACAGCTACATTTTCTGTTTCTTACACTGACAAATGTTTGAGTAGAGTATTAACAAACAAATGTAATCTAGAGGGATCTTCCTGACATACCTTTCCAGCTTCCAGTGGCCCACAGTTAGGGACTATTGGATCGCTTAAAGGTTTGTACCTTCTTTTGTAACCTGGTTGTTAAAATTCCTTTGCATTTCATACCCCCAAGTTCTGTGTTATGGGGAGTAGTTAACTGTCCATCTTATTCCATCATTCCATGCCTGTGAGAGCTCTGTCATGTTCCACGTCTGTCACATCTTTCCCAAGCAGAGAACTCCCGCCTGCGAACGTCATAGTTCGCTCTTGCCATCACCTTCATCAGCACCTTCTCTGCTTGAGAACTGTTCTAAGTATTGAGAGTGTGTGCATGATGAATATTTGAAGTGGAATATGAATATTTTCTGTGCTTTTCCCCTTCTTCATTTAACTTTTCTGTATTCTAGTGTGCATTAAACTGGTTTTCTGCAGGAGAAATGGAACTGAAGTTGTGAAAGATTTCACATTCAGGATTTACAGAAGGGTACTTCAGTAGTCACATATTTAATTAGATCCTGTGCACAGAGAATCATTTATCATCCACAAAAAAAAAAAAAAAAAAAAGAAGAAATGTTTTGGGGTTGTTTTTTTTGTGGGGGAGGGCAGGCTGGTGTGTGTCTAGAAATGTAGTCTTTTGGTCATTTCCTATTACAGCATTTTGCAGCCTAATGGTCTCTTTTCACAGCAATTTATTTTTAATAGGAACAGAAAATGTCTTGTTTCAAACTGTTAGAATCTAGAAGATTTGGAAAGGAACCTGTAGTCAAATTGTGAAAAGAGATCTTTCTCAAAACACAGAGACTTCACACCGGAGTGGGGTGGTATTGCCCCCAGCCATGTGGGAGGCAGCATGGATGCCTACAGGAGGAGAGGGAGTTAAAGTTCTGTTTGACCTAGTTTGTTTTGAGATCTTTCTCGGAGGGCCATATGTTCTTATGTCTAAGATAAGGCAGATTGAGTTTGTTTTGGGTTTGCTTGTGCTTTTTTTAAATTGAGAGACTAAAAGATAGTCTGCAGCAGGAACCACGTGTGACATTGTTAGTGCAGAGGCTATAGCGTGTCATCAGTAAGTGTCCACAGACAAGATGTAGTACAAGTTAAGAGAAGTAACTATTGAGCCTTGAGAAAATCTGCAAGAAGTTAAACAGGGTATGAGGACAATCCTCTGAAATACATGCAGATGGTGTGACAGAAAACTGGGTCACAGAATCCACAGAAGAAAACGTAGATCTATATAACTGTGAATGGTCAAGTTACTGGGTCTTAAAAGCCACTGCTTCTGAGCTGGATGTTTCTGCTCCTCAAATGCTGTCAGCATGCAGTGTAATGAATCCTAAGTGAAATGGTGAGGAGAGCATGAGGGATGAGTTACTGTCAGAGTTGATAGTACAAGGCAGGAGAGCAGCATTAAGTGCAGTGCTGTTGCAGAGAATGGGAAGAGAAGAGAGCAAAAAGCTGCCAAGAGCCAATATAGGAGAAGAAAAGATTGATGGGAAGAGTTGGAAGGAAGTCGAGTGGAATGGGAAGGTGGCAGCCAGTGACATGATGCTGTAGCTGGAAGAGCTGATGGTGGCACCTCTCTGATCTAGTCTGACAGGCAGTGGGTGTTCTAAAGCATCATTATTCCTTGCTGGCACTGCTCTCAGAGTATGTGTATACACACGCCCGATTACCAAGATGTAAATTATCCATATTTCAATGTATAATTTGCCTCTGCTTGGGCTTTTCAGATTGATTGCAACTGAGAAAATACACACATTTTTTGTAGTGTCAATCATTAGGCTAAACTGACGCTGACTTTAAAGAGAATTAAGATGTGGTGTGATGTATCATGTTCAGAACATCCCAGTCAGTAGACATGTTAGAGTTACTTTTAAGGCACACAGTCATGAGTAAAAACATGGAAGTGGGAACTGAGAGTGTGCCTCCTTAGTCCACACAGATATATTTTTGGTCACTTTGAACAAAGGTATCATCCAAGAAAATAAATTAATCTATTCTCTTCATCAATTACAACATTGTGCTCAGTGAAGAGCTGGGTATTTCTCACAAATCCTGATTTCATACTTAGGATGAAGTAAGTGTTCATTCACAAAAAATAATAATTCTTAATTTCATCACTGGAACAATTCACAAACATAATTAAAAAAGGCAGTGCTCATAAAAAGAAAATTTATAAAGCAAATTGGGAAACACATTTCCACACCAAGATTGGATTTTTGTGTTGCTTGTGAGCCACAGAGCTAAGCACCTATTCTAAAAATCCTGGGTTTTACTTTACTTGGGAAACAACCTTGACAATCTAAACTAAGTTATTTTTTGAGAGAGAATGTTGTTTGTGTTTCAGTTTTTTAAATGAAGGCATAGTGCAGCAAGTGATGGAAATTTTTATGCTTCTTGCTAATTGTGTACAATTAAATATGGCAGCCAAACTGTTATTTGCTGACTTTGCAGTTTAAGGAAAAGAAGAAAAGATAACATAGTGAAAATGTTGGCAGATGGAAGGAATTGCTACTGAGTGTTACAAATTAACAGACTTCTGCAGTCTAATGACAATTGATTTTCCTGTGCAAATATACCCAGCAGTGCACTCCAAACTGCAAAGAAGTGCTCGCTGGGAGAGCCTTGAGGATTTGTGCTCATAGAAGTGCTGACATTTTGAAAGAAGCCAAATATCATGTGTGTTTCAAAAGCATGGTAATAGGTTCTGTGTTCAAACCAACCCTGTACAGTAAGTATATTTTTCCATTCTCAAACCCCTAAGAATCAAGTATGAAAACCCACCAAACCACATGCTTACTCACATGGTTCACAGAGCATGTAATAGCTGTGGCTTTGTCCTTAGTAATAGATGGTTGTGTAATGCTGAATATGTCACTGGTTTTCTTGAAACAGCAGGAATTACTGAGTGCTTGCATCTTAGGTAGTAAAGCTAAGAAAACTTAATCTCTTAAAGGGCTCCAACTGCATCTGTTTCATCTGATGTTAGAATGGAACTGTAAGTACAGTCTCATTTTCACAATACTTAATTATTTTGATAGGTTAAACTCACATTTGAAACATCAGTATTTGAACCTGAAGGAACTTCTCAGCAAAGGGGTAAAGGGGCCCAGTCAAGTATGAACAATCTGGTTCGGCTCTTGTGGGGAGAAGAGAGTGCAGACCTCCAGCAGGCTGTACAAGATGTGCCTCATATTGTTATGTTCCTCACGATGAAACTGGACTCCGAAACATCTAAGGATGAGGTATGTGGCTAGCCAAATACAGCTGTGCATGATGGGTAACAACTGACAAGAGCAACTGCTATGCCTTTTGATGTAAAAAACCAACAAACCTAAACCCCACCCTGCTAGTCACTTTGCATAGTCTATAAAATGTCCTTTTGTGGCAGAAATAAGGGTTGAGATTTCATGAAAAAAGTTAACATCACTGCTGACAAACTACTTGGACTTTCCTTAGACAATCTCACGTGTATGCTCTTTGCAATCAGCTGTTGATTTTGCTCGGACAACATTTCTGAGCTACTGAAGTCCTTTCCCGTTGTCCCATAAAGCTTCCTTTCACTTCTCATTCCTTTTTGGGTTCCTCAGAAGAAATCTTGCCAGTGTACGTATAACCCATTGGCTGTTTGTGTGGATGTTGTTCGTGGTGTAGCCATAGCTACAAATGCTGCACTCAGAATGCAGGGAATACACAGAACACTGGGGAGGGCTGAGCTTGGCCACTTGCCTGATCTGAGAATGGCAAATGGGCAAAGTGGAGTTTTTGGGAACAGATGTTGGGAAAAGAATCTTCTCCCCTTCTGTAAACTCTCCTTAGATATGGCATAGTGCCCCAGTGATCTGTATTATCTGGGTTGTGGAGACATCAAATGAAATGCAAGTTTTGCCAGTCCCCAGAGCTAGGATGGTCAGACAGTGATGGAGTACAGAGCAGAAGAAAGGCATTTGCCTTTGTCTCCCCTGGAATTAATCCTTAGATCCACTCGGTCCTCCATCCCTTCTCTGAGATGTCTTTATTCTTTTTTTATACTATTTTTCAGCTGACAGAAGCCTGTATTGCTCTGCTGGTGATGAATAACAGAAAAAGTGTTACAACTACACAGAATGGGGTTTAATTTTAGTTTCTAGAGATAGGGCTGGGGAGGAGAACCCGAGAAAATTACATGATCTCATAATATGTAAAAGATGTGCAGTTTGCAAAGTCAAGTGCTTGAAAGCTAGGAAGGGACAGATTTATGGCTACTTGTGCAACTTTAATTCAGCCCTTCTGTACACACGCAGCATGACGTTGTCTTTAAGTATTACACTTCTGCAAGATGCTTGTCTTATGCAGAGGACAAGATGGGACAGATGAGTGTGTATAATTAAGGCTTACTAGGAAACCATAAATCCTGTACTTGTAAATTCTGGAATATTTGATTTTTGCAATATAAATCATGCTCTTTTAATGCAATATTTTTAAGGTAATGTATCTTGCTGTAATGTGCAATGAAGCATACAAACCCTGTAAGCTTTGGGTTGCAGTTCTCTCCAGTACTGTCTAAGAGACTATATTTTTTTCATGGGAGGTGTCTTCAGCAGAAATTAGTTTATACAAGTGTCTTTTACATTTTTTTTTAATTCTTTTTTTTTTTTTATAGCCTTCCAGCTAGGCAAGGTTATTCCATGCTCTTTATCCCACCCAGGGGCACATATGTTACTGCAGTATTCTTCTGCTTTGGTATTTCCCTGTAATAAAAATGAAAAGGGCTCATGTAACTATGAATTGAAGAAACTTAAGATGCTGTATTAAATTGCAAATAGTTCTTTCTTCTTTGATGCTCAATTTGTAGTTCAAGACTGCTGTGTTATGTGGATAGAACAGCTAAGGGCAATTGCTGTAGACTTAAAGAGCAGTGTTTACTTGGTCACTTACATAAACTTTAGGAAATATTAAAAATTTATTTCTGAGTCTCTGGCTCTTCTGGTAGGTGAATAGATATGCAAATGTCTAATTGCAATTCCTGTACTTCAGAGTAAATGGAGTGTTGCTTTCTCGCCCCCTTATTTCTTTATACTCTCCCAAGAAATGGGATTAACCCTGAATGTTGAGCAGAGGTAAAAAGAGGGATTGTAATGCACTTGTTCTGCCTTCATACCATGGCAGAATTGTTTCCTGAGAAGTCTTGGCAGTTAGGCAGCCCCAGATAGTCTCTGATGTTGAGAGAGGTTTTCTGGTGTAATCAAGCTGTTTATAATAGATTCCTGAACAAAAGAATTCTGTCTTCTTCAAGGCATTTCTCCAATTTCATTGGATGTAAGCAGAGTTTGTACTGTTCCAAATTTAGTTTACAGTAGTACTTCAAATTGGCAGTGAAGTTATTATACATCTGTGCTACAATGCACAAATTCAATATAATGATCCTTTCTTAATCTTCTTTACCCATATCCAAAGGAGGCATGGTATGCAAATCATACCCATGGGAACAATGGCCACTAGAAATAGGGACTGAGTCTTCCACTTGTGAGCTTTTGGCATCCATTGGCACCCATTGGCCACTCTAAGTGTTTTAAAAGGAATAATGTTCATCATCCTCCTACACAGTAGTGTTCCTGGAGGCATGTGCTTAGCATACTGGTAAGCAGGTATTAGAGTAGCTGTTAAAACAGTTGGGTTTGTACAGATACTGACTTGTACTCCCTGTCACATTTCTCCCTGGTTTTATACTTGCTGAATTAATCTTTAAGCATTCATACCTTTCATATAGGGTTTCTTATTTTGAAAAGATGCAGCTAAAAGCCTCTAATGCCAGTGAAGGTGATAGGATTTTAGCCACTGTTTTGACACAGTTTCTTGTAGCCATTTCTTATGTTGTCAGGATTGCCCTAGTTGGTTGGTTGCTTGGTTGCTTGTTAGGGGTTTTTTTATGTGGTTTAGGCTCAGCTTGAGATATTAGAAAAAAATAAAGTAATATATATATGTTTTTAGGGAAACTGCTTGATAAGCCATTAGTTTAGATAGTCTGTCCAGGTCTGGGTTTTTGGGTTGAGGGAGGGTTTGTACTTCTAAAAAAATGAGCTACCTCTCATTTACTAATTGCCCTTGTCATCAGTCTTTGAACTTCTGCCTTCCTTTGAAGACAGTTGATCTTGTATGGTGGTATGTGCTGAACCTTGCTAACTCAGTAATACATGTATGTGATCCAGCCTTGTGCTACAGTTGTCTTTTCTTTTCCTGGGAAACTGTACAGATATTCTCAAAGGAATTGTGTGTTAAGGCCCCAGTTCATAGTGAGGAGAAAAAAAAAAGGCTCTTTCTAGTCCTTTGTAGTGCTGTAATTAGAAAATGGCAGGGTTTTTCCAGCTGAGGGCTTGAGTCAAGGAAAAAGAAAATAAAAAAATCCTTGTCCCTAATGAGTATTTGAAAATAGAGCTAATTAAAAAAATAACTAAGAATGAAGAGTTGCCAGGTCCCTCTGTAGTGAAACTTTACATTCTTTTCATCTCACTGAAGGAAATTGTTCTAAGGGACTGGATGTGCTTAGTGACATAAATCAGAAAGTTAATCACATCTGTGTTTCTTTTGTTTGTGTAGAAAGGTAATTTTCACTACTCTTTGCATTGGATATGCCTAATATTATATGCATTGTTTCTGGCCCATCAGGATTTGGCAGAAATCAATGAATATGGGAGAACTGTGTTTTCTTTTTACTAGATTTTTATGACTGCCATCCAAAAGACTCTAAAATTGTTGAAAATATTTTATGAATGGATCAGAAAAATAAATGTCACAAATATTGATCTCTACTGATCTTCAGTTTGAAGATGACTTCAGTAAGAATATCATGACACAGATGGGCAGAGGTCTGGTGATAAGAGGTGGTGGTCTATCTGATGTTTGGGTTTATAGCTCAGTTGTCATTTCTGCTCAACACGTAAAGCAATTGGGTAGGTGTATAGAGAGAGCTTTTATATTCCTATTGTTGGTTTTAAAGAGCTGTATGTCTGATGATGATTTAAATCAGAAGAACCCTACAAACATTAGCTACCTCTTGGAATAAATTTACGTGTACTTCATCCATCAAATGCAGTGTTTACTGTCTGTAATTCTATGTTTCTCCTTGCAATAACGATTCTAAATACGTCCTACTTTCTATAAAATAGAAAAGCTGAAAGTGTTAAAATATTCATGTGCATTTTAGAATTTTCCAGGATGCCTGTGCAGACCACTGTTTCTTTTGATGTGAAAGTATTGGATAGAATCTCTCTGTTTTAAAAAAACAATTGAAGCCAGGAAAGGGGGACGGGGCGGGGGGGAACCCAGCTTTTTTTCCTGTGGGTGTTTGGTTGGGTTTTTTGTTGCTGTTGGGGTTTTTGTTTGCGGGGAATTTCTCATGGGTGGCAATGACTATGGGTTTTGTTTTGGATTTTTTGTGGTGTTTTTTTGTTGCTGTTTGAGGGGGGTTGGTTTTCTTTTTGTATGTGACTTTGGTTTTGATTTTCTTTTGCTGAACTAATAGTTACCTTTCTTCACAGCAAGAAATTCTTTATCAGTACCCCATATCAGAAGCATCCCAAAAACTGAAAAGTGTGAGAGGAATATTTCTCACACTATCTGACATACTGGAAAGTGTTACTGGTACCCAGATTATCAGGTAAAAGTATTTGAAACATAATGTATTACTTATATTATTTTACACATACATGTATAGAAAAGCTACATGGGTCATGCATCGAGTTCTAGACGAAACAAAGCCAGAGTGACTGTCTCTGTTAGGCAGTGATGCTGTAGCTGGGACAGGATGTCTGAAGTTGGACTGCTCAGCTTGGATGTACATGGACTTCGGGGAATTTCTCATGGGTGGCAATGACTAGGAATTTTATTTCAGTGAAACTGGTTTGAGATCTCTTAGAACATCCTTATCTACACTAGGATTCTGTGGCACTGTGCTACAGTAGACTGGAAATTAACAGCTTAAATCAAGTCTCTAAAAAAGTTAATAGAAGATATAATGTGATTCTGTTAAACTCTTGAGTGCCTGCTACTTTTAAAGTTTTTTTCTGTCAGAAGAGTAAATTCTGATTAGTGTGCCTGCACGTACGTTGGGTATCTTTTGGGATGAGGATGTTTGTTTCTTTGTAGTACAATGGAGCTTATAATTGCATTATAAGTATATACCTTGCTCTGTTTGGAAAGGACTTTCGGTTACGTGAAGGATAAATATTTTCTGGTGATGTACACAAATGCTAAGCTATTTCTTCAGTAAGAATATTACACTATTGGTTCATTCAGTGCCATCAATTTTACAGTATGAGTGAATCAGTGAAGCAAGTTTATCATGGAGCCATATCCTAAAAGTTAAATTCTGGAATCTTTCAAGCTTAAACTAAAGTTACCCATTTTTCATTTTGCAGCAGTGTTATCTTATTATTTGAAATTTCTAACATCATAGTAAGAAAGCATCACTGTAGATTTTGTTTGTGATATTTGAAGACCTTGGTTTTAGCAGCAGCCAGTACATTTTACATGATAATCTGGTGCATAATGTATGGTTTACTGCTAATGAGAACATCGGGTCTAATGCTGTTTCTTGTTGTAATCCACTCCATGGTTGAAATGACAGTTTTCTGTGTCTTGCTGGGATTGCTGAGTTTTGTGGAGCAATTTCCCATACTAGGAGATAGCAGAGAGTCCAAGCTTACGTTTATCACTGACGTAGCATGTTCAAATACCTCTAGGTCTTGTTTTCAAAATGTATGGAGTCCTTCTGAATTACTTTGTAGAGTGACTGCTGTGTTCAGAACCTTCATTAGTACCTCTGCTTACCTTGCTGTGATCTGAAACCTGAACACATTACCAGTGGTGGGATCTCTTGGGAACAGAAATCAGGGTGTCTTTCTCTTAGTACAGTTCCCTAGCCCAGTTACATGCATCCGATTATACGTGAGCAAAAGACTGCACATAAAATACACATAAATCCTTCTGGCTTGTACTGGTGGTCTTCTGTAACTTCAGAGTTTTAACAGAAGTATTTCTGCTTTTTTTTTTCGAGTTCTTCCCTTTTCTTATGTGGAAAACTGGTTCAAGTTGTTTACTGGAAAGAATCTGACAAGTTGCTTGTAATTGGCCTTCCTGAAGAAAAGTGAGTTTTGATTTCTTTTTAGTTTTGCTTCAGATCCTATTATGTATCCTCAAATTGTACTCTACTGTCAAAAAAGCAAGAAAGGGAGGGCTTAGGATGTACTCTTTTTACTGTAACTAGTTTCTAGATCTGTGATTCCACTTTTTTGATTGACTTTGTTTGCATCTTTTATATATCCTTGGTTGCAGTTTCTTTTTCATATCCCCTAAAGGGAGTAAGGTCTCGTTGGGTCTCAGAAATATATGTAGGCTAGAAAATGGTAATTCTCAGTGTTTGTTAAAGTCAGGACCTGATTAGAGTCCTGATTAACAGCAGTGATGTTAACATATTTGTGTGTTCTAGGAGGACATGCCCTCACCCCAGCTGTACTACTGTCTGTGTTGTCAAGGGCAAGACATTCAGAGGGAATCTCTCACAGTCTGATGAAAAATCTGTTGTTTGCACTGTATCCCTAGTTAGGAATAGAGCTCTTCAGAATATGCCTCTGCTTATTCCTAGTAAAGATGGTACAAGCCTTGCTATATGTTTCAACCTTTATTTTTCAGTGTGCCACTTTCTCAGCTGAGGAACATGCTTGAAGATGTTGTCAGGACCTTGAAATTTATGTACAGTTCTTTAGACAGGTGAGTTCTTTCAAAATTATTTTTTCCAGTCACTGATTTTTCATTGATGCTCACTGAAAAGGACAGCTAGTGGCATTAATTTTAGTGTTTACATGGGGTTTCTTTGCATTTTACTTTACACTGAAGCCAGAATTCTGTTGTTCTTGCCTTTTTTTTCCAGTCTTAACAGCAGTAAGACTCTTTAAACAACCTTTGTAACTTCAGAAAGCATTGTCCTTGATTAAGTTAAATCATTCACATAATCTAAGTCACTGTGGAAGTCAAAAGCACTCTGCAAATGTTACCCTTGGTGTTAAAGCACCATCTGTACAACGTACATGTGAATTGGTGGTGTATTTTTAATAAGTAAACACTCCAGACTTCTCAACTTTATTAGGCAGAGTAGTGACTCTTTCTCTGCATTTGGAAATCGCCCAGAAAACTCTCAGTCTGACTGGAACCTAAATAAACTTGCCAAGGCAGGTTATTCGTGTACTTGCATTCAGTTCAGGGTAAATACGTGTACACCATAAGGCAAGAAAATCTTCATTTCCAAGAGGATGGAGCTTTCTCATCTTACGTTGCTCCAAGATATGTACCATCATGCTGCAGTGCTTTAGTTTTTCCTTTGCCTGAATATGAACCTAGTGGGTTTTTTCAGGTTTAAAATGACTGTTAAAAACCCCCAACGTAGTATCATGCTGTAGAGACTTCTGGAGCACAGAGGGTTATATAAACAAGCTGCAAGTTTCTTGATGTTATTCTAACTTGGAGTTCATGTTTGTTCAGTGCTTTCTGCCAGGTGGAAAATGTTTCTCGCCTGGATCATTTTTTCAACCTGTTCTTCCAGCGAGCGCTTCAGCCCGGGCGGCTCAAGGCCAGCGCCAGCCCCAGTGCTCAGCACTACGACGCTTGCAGCGCGATGTTCTTAGACAACCTCCCAGGCTTGCGCTGGCTGACGTTGCCTCAGGAAGTCAAGGTGAAGGAATTTTCAGATCTTTCTAGAAAAACTTGCATGTGAGAGGCTGGAAAATGTATGCAGGGATCTTCTGCTGTGACTTTGGAACTTAGCCGAGTGCTTTGACAATCCCAGGCCACTTGTTTTCCTTCAGGATCCTGTGACTTGTAACTGAAGAGAGTTTTATAAATGGCTGTTGCAGAAGCAGAATAAATGCCCACACATGAATCTTTTGACACCATCAATGTACAACTTTCCTGCAGCTTTTCACCTCCCAGTTAGAAATTGAGTTTTGCTCGAAGCAGTAGTAAGATGAAAGCCTGATCATGGTAAATAGCATTCAAGCTTTCCATCTTAAACCTCATTTTCATTACTTTAAGAAGTGAAAATAGGGATTATTAGGATAAATATCAGGAAAATAATACTTTTAGAAGAAAAATAATACATTTTCCTACATGGGGTGCATAGTGTCTGCCCAGGCTTCTCTGAAGTGGTGTTTCTTANGGACAATCCCAGGCCGCTCGTTTTCCTGCAGGATCCTGCGACGTGTAACTGAAGAGAGTCTTCTAAATGGCTGTTGCAGAATCAGAATAAATGCCCACACGTGATTCTTTTGACACCATCTATGTACAATTTTCCTGCAGCTTTTCACCTCTCAGGTAGAAATTGAGTTTTGCTCTAAGCAGTAGTAAGATGAAAGCCTGATCATGGTAAATAGCATTCAAGCTTTCCATCTTAAACCTCATTTTCATTACTTTAAGAAGTGAAAATAGGGATTATTAGGATAAATATCAGGAAAATAATACTTTTAGAAGAAAAATAATACATTTTCCTACATGGGGTGCATAGTGTCTGCCCAGGCTTCTCTGAAGTGGTGTTTCTTATACACTATAGAATTGATATTATTAGACCACAAAAAAAATGGTGATATTTCTCCAATTTGAAACAACAGTTTTTGTACAAGAGAAANCAGTTTGCCACTTTATTTTCAGTTATACTGGAAGTAGAGGACCAAAGGTGTACTTTCAAGACATTGTGATCATTGAATGATTGCTTTTATGTTTCTCATCAGGAAGACATTCTGGGACTTTCATGTGCCACAGTGTAGATGAATGCTCTCCTGTTTTTCACCCCCATCCTCTTTTCATGTTTTCTTAAATGAAAAGCTCTACTCTTAGAGGACAGTACAGTCCACTTAGATAATAAAGCATCCACAAAAAATTATACTGTAGAGGACTAAAATAAAAATATAAGCAGGGCTGAAGATATTAAGTACCCTGCCACTCTCCAGGCTTGCTTTGCCCTTCCAATTTCTGTAATCTCCCCAATATTAATAGTTATTTCCTTGTAGGTTTTATTCACGTTTCTTGTTTTAATCCTATAGGTTTGGGGTTTTTTTCCTAATTAGGCTTTTAGCCTCATAGCAAAATAAGGTTGAAAATGAGGCTAAAGGAGGCTTCTTCACTTTACTCAATCTATAGCAACTTGATGTAGCATTGATCTCACCTTCTTTTAGAGTTAAAATATAAATGACTGCAGTTGATGTACTGATTGTGAACTCTTCCTATTATTTAATGGGGAAAATCTGGTACTTTAAGAGTCATTCCACTGCTGGACTTCAGCTGTTCACTTTAGGAACAGATGAGTCATGCCCTGGGACTCCTGTGGCTTCATCTTCATTAACTATGAAGAGAACCTGAAGTGAAAGGACTGGCTCAAGTAGAGAGTACCTCCACTGTAGGTATTTAATGAAATGCAGTCTCATTCAAGGAACTAAGCATGTGACTAAGTGGCTAATTATTTAAATCTGCTGACCTTTAATGAGACCAACATACTGTAAAATTAAATGTCTTTTTCTATTTAAAAGCTATCTAAAAGCTCACTGTCTCTGATTTCAGTTGAGAAGGTAATTTTCCATGCAATGCATATTCTTAAAT
Organism: Chloroceryle aenea; assembly: GCA_013399075.1. NCBI lineage: Eukaryota > Metazoa > Chordata > Aves > Coraciiformes > Cerylidae > Chloroceryle > Chloroceryle aenea. The sequence goes on from VWZY01008179.1 coordinate 428,899, forward strand.
TGCAGTTTGGTAATATTTTGGATGTTGTCGTTCATTCGAGAAGGGTTAGATATCAGACACTGCAGTAAGGCACAGTGGAGCCCTTAGATTATCAGCCACTTCACTTCAGGGCCTAAGAAGGATGAAGGAAAGATCTACTGCACTTTTATTTTCCATCCTTTTGAACATTAGTGAATCTAGGATTCATTTTTTCCTCTAATTTTTAAGTATTTTCAACTTCATAACTAGGAAGCTATTTTCCAGATTACTGGAAGAGTTGTTTGCATGACATATTTGAGTTAATATGTGTATGGCAGTTTTTACAAAATTTCACAGGGAAAAAAAAGATCATTAAGAGGGAAGGATGTTTGGAACATGTTAGCCTTGTCATGGGAGATTTGGGTTTTTAAAGCAGTATTTGCCATGCTTCAGTGCAAGTGAAACAGCTGGGAAATTTTAAACTGAGAGTTTTCTTTCATGGATTGACACAAAATATTTGTAAGCTTGTAGATAACACAGGCTAGTTCTGACTATTAGCCAATGATTATCATCTGAGCTGACCATAAACCCCACTGTCCAAACTCACTGCAGTAGCAAAGGCAACCTAAGAGATATCTGAATGCAACCTAGAGCACCTATTGCATATTTTTTTCCTATGTGCGAAATGAAGACTTTTTTTCTTGTGGTTAATATTTCTTCTTATCCTGCATGCTTTTCTCTCAAGTTTCTGTAGAGAGACTCTCTCACACTTTGTCCTCTAGTATAGCTTGCAGGTAGTTTTATTGTTGTAAAATTGCAGGTTTTAAAGGACTTTAGAAAACGAAGTGATTTATTTATGGTATGGACATCACTTTTCAGAATTGTCTTAGATTATCCACATTTTCCAGAACAGTTTTCTTCCTGCAGAAGATGAAATTTCCAGTTAAGTTTTGGTGAAGCTCTTTATATTCTATAAGGAAAACAAAACTAAAATGTCAGTTCTTTGTTGGGCAGAAAGCCATTTAAATTTTAACTGGGGAAAAGCTGAGAGCCCGGGTAGCTGTCGGCTGCCAACAGCCTTGCTGACATTTCTCTGAGAAACTGGCTCTATTTCAATTAGAGGCAGCCTGTTAATACTTCCCAAGAAGTTTGTAATTATGGAGTTCAGGTTCTTTTCATTAGTAGCACATTTATTTCATTGACTTCAGTGGCTAGTATCGCGTTCTTTCAAGGAAAATGTTTTTAGTAAAACTTAGATGGAACAACAGTTAGAGAAATAAGTAAGCTTTAAGTAGTTTCAGTACTACATGGATCGTGTGTAAGAAAGTTTTGGCAATTTCCATAGAGACAAAGACTAAATCCATTGTGAAAAAGATTTTTCTAATAACTCAGTTGGATAGAATAGCTTGCCAGACTTCAGAGTTGTCCCCAGCATTCCAGGGGCTGTCCCTAGACCTCATGTTTTCAATCACACTGAAAGTAAGAGTGACATCTCCTTTATACCAAACAGTGGGTTCAGCAGGCACACAAGCAGAGAAATTTTACAGTTTCAAAGAAGAGTGAAATACACAGGAATTAAGAAGGAATTTTCTTTGATCTAATGAACTGAGGTGGTGTTGATATTTGATATTACTCCTAAAAAATGTGTGCAAATTTTTCTCCTTTCACTTGGTAGTTACAAATTCTAATCTGAGACTACCAAGATAGAGCTGACTGTAGTGTGTTGAATTCTGAATGAAACTGTACTGTTTGAATATTTCAGATGGAAATTGACACAGCACTGAGTGATCTGGAAGCAGCTGACTTTGCAGAGCTGGTAAAGACTTTTTGCTGTTTGCATTTCACTGTAACTCTTTGCCTTGCTGTCGTATTCGTTAGTTTAAGTAAGCACTAATTCCAAACTCTTCCACTTTTTTGACAAGTAGATAAATAAATAAAGCCAAAAAATCTGACTTAAAAAGTTATATCATGTGTTGTTTTTTTTCCCCACAGTCTGAAGATTACTACAACATGAGAAGATTGTATATGATTATGGGCTCTTGTCTCTTCTACAAGGTGGTATTAGTGATGAAGGCCTAAATATTAGGAAATCTAACCCAGTCATGGAGTACCTCTTTTCAGAACCTCAAAAATATGAGAAAAATGTGTGATAGCTGTAACTGTGTAATTACAGTAGCAAAGCTAAAACTCAAACACTATACTAGAAAAAAATGTCAGGATATGTATTATATGGTCCATAAGAACAAAATACTTGTTTAAAACCATCTTGTGGGAATTTGTAGAGTATAATCAAAGGACAGGAGAGAGTCAGTAATAAGGAAATATTAAGAGTCAATTGAAGGGAGACTGGGATATTCTAATAGGAATTCTTTTGCTCATTGCTATTTTGTATTAAAAGTAACAGGTCATCTTTCTTTAATCTCTTTAAATCAAAGACAAGAAATTGGATTGACAACTTTTCTCATTTTGGTCTCATTTGCAATTCCATTTATCGTTAATAAATATAGACACAAAATAATGAGCAAAGTAAGCAGCCTTTGCTTTAAGGAAACTTGCATTTTAAGCATTATATCATGTAATTGTTTCTTTTTGCTAGTAGCACTGAGACTAAAGTGTTAGTGCTAGAAACACTGTTGTCCAATGTATTTTCTTTGGAAATATTAAGTCCAGTGAAAGCTCAGTATTTTTGGAGAGAGAATTAAATGAGAATTTAAGCACCTTAAAGCTGTTAAAGCCTGCATTTCCCATCTTGCCTTTGATACCTTGCATATGTTCTGATGTTTTATTGGTGTATATTTCAGTATTTGTATTCTTCAGATGTGGTGCAAAAGTTCAGTGTTACCTGCTGTACAACTGCATACCAAAGACAGTTGAAAGCTTACGGTCCCAAAGCATGGATATCTCTCCATGAGCAGTATTCTGAAGTGGTGGGGTGGTATTTCTTACTGAATACACTTCCTTTCTGTGTTGAATTAAGGGCTACCTGATTGGCAATCACTTGCCAAAGGAAGACCTCATCGATATAGGTTTATACTGCCGGCACTATTGTCTGTTACCCCTGGCAGCAGAGGAGAAGATTGGTCAGTTAGTGATATGGCGGGAAGTGTTTCCCCCTCAGCACATCCAGCCATGCGAAGTTTCGAGTTTTACAGGATACAGGGAACCTGAAGCAAGATACTTTTTACTGATAGTTGGCTTGGTAAGTTAACGTTTGCTCTATGCTTGTTCTCTGATGCCGTTTGGCTTTTGCATGTTGCCTGTTCAGTGAGATCAATGCTTCTCCTGCATTGTCTGTAGCAATTTTACAAAACATTTGTGTTGAACATACTGCTGTGTTTTGTCCAAATATCAGCTGAGACAACTAAAGTAGCTACGTCTGCATTTACAGAGACACTTTATGCTGTGTGTCCTGCTAGAGGCAGGAGGCTGTGCATCAAAAGCTATTGGGAATCCAGGACCAGACTGTATATATGTGGATCAGGTCAAAGCCACTATACTTCAGCTGGAAGGAATAGATGCCAGCATAGAGGAAAGGCTGGATTCTCCTTCCATTCCACCTTTATCTTGTGCCGACTGGTTCCTCCCTGCGACACGTGACAAACTGGAGAGCTTGACCACCTCACCCATCCTAAGTAAGCTACAAAGTACTTCCAAATCAGTAACCACTCCAGCAAGCAAAAGGACCCTGTTTGGAGACTCTTCCTTAACAACACGTAAGCCAAGCCCTACGAGAAGCAGTGGAGGACTTGACCATGGTAACGAAGGTCCTGTGGAAGATGGAAGCAGTAATCCCCAATCTGTAATGGATCAGGTTTGTGAACAAAGAGAACTGATAAATTCTGGAGTGCTTGGGAGAGGCAGCAGTTCTGTTAGTGTCACACAAGTAACTTTTTTATAAAGCATGCTATGAATGAATAAATATAAGAGCCCCTGAGTTCAGCAGAAAGTTCTTTCTGTTGCCTTGGGAAGCCTTGGGTCTACCTCAGAGCCACCACACTTTTTTATTGTATCACTGCTTGTAACTACTTGCTTTTTTTTACATGCCTAAAGTGAGCACAGCTGCACTGGAATCAGCAGGAATGATTGGAGAATACCCCCAGAATAATAATGGGGTAATCAAAAGTTATGAGAACAAATGGCTGTACACTGCTTCAGACCTTTCATTAGACCTTTAGACCATTTCAGTCTAAAACAGGCTATACAGTACATTTATATAAGTTGATGCAACTGTTTGGGCTTTTAAAAAAATGCTATGTTATTTTCTTTTAAGTAGGTGGGTTTTGGTATGATTCTGTTCTCTCATTATCTGTGTTTTCTCCTGTTAGTTCATCTATCTGTATGTTTTTCAGGCCACTAGAAAAAAACATACCCTACCAAATCCATTTCATTTAGGAAACTCTAAAAAGAACCTTTCAGAGAAAGATACAGAACTCCTTAATGCTATCAAGTAAGAATTATTTTTTATCTAAGTAATTTTCAAGGCTATGCTTTGAATATACACAGATCACAGAAATTCCTGCATCATTTTATTCCAACCAAAACTGCTATGCAAGAATTGTCAGAAGTGAAGCTCTTAAAGAGAGAACTTAATTAGAAAAGATGTCTGTCTGTCAAGGGTATGTCAGCAGAATGTATGCATGTGTCCTACAGATATGTGACCTTGGAAGTTCAAATAAAAGCTTTTGAACCACACACCCCCCTCGTTGCCTTCCTGGTATCCCTAGGTAGATGTGCAAAGAACAAAGAAGCCGTGATCTTCCCAGTTCCCACTTGGTGATTGTGACAGCACAGTCTGCTCTGGTGTTCTGGTGGAGCTCTCAAAAAAAGCTCTCCTTTTTCCTTTTCACTTTTTTTGGGGGGGGGGTTGTTGTTTTTTTTTTCTCCAAAGCTTTTATTTCTCCTTTTCGTTTTCTTTATTTGGTGAGAATTTTTGAGAACACAAGTGCAATATCTAACTAGTACCACAGCTGTGTAGTTCAGTTGGTTTTTTGGAAATTGAGTACAAATGAGGAGGATTTCCTTGATGTAGCAATAGGAGTGTTTTGAATGTCTGTATTGATATTCTGTACTCTAATGTAGTTACCAGACAAACAGTCCTGTCTTGAGAAAAAAAAAGTATGTGTGTTTAACTGATATTTCTTTCAAAATTGTTTTAATATTACATGAATTCTCCTGGTTTTTTTAAGGTTGACATCTGGTCCTGAGAATACCCTCTTCCATTATCTATCTTTGGAAACAATGCAAGGAATCTTTATTACTCCAACTCACAAAGAAGTGGAACGACTCGGTGGCTCCATCCACCCTCAGCTGATTGAGAATTTCTATCGTTGCTGTCTTTCCATTCGTTCTGTTTTTCAGCAGTCCATGAGGCAACAAGTATGGAAGCTTTGTTTTCTATTTACATCCTCAGCTCAGTATTTCAGTTTTGTGTTCACTTCAATAATTATATAGTTCACTAGCAGGTGTATTTTAAAGCTCCTGTTATTTTTACTGTTACGGGTAGGTTCTTTCTTTGACCATCCAACCAAGTATGCATGTAATTACAGCTCTCTCTCCCACCAAAAATGCCCTTAACTTAAATACTAGCTGCATTCAGTAAGGTAATTTCTTACTTTTTTTGATACTAGGACTCTTGTTTGTAACTTAGAAGTTTCACGTGCTGGGTTCAAGGACTCTAAGTAGCAAAAGGGGCTGATTAGCCATTTTAATGCTGGGAGGGAATTTCAAAAGAATGGTGAAAGGAAATTCAGGCCATCTTTTTTTTGCAGAAGTTTCATATGAGCAGTGGCAGCACAGTGTCCCCTCACTGTGATGTCAGTATGTCTGAAAAATGATTTGAAGAGGGCCTCTGACAGAGAGTTTTTCATTCTTAGTGACTTTTGGTCGCTGTGCTACCCGAGGTTGCTTATACATTTGCCATCCACTAATGTCTGCAATCATTTGTTCATATGGGTATCAGACTAAAAGAAGACTGGCTAGAATTATCAATTCCTTTTAAATAAGCTGCCAGATCTCTTGGATAATGTTGTGATCTGCTTAATCCTTTTGGAAAAGAGAAATTAACTGTAAACCTCAGAGGAATACTGTCTGTCAGTTGCCTTTTTCAGATCCTAAAGTGACAATCCAAGTGAATTAATGGGAAATAACAGTACAAATTGAAAGAGCACAGTTTGCAAATAGCAGGATAATTTTTCTTAATGTTTTCCTGAAGTTAACTAAGAAGTCACTTGGGGTTAGACTGATGTGCCTTGTAAACCATGTTTCTTATCTTCAAATTGCCTTTGGTTACAGCTGTGAAATAATTATAGTTCAAACCAAAAAAAACCTGAATAAATAAACTATTCAACCATTATGCATAACTCATAAAAAGTGAAAAACTCACGTGTGGAAGTCCAGACTTCTCTTTCGGCCATAGCTGCCTCAGCACATGTTTTCTGGCTTCAGACATGAGTGCAGTAGGCAGCAGCTGGGTTCCTTCTGCTCTGAAAATCAGAAATAATTGATGAGCATGTGCTGCAGGACAAAGTTTCTCTTCTAGAGACATTTGGGCTAGTTTTTGCATGTTGGCTTCAACAATGAATGCTGAAAATGTAAAAGAATGAATAGAAGTTTCCCATGTTCATAGTGCATGACAAAAAAGTCAAGTATAGAAATGTACTATTATATAGCTTATTCTTGCACTTGAGCTAAATATTGTTAAATATTACTTTGCAGAAAAAGAAAAAAGCAGGCAGTGGGATTTCAGAGTTTAGTAAGGCAGAGGAGGACCAGGATCTGGTAAGAGAACATGGAGTTTTGTTTGAGTGCTCTCCTGATAACTGGACTGATCAGAAGAAACCACCACCGACGTTGAGTTACTGGGTTGTGGGGTGAGTTTAAAGACAAATGAATGTATTTCTCCCAAAGTTCTCTGCTTTGCAAGTAAATCCCACCTGTCTGGCCCCATGTGTAATGTGGACTCAGTGACAGGAAGAAGTGAGGTGAAAAACTGTAGTTGTTGGTTGGGTTTGGTTTTTTTCATTGGGAGTATCAAAGCAACCTACCAGTCTATTTGAGGCATTTTGGAAAAGGAGTTTTCTTTCAGCAGTTTGCTTTCAAAGTTCTGCCATAATCATTTTAAATGGATTATGATTTGTGTTCTTACTTAAAAGTGATTTCCTTGATGATGCATACTTTACTGCTACATAGTTAGGCTTTATTTACATGACAGACAGTATATTGCCCTAGACATTAAATATTAATACGTTTTTGGAAGTAATAAAACTAGGAGGAATGAGAAAGTAGTATGTATCATTTCCTCACAATTCAAAACATATCACGTCTTCTAATTGTTTATGTCCAGGCTAGTAAGTCCTATTCTGTAGCCACTACTTCTCATATATTATTCTTTCCTCCATCTACTATACTTGCTGCTGTCTACTTCTCAGCTGCAGAAAGCAGTCATAGTGGGAGTAGTCAGTCAAGAGGATGCTTCCTTCTTTCCTACATTCATCTTCTACATACTAGTTAAATAGAAAGAAAAATGCAAATGCCCAGTTAAATGGAAGCTATGCTTTCATCATATGGAAAACAAACTCAGTATTGACGAGGGGCTGACAGGGAGATAAATGTTTGTGTTTGATTAGTTCATTAAATCACCATTATCAGCTACTTCAACTGTTGTGCAAATGGGAAAGTTGGAAAACAGCAAAATTAATTTCTGAATATGGCATAAGAATGCTTTTTGTGATGGAATGAGAGGCAATGTCATAGGCTGGTACTTATACTGGCCAGGAATAACAGTGTAGAAATTCCCTAACAGAGCTTTTGTTCAGCCAGTTTGCCTTCAAGTCAGATGTTGAAAGAGTAACAACTGTTTCCCACCACCAATGTACATAACTGCAGTTTGTGTGTTTATCTTTGGCACTGGAGAAATAAAAATCTTTAAACATTTTCATATGTGTATGCCACTGTTGATATCTTACATAAAACCCAATTTTTCAGTCTCCGTATTATCAAACATGTTAAACTGGGCTGTTAGTATCTGCAGAGCTAAATGCTCTTTTAGTGCTACATACAGCTATGCACAGGTATTAACAGCTCTCCTATTTTAGTGCTCTCTCTAAAAGAGCTTACTAGATTGATATGGGGGGAATGTACCTACCCAGATCTATTAAAGTTTAAAAATGGGTATGTGAATACTGGGCTTTCTCCCAAGGACTTGGATTGCAGCTTGTAGCCTGAAAACTTGGATTACTCCAAACATACTGGTATACAAAAAGATTCTGAAAACCTGAAGAATTCATTTCCATGCACAGTCTTGAGAAAACTGAGCAGAGAATAACTTGATTAAAAAAAAATACTTTAGAAGATAGATAATGCAAGAGAGACCCAGAAACTTGCTAGCTGCCTCACATGGCATTTTAATTTAACATCTTCCTGAAACCTCAGAGTATAACCAGCATATATTAAACAGCTGAAGAGAAAAAGCTAACACCTATGAAAACTTTCCTGGTTTGTTTGTTTGTTTTTTAACAGGAGACTCATTCTACATCCAAAACCTCAGGAGTGTTATGTCTGTTTTCATGACTCAGTCACGGAGGCTGCTGTTGAACTGGCATTTAAACTGTCCTTTGGCTTGGCTACGTAGAGGAGCTTCCTGAATGTCTGTCCATCCTGCAAGGGGTTGTCAACTTTTTCAAGTGCTTCAATATGAAGAGATGTTAATCAGTTGTGGTGCTCACCTCTGGTGTATCTTTGAAATGCTTTTTGAAGTTTTACCTTTGGATGATCCTAATGATCTCATCAATGGAATACTTAAAAAGATTTCAGAGAACTGAAGTTCTTATTTTTATATACTGTCAAAGTATTTATCCTGATCCTAATTTTATTATATGAGAACATCACAGAATATGTACACATCCACTGCTGTTCAGTGTAAAGTAAGTCATGTAAAATGGTAAGCTGATCTCCTCTAAGTACTCTCTGAGTATTTGGCAATTGGCAATGGACGTAAAAACACCAGAAGTTTTTCATGTCATTAAAATGTTGTGCCTGTGAGGGGCGAATTAAAACTACCGGATGTTTTCCGTGACGTTGTGTTATTCAAAACAGAAAGAAATCTTTCAGCCAGTTCATGGCACTTAGCCACACAAAACTAAAGGATTATCATTTGTGCCACTCTGGGCTCTGGCACAGTCAAGCGTTTATAGTGTTGACATTTTACTTGACTTGATGAGTTCTAACTATAAATAATACTTAAATATTTGTTGAAACACCGTTTTGATGCTGTGACCTATGCATAGACTCCACTGATTTTATAGATAATTTCATAATAAAAAAATATATTTGGCAAAGACCAGTGAAACGTTAGCTCTTTTTTTATCTTGACATCTTTTCTCTTTTGTTTATTTAGACAATATTTATTTAGCTAGGTCTTGAACAATTTGCAGATGGATATTACAAAATGTGTTAGGTTACATCTGTATGAAGCAAGAGAAGGCGAGATGTTTACAAAAGCAGAATTCTTCTACAAAATTCAGCTTTCCCATCAACTGGTAAAATGGTTGTAATCTACAAACCAGCTACTCCTAAAGCATTTTTTTTTTTTTTTATACTAAAGTTTAGGTAAAAATCTATGATTCTGGGGGGCCTTTTACCAACAGGCAGCACACGGTCACCTGCACAGCATTTCATCGTGTTCCATGTCAGCAGTGCCTTTTGTTTTGTTTCCTTTCTGGTGTTTCTACTTGCTTTTCAGGAGTGCTTTTCATAAGATGCATGACTCGATTTGCTTTTTAAACAGTGGGTTCAAAAAACTTAAGTAATCAGAAGAGTAACTTCAGTTCCATAGGCTCTAGTTTTCACTAGTAAATGACACTGCTTAGAGTAGCTCTAAAATAGTCAATCAAATGCTTGGTCGCCACCATCCCCAATGTACCTACCCAAAATGTACCTACTCAAAGGAGTAAGGATACAGGTGGAGGAGGTGGCAGGAGGGAATTGCAGCTGGGTACCTGCACACACCTGCAGGAGTTTTTACGTTGGTAGTAACAAAATCATGCTTGTTGGTATTTGTGGACTAAACACCCTTAATGTTTTCCTTTTGCTGCTTTTACAATAGCAGCATTTGTTGGCATCGTGTGAATGTACAGGAAAGCAAGTAAGGTTTGCTCCTGTGCTACATGCTCAGCTCTATTTAGCTTCTTACACATTTATCCTAGTGTCCAAAGGGATGGGTTTTTTTAATTTAGAAGAAGAATGCAAGTACAGAAGCCCTACCAAGCTTCTGATGCCTGTATAAGCCACGGGTCATGGCTTTTATATGGAGTCTGAGCACCCCCTATGGAAGTGAAAATGCATAGGCAGTCTACTCAGCAAAACAATTTCTACCCAGCTATGTGAAATAGCCTTCTATTCTGCAGTTTACATGGGTCTCCCTAGTCCTACAAGTGTATGAAGTCATGAAATTGAAAATCTTACCTGCTTCTCAGCATTATAGGTGTTTCACTTGCAGGTTTTAGATTTTCTTTTGCTAACACCAAATGCGGGTGTCTCTTGGTCAGATTAAATCCAGATTTCTGGTTGCAAATGTCTGAAAAATTAAAGGACCAGAAAAGGAACATTTTTGGCCTTTGTTACATCTCATACTGAAGTAGAAACAATAGAAAGACTATTGGGTAATATATTATCCTGGTTTGAGTGAGAAGAGAAAGAATTCTGTTAGCAGCCTGTGTTCACAGGCAGTGTCTGCTGCTGGCAGGGATAATGCTCCATGGTTAGAGTTAGTACCAAGGATTGGTGGCAGATCAAGGTCATTCCTGGATCTTCTGTACCACACCGGGGGGTGCAGAAAGTAAAAGGCCGCACCTTCAGGGAGGAGAGGACAGGACAGGTGACCCCAAAGTGACCAGCAAGGTATTCCAGCCCATGTACAGAATATTCAGTATAAAGCTGAGGGATGATAAGGGTCAAGCACCCTTGATCCCTATCGGTGTGTTCCTGAATCCTGTACCAGAATCCAGCTCCTGAACACGGTTCCCGTCTGCTGCTGGGCCCAGTCTGGGACTTTCCCAGTGCCTGCTCCACAGCATCAGTGCTAACAGTGATGTAATTGCCATCAGGGGTGTTTGGATTCAATACTGGTGTTGTATATATTTGTATATGTTCCATTTTTGTTATCATTTCCATTAAAGCTGTTCTGGTTTCTTTTTCTAATCTCTCAATCTCTCTCCCTTATTCCCTTTCTCTTCCCCTTTGGGGCGGGAGGGGGGTTGCATCTGTTATAGGTCTAGCAGGCTGCCCTTGACCCTAAACCATGGCATTTACTTGGTGCAGTATAAACTTTGGGAATGGTATTTTACAGATGCATTCCTTTTTCTGTAGGATTTTTCAGCTTTTGGCATGGCTGTTTGTCAGAGGTTATAGGGCATTTCCCAACTCGGGCTCTAAACTTCGCTTTTAAGGACAAATGCAAACAGATATTCACGTCCAAAGTGGATAAAGAAGAACACTTCCATACAAGTAAAATGTATATGACTGCTGTAGATAAGTAATAATTCACAGTGAAAATGGATTTCTTGCCACACGTAAGGCTATAAACATATTTAAGAATATTTAAAGCATTTTAACAACTTAGTTTTGTATAGTGCACCACAAAAGGAAGGGGGTTTGGTTCTAGCTCAAAAGGGCAGTTAAACTTTTGGTCGGTGTACTTGGGAAAAGTCCCTTAAATTGGATGGATTCTTGAAAGATAGAGGTCTACACCCATGGAGCTAATTAAAAGAAATCTCAGAATGCAAAACGTTGATATTGGCATTTAACAAATTACATGAAATTCATTCATATCAGTGGAACAAAAAATAAGTTCTGCATATCTGTGTCATGTGAAAATAGCTGGAAAAAATGCTTTATTTGTGTCTGTCTTAGGTTATCCATTTTAGGATTTCTTTGGTTTGGTTTTGATAATTTAAACAAAAAGCCAGTGTTCTGTGTTTCCTCTTGTCGACAGTTTTTTTTACTGCAGTGCCAGAAACTTTTCTTGCCACAGGCTTTTCTGGTGGTGCTGACCAGGAGAAATGCTGTCAGTCATTAAAGTTTGATTAATTTCCTTGTATTGCATGCAAATTCTTAAGCAGGCCTTTTACAATTACAGTCATTTTGTATATAAAGAGTTTAAGGTTGTTGTTTTCTTTCTTGTCTTACAGTGGAAAAAGTAAAACACTCATGATGTAAATAACACAGTGTTTACAGTTCTTCAAATCTCCTTTCCATCTCCTGGAAGTGTTTCCAGATGGCTTACATGAGCTTGTGACTCGAATTTTAGAAGCATTCCATGAGTAGCACTCGAGATGAATTTCCTTAGAAGTAGAGGATTGAACCCAGGGCCATGGCCATTGTTGAAGCACAGTGTCTTGGATGCTTTCTTACGTGTTCTTCTCAGGGTAGGAAATGGGAAGACAACGTCATCACATGCTGAGCTTTTGATTAGCTTAGTTATCTTTTAAAAAATATTAATTACTAAAGCCTATAGATTGTAAAGAGCAAAGGAACTTCTGTTAAAGAAGAGAGGTGTTATCCTGCGCTGGACACTTGGTATTAAAGGTAATCCTGGCACAGTCAAGCATCTTCAGGTTGCAAATACCTCCTCTCCTGCTTGCTACTACAACTACCAAGGTTGTGCAGCAGTAAGGGCTCGGGCAGGCTGCAAAGCCTTCTGTACAACTACTGAAATACTAGGAGGGTTAAGCTGTGCTGGACTCCACACTGCTGCAGCTACAGGGATGCTGTTGCTGAACCAGCATACAAAGTTATTTTTGGGTACACCCACGTGGTCTGCATTTGTTATAAAATATGCACCTGTGATGGCATTTTCAGTCAACAGAGCACCTAAAAATGTTATGCAAAATGTTTCTTCTACTGTGATTAGTTTTTAATTGGTACAAGGATTTTTCTGTTTCCTTTTTCCTCTCATGTAGAATTGATGCACAGTTGATGTCTCAGAAAGATCCACAAGCCAATTGCTGTGGAGCACTCAATGATTGTAGGTGGGAAAGATGTTTTCTGCTGTCAGGGTCACCAGAGCACTATAAAATTCTGAAGATGAAAATAAGTCTGAAGTTGAAAATAGCTTGTAAATATTTTTTAATAAATTCTTAAGAATAGCCAGACTCTTAACAAGGGGAATTTCTAAAATATGCCAGTACAGTTCTTACTCTGAGACTATTGTGTTTCTTATTTTCTAAATAATGCACTCTTTTACACGTATCTTACTGTTCATGCTTTAAGTTTCATTTCATATCGACAACAAAAGTCAGTATTATAGCATTTTGATTCTGTATTTTCATATACTGCATACAGCAGGTTTTGTGTTTCAGTTCTGGAGATGGTTTTTAGCAAACCTGGCTTCTGGCAGAGCAGCAGGAACACCATCCATCAGTGTGGCTGACTTCACACAAACCTGTCTTGTCGCTGATAGTGGGAAAGGTAGCCAGATTGCTTCAATGTCAGTTCCAGTTTTAGCTGGTGTGCCTCAAGTTGTTTATATTTACTTCATTTTAGAAGTAAAACAAGAGTAAACAGATTTTGGGTAGCACATTTCTCAGGATGATGTGTATTTCATTCATTCAAACGGATAAAATTAATCTACCCGAAACAGTGCCTGGAAGGTTTTGCAGCAGAGAAGAAATCTCTGCTTTCTCTATTGGTGTTGGCTTTCTGGATTTGCCTATAAAGGGACAAGTTAACTCTAGTGACTGTCTGTGCCCTGCACTTCGGCTGAACTCATATTTTTGTGATACCTTCAGTATAAGGTGTACAGTTTCTAGTTCTTCCTTCAAAGATGGGTTTATTGCTTGCTGTGCTTTCACCTCTAGAGAATCCTAAGAGCTTAGGTTTAGTTGTAGTTACCTGTGAATGTGGAAACAGATGAAGAATCTACAGACATAAAAAGTGGATTTTTTTTAACATTGTCACAGCTTGTGGCTAGTGTTCCACCACAGGGAAAAGCTGAAATGAGTAACACTTCTCACAAATTAGAATGTGAATGTGCAAGGAGAAAATGAAAGCATGGTATTGTGTAAAAAAAAATATCTTTCCTGAGACCAGGCAATAAAATTCATACATAAGCATTCTGCTGAATGAGGACAAAACTGGAGTGGGAGCTATTTGACCTGAAGGTTATTCAGCAACTGTATACCACTACCTGATGAATAAACTGTCTTCATCCATCCACATGTCTCTATTTCTTCTTTATGTTTNACAGCAACTGTATACCACTACCTTCATCCATCCACGTGTCTCTATTTCTTCTTTATGTTTCATTCATAAGTGGAGGAAACAATGATGTACTCTGTTTTTCATATAATTTTGGAAACATGAAATGTTTCGGTCATGCAGAGTGGTCTGTACAAAAGAGAAGGGCTTCTGTATTTCCTAATACATGTGTAAATGTATTTTACATTAGGTGCTGCTGAGAGATGACTGTATTATTAAAAACTTGGTGACTGTATTATTACAGTTGCAGAGAGGGATGGACAGACTGGCCTGTACTGGGGCTTTGGTGTTGCAGTACAAGGAATCACTGTATACTAAGCCCACTATTTTGAATGTTATGACACCATTAATCCAGCTTTTACAAACAAATATGCTTGTTTTAAATCTTTATCATGCTATATAAATATATATTATGAACTAATAAAGGTGTTAGTTAAAACTTTTGTCTTCACAGTTAGTTGTGCTCAGTATATTACTGAAGAGACGAGTCCTTTTTCAGTAGGGTTAACAACAAAAATGATCAAAATTATACTTGCTATCTGAGGGGTTTGACATAAATTTTACAGAATTTTGTACAAGCTTCCATGTATGTTTTATTTTGCAGGGATTATTGCCAAATCCCTGTTGGATTGGAGCTGGCATGCTTTTCAGTCGTACTGCACGTGGAAGAAGCTGAAGGAAGAGTGTAGAGTTCAGTCCTGAAGCTGACACAGAAACAGTCACATGAGCACGTGTGAATGTTCACTTTTTGTCCTTCATTCCCTTCAGCTGCAAAGGAAGTTTTGGTGAAGGTGGTGCTGAGGTGTCTAACAAATCCTCCTCTTTGCTTTCTTTTCTTTAACAAATTCATGCTCAGAAACAAGGTGAGCTAGGTGAAAACCAGACTGCGATTCTTCGTAGCCTTCCCACGCGTTAACATTATCATGCTGGTTAAGACCTGAACATTTTTTCAGAGGGCTCAATTAATGAGCTGAAATCAACTTGGTACAGAAGTCTTTCAGTGGTACTAAAGAAGGAAAAAAATGAACTGTGGAAGTTTTAATAGTACTGAAACAATTCAGAGCACCCTTAGGACTGGAGTGACCTCATTTAATTCCTAAGCCTTCTACTTGCCCAGTAAAGCTTAAAAGAAGCATCAGAAGAAGGATCACAGCCTTTCTAAATTAAGCTATTGGAACCAGCTAACAGAGCATTACAGCAGATAAATATTTATTAGTTAAAAGAGGACTGCATTGCTGCAGTAAGTGGAATGTTAGGAAAAAATTCCTTCGTGGTCTTTACTCAAGACAGACAAATTTTGCTGGGCATCAGATTCTCTTTCTCAGTGCAGTGCAGCAATAATTTGTCCTTATTATTTGTGTGCAGAGCAGGTGGACTGAACATCAATGTAAAGGACCCTTTGGCTGCTGTATGAAAATACACCAGGTGAGAGGGACTTCATGTGTTCTTGCTTGGAGTGTTCTCTAACGTTCTTCAGGGTACAGGACGAGCCTTCGTGCTAGTTCTTTATGGCAAAATTAAGGGCATTGTAAATCCTGATGTTCCAGCCTTCAGGATCTGATTGAAATAGTGGAGACCCAAGCACTCAGAGACTTCAAACACCCTTGAGGAAGTTTTAAAAGGGCTGAGGATTCTTCTCAGGGTTGAGGACAGATCTTAGAGGGTACATAAACAAGGAGACTAATTGATATTTCTGTGGTAATAGTTTTCAATTAGGAAAAGAAAAAGAAACCAAACCTTGGGAAATAGTGATAAGTTAGGGACCAAAGAAAACATACTTAAATGGCTGGTTTCAAAGAAATTAAGTCTAGCAGCATTCCTAACCTTTCTCCATCACCATCAAAACTGTGGGAGTAAGAAATATTTTTTTAGCTGCTAAAAGAACAGATGTGATCAACAGGCCATGAACGGGGAAGACACAGACCGTGCCCATTCCACAATTGCTACAGTGACAGCAGGTGACTGGGAGGGTTATGCTCAGGCATGTTTGTGGCTAATCTGACCTGACTGAATCTTGTTCCTACTTGCAGACTGGGCAACCACAATGACACTGAAGCATGCAAACAAAACTTTTATAAAATGCTTTTTAAGAGTTTGGCTTATCTTGGTTACGATCTCATCTCCAGTTCGTAACAGTCTTATCCTTGACAAAGCAAATAAAAAGTCTGCTGGCATGCACTTCTTGCTAACACGAGTGTCTATACACATCTGCCTTCCTAACTGCAGCTTGAAACCAGTTCCCTTGGTTGCCAGAAACAACACTGCAGTGGCAGCACGAAGCTGTGTACATGCTGATTTATCCTGCTGAGATGTGAGACATGCCAGAAATTTTGCAGTGACAGCTTGTCCCCCCCCTGCAAGGTTGCACAATTTCTTCTGGACCTGGCTGAGTAACATGGCTAAGCAAGAGTATTTGCATATAATCTCCTGGCCTGAGGTTCCTTTTCAGGCAGGAGTTAGCTTCAGGTGGTGCTGCAGAAGTGAGATGCTGCAATACCTTGAATCACAGAGAACTGGTTTTGTAACAGGGATTGAAACAGCAGAGCAGACGTCCAAACTGGGATTTGTCACCCTGGCTGTTTCAGAGGGGACAGGACCCATTCAGCCTTTCTGATCATAATGCTAGCAAGGAAGAGGAGCTGGTTGGTTGCTTATACTAATAAAGGGCAGCTATTTTCCAAAGGGGGCTGCAACACCTGTCCTACCGAGAAAGGCTGAGAGTTGGGGGTGTTCAGCCTGGAGAAAGAAGGGTTTGGGGAACCCTTATTGCAGCCTTTCAGCACTGAAAGGGGGCCTGGAAGTAAGATGAGGACAGGCTTTTTGGCAGAGTCTGCTGTGACAGGACAAAGGATAATGGGTTTAAACTACAAGAGGGAAGGATTTAGACTAGATATAAAAAATAAATTTGTTATGGTGAAACACTGAAAGAGGTTGCCTAGAGGGATCATAGATAAACCCATCCACAGAAACCTTGGAAGGGAGGCTGGATGGGGCTCTGAGCAACCTGATCTAGGTGAAGATGTCCCTGCTTCTTGCAGGGAAAATTTGGACTAGATGACCTTTAAAGATCCCTTTCAACTTTAAATATTCTATTATTTTATGAAATAACCCTGTGGCTTCTCTTGCTTCTGGAGGCTTTAGAGGGAAATGGAATCTGTTGTCTTCAGTAGGAAAATTCTGCTTGTAAAGCAGAGCATTGAAACACTAACAAAGGGGGAGAGAATAAAAACTCTCAACAGGGGTGTGAATCTAGTTTAGTGGTTTAGCACTTATTTTTAGACTCTCCAGCGGAACAGAATTGTGCAGTGCAGAGTGTGTGCTATGTCAGAAAGATGTCACATTGCTAGGTGAAACAGAGATGTCATTTTTAGAAGCAAATACTTACAGAAAGTTTCCAGCCTGTAGGTATGTTTTGTGGACTTGTAGTAAAAATACACCGACGAAAAACGGGATCAGTCCAGGGGAGATACTCAGGTTTTAACACATCTGTTTTCCAGAAGAAGATGACAAAGATGAAGCACCTCTGGCAATACGTAGGCGCAACTTCAGGACAGCTCTTCCCTGGGTGGTGGGAGGGAGATGGGATGGAGAGGGACTCAGTCTCTGCTCTGTCACCAGGGGTCACCATTTTCTATGCTTAGCCCCTCCGGTTCAGGACTAACTCTGCACTTCGGGACTCTGGGGGTCTTCCAGGCTGCCCCGTCCACCCTTCACCCCTAGGAGCTCGGGGCCTTGGCCCTTCTCCTCACCTTAGTGGTGAGCGGGCAGGGGCCTGGGCCTGGGCTCCTGGGCGGAAAGAGGCCTGGCCCGGCCCCACAGCCGCTCCTGACTCACTGCTGCCGCAGACGACTGTATTAATTGGTCTAATCATCGCCCAGCGCTAATTGCACTAGAATGTTATGATCGCATTAAATTTTGCTGTGTTGCAGACAGCTTTTCTATTTAAAGGGCAGGTGGCTGCCACCAGTGGAGGGACACCCTCCGCTGCCCGCCGGCTCCCTTAAAGAGGAACGGGGGGCGTGTCCCGCCGCAGCGCTGACGTCAGAGCGCGGGGTGTCGCTCTAGATAGCGCCTTCTTTCTCCCTTTCCAGATCTTTCTCGAACGCGCGTCGCCCGCAGCCAGCGCAGCCCGAGTCCTTCCGGAAAGTCCCGAAGCCGTAACCGGCGCCTGGCGGATTCCCTGCTGTCCGGCCCAGCGCGCCTGCGCACAGGAGAGCAGCTGCCGGTTGGTGGCCGGTGCTCCGCAGTGGGGGAGAGACGGGCGAGGAGTCGGGTTCCAGCAGCTCAGCCGGTCGCCGCTGCCGCTGTA
>VWZY01008179.1:448714-481579 GCA_013399075.1 Chloroceryle aenea
TCTAGGATTTTTAGAGCTCCATCTGTGCATAATTTTCAAGGAGGATTCAGGAATTCGAATAACGTTAATAAAAAATGGGGTTTAGATGGTGCTCCCTTTTAGAGAAGGAATTTGTAGCCAACAGCAGGAAGCTGTTTCTGCGATTTAAGGTCATAGTAAACTTAAACGTTGCTGCCTCTGACCTCAGAGAAATGTAGGTTTTGATTTGCTTTCTAAAAAGTTTGGTGTCTTGTTTTGTACGAACACATAGAGTACTGATATGTGTATTGTCTGTATTAATGGGAATACACTTCACAAGTCTTTTTAGTACTGAGAGAAAGATGCCTCTCCTGTTAGCTCTTAAGAAGGCATTATCCTTGTGCACCTTTTATGAGAAATTCTGGGACCTTGCAATTTCTGTGCAAGTGACTCCCTGAAATTGTTGCCCGGAGAATCCTCAGGCAGCTGCAGTTTCCTTTCCCCATGTGATGAAGGGCACTTGGAGTCCTTAGCAGCTCTTGGAGCGCGCAGGCAGGCTTTGCATAGGTTTATATTTAATATTATAGCTGTACCTCCAAGACCGGAGCGAAGTGATTATGAAAGGGGTTTAGAGCACAGCTGGAGCGCACAGATACTGAAAGGCAGTAGTTATCTCACTTGAAGTGACATTTTGCCTGGCTTTTTTTTCCCCCTCCTCTAAAATGCAGTGTAGGAGAACGTGCGGAACTTGCTTTCTAATGCTCTTGCCTTGAGGCAAATCAGAAGAGTAAATAGCAATGTGGCAGGCTTATTAGTGTTATGAAAGTTTATCCTAACTGACTAAACCTCACTTAAAACAAGATTTATGTGATGTAGGCAGATCTAATTCTTAAATCATCATAGCTTTTCTGCTTATTACCCCTAGCAACATAGTAAATGAACACTTTATGTACCTATAGAGGCACTGACATGTTTAGATACTTTAAGTGAGCTAATAAATAACCTTGATTGGATTTGTTCCAGGTATTTGGGATTTGTTCTCAGAAATACACAGTATTAATGTTTGCTGTGTCTCTGTGGAGCGGTGGAGAAATATTCCAATTAGTTCTGGACAGGCTAGTACACTTTCATGCCTGGTGTGGTGTTAAAGATGCTGGGGTAGGTCCTGAAGATATGACAGTCCTGGCTGTTCTCTGCAGGGCTAATTGCTGTTTCTGGGCAAGGCTAATTAGTGCAGCCAGCTTCCAGTTTTGGAGCTGGTTCAGGTATCTGTGGTGCTGCTGTAACAAGTACAGCATTAATGTAAGCATGCATCAGTGCTACAGACAAAAGCAGTGTAGACTTCTGGAAGATTTGTATTATCACAGTTTAACATAGCACTCAAGTTTTGTGTCCCATTTGTTAAAACGTTCAAGTGATCCTTTATTAACTGCCTAAAACCTACATCCTGTCACCCAAGGCATAGGACTGTCAGTGTTTGGAAAATGTGTACCACCTTCAAAGCTTTAGCACAGGTATTTTGGAAAGAAAAGGGAAAATTTCTGCCCTGAAGCCGTCCATATCAGTAGAGCTTGTACTTCTGAAAGCTTTTTTTGGCCTTAGCATCTCTTTGGATGTTAACTGGTGCTTGGATTTTTCTGGACTGGGGACTCCAGCAGGTCTGTTGTACTTGTTTATAGCATACTGGGTGTGTTAAACTCACTGTAAATGGCCCTTCCAGGTGCTGTGCACCTGTGGTTTTGTGGCAAAAGAGTTGATAGCTCATAACTTTTATTAACTTTCCCCGTGTAATTAGTGTAATCACAAACTGTAATTAAAATGATGAGGTAGCATCTTTTTCAAAACAGTGCATGGAGAGGATTGAAATGTCCTGCTGGTGAAGAGAGTTGCCACCTTTGGAAGAGTCTGTATACTGTCCAGAAGCTCACTTCAAACCAGGCTGAGGGTACTGGTGGGGGAGACAGCTCAGTTGTTGCAGTTGTATCCTGACATGCTTCCTCAAGGCCTGTCTTGGATACAACTCAAGTGTTTGGAGCCAGAGAGCGCAGTTTTATTTTTTAACATCTCTGCTTCTCATCCAAGGGAGGGAGGAACCATCTGTCCCCTTGTGCTGGACCTGAGTGGCTGAAGTGAACCGTGGTGTGAACTCTGATGGGCTGAGTAGCTTCAGACTCAATGCTCCGTGCTCAGCATAGGTGTATTTGCCAATAGTGCTGTCTGTCAGCAGAGTCAAATTCCCCCTCTGAATAGGTGGGATCTAATAGTTTACTGTGGTGTTAAGCATGAAATAAATGCAAAACATTTGCACCTTTTCTGAATTGCTCTTTGACTTAATTAGTAACAAGTATAATTTGGAATTGTAGTGTGAAGTGACATTAAAAATTGTGAAAGCCATTTGTGAACGCTGAGGTTTGTATTTGAAAATGTAGGGCAGTTCATTATCAGTTGGCAGCAACGAAGTCTGGAGAAGGTTTTGCATGCTTGGTGTGGGGGTACAACAGCACTGATAGGGAGTAACATCAAATTGCACACACTGCCCTCATTTCACTATTGATGGAGAGGAGGCAGGAAGCAATTTACTACAGTGACCTTTATGTATTCATTAAATAATTAAATGTGAGTTGTATGAAATCTGAGTTGGATCTGTTATTTACTACAGAACAGGTTTAGCCAGATCAATTCCCTTTTGGGGAAAGAGTTCTATTTCAAATCAATAAAGGAAAGGTGTGATGGTAAATTCAGAGAAAACCCAAACAAAAAAACCAAACTCAACAACTTTCCAAAGGCAGTCATGAGGTGGCCAGATGGTGACTAGGGACAGGGCAGTCTTTGCTTGAGGGGAATTGAGCCTCAGAGGTGAGGCTGAGAGTGCTAACCTGAGAAGCAGCAGGGGAGAAGCCTGTCTGCAGCATGGACGTGGTAGTCCCTGGGCACAGGAAGTGCTCAAGTCTGTAGGACTGGGGTTTTGCCACAGGTTCTTCGATGTGAATGGGGTACTAGCAGACTTGGGGTTCGAGTGAAGAAAACCTGACTGGTAAAGTTGGGGTTTCTAAATGTTCCAGCCATCTTTGGTCATAAGCTGTGACCCAGAAGTAGTTACTAATTCCTCACCTTCATGATAAGGTCTGTAGAACACGAAAGCTTTTAAAGAATTCCTTAAATGCAATTACAATGGAAAGAATTGCAATTGCTAGCAATTTCTAACTGATTTGAAAACAACAAAATAACTCAAATTCCACTACAGGTTCTTGTGCTTCATGCAGTAATACAGTCAAATATCACACATATGTTCTACTACTTGAATTTTGTGGGTGTTGCATGGAAATACTTAATGATTTTTTTTTTATGCTGAGTTTTGTTGGTGTTTTTTTTGTTTTTGTTTTTACTTAGAGCATGTATATCTTTAGGATCCAAGACCCGAGCCATTGGGAATGCAGCAAAGAGCCAGGTAAATGGATTAAAACCACTGGTATTACTTGCCTGATATGTCTCCTGTGCAGTAAGAAAAGAAATACATTTCTATTGTTCTATTTTAAATTTTCTACAGTATGAATATACATTTTACAGTAATAGTTATTGCTTCAATAGTGTATTCCCTGTGTTAAAATTGAAATTGTATTTCAGCATTGTTTTGTCATTTACAGTAAAAAATGTGAAGAAACAAAACCTTGTTTCTTCCCCTGTAAAAGATTATTTTTTTTTTCCTTGTGGACTCATGACAGCAAGAATAGAGTTAATAATTAAATCTCCATTGCAGGTGGGAAGGATTATTGTGCTTATTATGTTCTAGAAAAGTCAAAAGTGAAGTTCAACAGTGCAAGTTTGCTATAGACACTGGTTGCTGCTTATAATGTGAAATGAATGCATTTTAGTAATTTACTGTCTCAATTTGGAACTCGGAGCTCAGGTAACATTTCTCTAATCCTCTGCAAATTCACTGGGAGCCTAGGAGAACCTTCCTTTAAATGAAAATACATAAATATTCATAATATCCCCTGTGAATTGTCTTGGCATCCATGCAAGATGTTGGCGTGCTGAAGGCTTCCTTTCCCTCCGTGAAGAGTGCAGGTAACTGGAAATCTGCCTGGCAGGTACCAAGGTATTGGAGCCCAGTGGTAGTACCAGGAGTATATGCAGAGGCTGCATCACTTATGTTCTGAGAAACTTTACACTTTTTCTCCAAGCTCAGACCCTGAACTTTGCTGCTGAGACAGTGCTCTGACAGTACTCTGCCCAGCTGTCAAGTTTGTTATTTAGACAAGTCAACTGGACTAGTTCATCTTGCAGTAATTTCTTCTGATAGTTTTTATATTGTGTTTGGTGGAATTTGTTATAGTCCTTTCTTTGCTTTCTGTCCTTAAAGTAATTAGGTTGAAACACTGATGAGAGAGTAGGTGTGGGGAGGCTTTCTGTCCAGATAGGATCTGAATTAGAGGGGAATTTCAAAGGAAGTGCAATCCTTTAATTCGTTGATGCTTCATTTAAGGTTTATGTAGATGGTAACTTCACTTGTTCATGCAGACAGCCATTGCAAGGATATGACTTGAAATACTGCTTACTCTATGAGAAAGCTCCTCTGAAATAAAGAAGTACAGTGAAGATTGGAGGCCATAGATTAAAAAAATAGATGCTTCTTTCTCTCTCCTACCCTTTGCTTTCCAGTAAATGTGTGGGGCTTGACACCAGTCTCAGTATGTGCATCAAGCCCAACATAACAAGAGCTCCTTTCTCAATGGTATTCTGTAGTCTGCATGGCTTGGGTAATTAAAAATGAAGTATCTTTTCCACAGATTGTCACAAATGTAAAAAATACACTGCATGGTTTCAAAAAACTGCACGGAAGAGCGTTTGAAGATCCTTACATACAAGCTGAAAGGGCCAAACTGCCCTATGAACTCCAGAAGATGCCGAATGGCTCTGTAGGAGTCAAGGTGAGTTGGAGCTCTATGCAGAGTATCTTTAGTGGTGGAGATGAGCACTTTGGACCTTTGTCACTTCAGGAAGTCAGTTCCAGTAGGAAGTTCCCTCAAGAAACCTCTGAATATATTCAACTTCATTTTGAAAACACGTCAGCCTAATGAGTACAGTAACACCTTTTCTTTTTCACAGAGCCTGCCTTAGAATAGTTTTGCTGTATTTCTCATTTCTCCTTTAGTTCCTTCACTCTGTTAAATGGTCAGGAAGGTCTAGAGTACTTGCTCTGCATTTATATAGTCACAGTTTGGGTTTTCTGGCTGGGTCTCTGAATGTGTCTGTCTTTTAGTATTTTATTTGGGATGAGGAGTGTGCTTCTGAAGTGATCTCCTGGTCATCCTCACTGAGTGGGCTTTATACCACACAAAGTGAATTTCTTTCCTCTGTATAACCTGCTCGTATCATATTAATTGCCAGAGTAAGGATAATGGCTGTTCATCTTTCTGCACAGGAGTGTTAGGGGTTTCTGGAGTGATGGCAGCCTGTTAGGAATTGAGCACATAGAACCTCATGTGAAGGCTGAAGGTTCAGGTGTGTTTCCTGAGCAGGGCAGGACTGTCAGAATTGCCTGGTGTAGGTCTTACCTGTGTCACGTGCTTGCGTGACACTTCAGGAGGCCAGAGTTCCTCATGTTTGATCTTTTAGCTCATGTTGGGATAGATGGGATTTTCTATGCATTATGCCATTTCTGTTTTGGTGTTTTTGTTGTTGTTGGGTTTTTATTAGTATTATTATTTTTAAAAAATACCAACAAAACCACTGTAACATTGTGACTGGGCCCTTAAGGTAATTCAGGTGTTGGAATTTTCCCACAAAACTGTTTTGATCTAAATTGAATTGTTATGGTTGTTTGTAGGTATTGTAAATGCATAGCATCAGTTGGTTTGGAGATTCTTGTGTCTGGAGTCTCATGTTAGACTTGGGCTCCAATGCTGAAAATTACCCAAAAAAGTCCAACTTGTGCATCTTGGAGAAGAGTCAAGGTGGTTTATTACAGAATATCCATTCTCTGTTTCAGGTGAGATACCTGGATGAAGAGAGACAGTTTGCCATTGAACAAATTACAGGAATGTTACTGGCCAAACTTAAAGAGACTTCAGAAAGTGCTTTGAAGAAGCCAGTGGCAGACTGCGTGATTTCGGTAAGCTGTAACAGTGATTGCAGTTCTCCCCTAGGGAAGTTTAGGTGAGCTGGTACCTCTCAGGTCATCCTGCAGTGGTGAGACACAGAAGTAGTGGGCAGAAATCTTATTCTCCCAAAAAACAGGTTTTTATTATGGTTGTTTCCCAAATGAGAATACTTCTGTCAACATGTGTGAGGAGGTGGGAAATGTGTTTTCAGAAAGAACGTGCTACTTAAGCTGATCCAGGCTAGCTGCCTCCCAGCTGTGACACAGAGCAATCCTGACTGCTCCAGTTCTTGTTACAGTTGGGAACTGTCCTGTCTTCCGCAGTTCCGAAGAATTTTCCCCAACTGATGTAAGATTCCTGTCTTGTTGCATAGTTCAACACAGTTGGGTTGTAGTGGAGTTGCCTGAACTCTATGGCTCCGAGGGTCATACTCGCAGTTTGAGAAGCCTGAACTACCTGTGTTTGTTTGAAAAGGTCTTTTTATTTAATGGGTTTACTTGCGTTGAGTGGTTTTTTTTTAGCTAGTGTCCTCACCCACGGCAGGTGAGTTTGGGGCAGCAGGGAGGAGTTTGAAGATGAGGTTCTGTTCCTGATATGAAGTCTGAAGTGTCTGCTTCTCGCATGGTCTTTATTTACTCCTTCACCTCTGCTCTTGCTCTGGTGAGAAGTCCAGCCATGAAGAATTGCAGTTCTTCCCTCTGTCAGACAGATGTGGAAACTGGGACGCTTCAGCTGTTAGAAACCCTCTCTGATCTCTTTCTTGTTTCACTGGGGTATACACAGGCACTTGCAGAGAACAGCTCCCACACAAACAAGGATCCTTGGTCACGCATGGCAGTGGCAGCTAAGGCAGTACTGTATGAATGTAGCTCTACCTCGTACGCTTGACTGCAGTTGGAGATCTGCCAAATGATGGCAGCCAGTTTCTAAACAGGCTCTGGTGGTGCTTTGGCTATTTTGGGTGGATTTGAGTATTACAGTGCACTGTGAGCTGGTGCTGTGGCAGACGTGATTACTCAAAAATGGATACAAGTTCTGTTGTAACACAGTTTAGTTCCAGCACCACTTTAGTGCTTCTGCAGGAACTAATTTTGGGGCTTATATATGAATATTTATTGTGGTGACTTTTTTCAGAAACTGGTAATGATTTTAAGATTAAAGATTACTCAGAAGCATATTTGAGAATTGTTTTTTTCAGTGCTTAAATCAACTTTGTTTAAAAGAACTCTGAATACTGCTTCATTTTTTGTCAGATTTTGAAATTTTATTTACAATATACACTAAATTAATTACCTAGCTGTTTTATTCAGGCTGCCTTATTAATCTGAGGTTAGTTTATACCAGTGTCTTGTCATTTTGAAATGTATAGCGTTGCTTAATGGGTGAGTCTGATTTCTTTAAAGTCTGTATTGATGTCATTATTTTTTGGAAACAGGTACCCAGTTTCTTCACTGATTCCGAGAGAAGGTCTGTAATGGCAGCTGCACAGATTGCAGGATTAAATTGTCTGAAGCTGATGAATGAAACTACAGCAGGTAAAGGACAGCAGCTTTTTCTGTTGGTGTTTTGGGGTTTTTTTAATACTCATTCAGGCTGTTGAATCTGTGAGGGTGGTGACGTACTCCTTGTTACACAACCAGGATCTTTGGCAAAAGCTATTCAGGCTAGTACTGCCCAATCCAGCTTGGGAACTGGAAATACAGCAGCTATTTTGGTGAGGTGGTGCTCAGCACTTAGAAGATCTGATGAGAGTTAGGTTTGCTAAGTGGAACACAGTGCCACTTGAAAATAGCTGCTCTGCTTCTGAAATAAAGCTGGTATCTGAGCTTCCCTCTGATGTACCACGGGGCTGCAGCAGGCCTATTTGGAATTGGCTTCAGAATCTATTGGTGATCCAGCTGTGGTGTGCACCTGACCTCAGTTTGTGATTGTTGTGTTAAACAGTAATATAGGGCACTACTAATAAGCAGATGTAACCCACGTCTGTCTGAAGGATTACAGTAAACACATTTTTTAACACAGATGTGTAGTGGGCTCTTCTGATTTTCTTTTCAGCTTACTGGAAGATGGTTTTGCTGTAGTAAAACTTCTTCTGGAGTAAGGTTTTATTTATTTGAAGTGGATTATGTTAAAGGGAAATTTTAATGTGTAATCCCTGGATGCTTATTTTTAACTACTTAACATGTATGATTTAAAAGATGCTTCTGCACAAGCTGCATTTTTATTGAGCTTTTTCTGAAAGCAGACTTGCTGATCATCTTTCTTCAGAAACCACTTGAAGTGTGTGGGGTTTTATTTATTTAAAATATCCATATCAAGCAAAAGTCTGTGGGACAATGACAGTTCAAACTTGTGGCAATCCTGTCAGCTGTAGCTTTGGCACAACTGTTGTTTCCTGAAGTAATTTGTTTAGTGCCCTTCTGGTTTCAGTGAATTTTAGAGTACAGATGGAGGGTAGGCTTGATGGGAACTGAAGCCTCTTAAACTCGTAGGGTTTTTTCTTTTTTCTTTTTCCTCTTTTTCTTGATTTAAGTTCTCCTTGCTTTTATTGACTCTCACTCTTTCCAAATGAATGCTGACATTGAAATCTTAAATTCCTGTAAACTAGTCTTCTAGCCATTTGTTCTCTCTTAAGTGTGCTTCAATTTTGCAAGGCTGAGCTGAACAGAACACAGTGATAAGGCATTTCAGAGGAGAGGTGTAGGCACGAGACAATCTGTGCAGTTTCACAAATTACAATGTTAATTTGGCTACAA
Organism: Chloroceryle aenea; assembly: GCA_013399075.1. NCBI lineage: Eukaryota > Metazoa > Chordata > Aves > Coraciiformes > Cerylidae > Chloroceryle > Chloroceryle aenea. The sequence continues at coordinate 457,533 of VWZY01008179.1, forward strand.
GCAGAACTGAAATAAAAGGTGATGCTTTAGCAGTGTTAAACCTTCACTTTGTGCCTGTTTCCTCCCTTTTCAGTGTTTTTAACATGTTAACTTTGTTGAGCTGCTTTATATATAAACACTAATTCTTAAATAGAAGCAAAACCAGCCCTTAATTTTTAATGGACTATAAGATCCTGACTGAAGTTGATGCTTTAAAGGTCTGCAGTATGCAATTCTGGGGAAGAGTTGTTTGGTTATACAGGACACTTAATTACACGAATAAGCATGAGGTAATTTGGTAGCAAAACTACAAATTAAATAGGAATAACTGAAGAAGGGGGCAACACATCGTGGTCTCATCATACTTGTGACCCTTTTGACCCTTAGGTTCTCTGTGAGCATAGTAATGGAGGTGTTCAGAAAGAGTAAACACAAACACTCTCTGTCTTTTGGTAGTGCTTTTAATTCATGCTGTATAGCTGTGTGCAGCTTTCCCTTAGCTCCTGTGGTTGGTGTTTTTCAGTTGCTCTAGCCTATGGAATATACAAGCAAGATCTGCCGGCCTTGGAAGAGAAGCCAAGAAATGTGGTCTTTGTAGATATGGGGCATTCTGCGTATCAGGTTTCAATCTGTGCTTTCAACAAGGGAAAACTGAAGGTAATCTTTTCAGTCCTACAGCAAAATCCCATACTCCTAAGTATTCATTGAACAGTACTCAAAATGCTGTTCTGTGGAAATGTGTTTGGGTTGTATTTTTCAATCTAAATAAGTATTTACAGCAGATGTTTTCGAAATGCTGAATATAAAGACATTTGTTGTTATTTTTTGGCTATTTCAGCAAATCAGGTTTTGTAAAATGCAGAAATGAAGGATCCCAAAGTGTGTTCTTAGAAGTGCTTGACCAGTAAGCGCACTCACTGCAGGTTTTGTGCCATGTTACAGCACTGAAATATTTGCCTGTTCTGGTAGTCTCGTAAGCACTGTAGTTGTGCAACTGATTTACATATGTGAAATATTGAACTCTCTGCATTGTTGTGTGATTTTCTTTTTTCTGACATCAATGATCATTTGAAATCTAAATTCCGTAGGCTGTCAAGTAAAACTGAACGCTCTTCACTTCCTGGTTCTGAGATTTTTGTCTGAGCTGCTGATGGCTGAATGTTTTAGTAAACTTTGCTAGGAAAATGTAGTCATCTGAAATCGTGTAAATGATGACAGCAAGATTTTCTGTTTTGAATAAAATAGAACTAGTAATGGCGTGGCAAAATAGCTACCTTAGCTTGCCTGTCCTTTAGTGAGCTAGTAAGCAGAGTAGGGGCTGCAGCTTTCTAGAAGATAGCATGGTAGGTGGGGAAGTATTTAATTTCTGTCTTCCCCGTATAAAATAATTGAGGAAGTTGGAACTTGTCTTTTTAAGTTGTTCTGTCTGGCAACTGCATAGATGGTGAGAAAACCACAAAGAATTTTCTCATGTCAAACCTGTTTTTTAAATCTGTTAACTTACAAAACTAGTGTCTGGAGGAAAGCTATCCCTGTAGCTAAACAAACACCGTCTAGTGATGTTTCATCTCTGTTCTTGTACTTGCACAGGTCTTGGCTACTACCTTTGACCCTTTCGTAGGTGGCAGGAATTTTGACGAGGCTTTGGTAGACTACTTCTCGGAAGAATTTAGGACAAAATACAAACTGAATGTAAAAGAGAATCCCCGAGCGCTGTTACGATTGTATCAGGAATGTGAAAAACTAAAGAAGCTTATGAGTGCAAATGCTTCTGACCTTCCGCTCAATATTGAGTGCTTCATGAATGACCTTGATGTCTCCAGTAAGATGAACAGGTAGAGTGTGGTGTTTTCACTGAAGTGCAGTGGAGTGTGGTCTCTAGGCTGTCTGGTAATGTGAAACACTTTCCTCTTCTGCAGAGCTCAGTTCGAGCAATTGTGTGCTGCCCTTCTGTCCAGAGTGGAACCTCCTTTACGAGCAGCCATGGATCAAGCTAGTAAGTAGGAGTTAATTTAGGTACTACTTTGGGTCGAAGAAAGAAACTACTCATGCAGTTACCCTAGGTCACTTTAATGATTATCTTTTCAATATATTTTTGTATTTATTAGAATTGCAAAGCTAAGTACTGAAAAGTTCAATGTAAGTTCCATTCGTATGCTTGCCATTATGCACGACCCCATTCCTGCCTCGTTTATCGCACAGATCCCTCAGCAGCCTTGGCTTACTGACCCTTAATCACCCTGTATAATGGAAAAGGTTGGTTGCTCTGAAATACTTGATTTAAAAACATAAACAAAACAAAGCCATAATGGGAAAAACTATTCTTCAGTGCAGCTGTCTGGCCAGCCTGTTCCATATGTGATACATACATGTCCTCACTGACCTGAGAATTTGGCAGTACATTAGTGAAATAATTTATCTGAAGCATGTGAAAATAATGGTTTTTAACATTTTTTTTGTTGCCTAATAGAGTGTATAGGAGAGAATTAGACTTCACAGGAAAAAATTGTACCCCTCAACTAAAAGAAAGGGAAAAATTCTGCTTATTTTGTCACTTGGATGAATAGTTAATATAGGAAGAAAGAATCTGAGCAGAGCTGTTCAAGGACTGTTAGTTGTTTGAGATTATACATGTATCTTGGATTCAGAATTAAGTTAAAACCTACCCTGCAAGCACAGTCTAATATTTGTTATACGTATTTTATTTAAGGGTTCTGCTTTTCTTTATTGGAAACCAAAATTAAACCAGGCATTCAATGAGGTATATTTGGGGTTCATTTTGTTGTTGTGCAGGCAGGGGTGAGATACTGCCCAGTAGTACAGGGCTGCCAAAGAACACCCGATTTCACGTTCTTGAGTTGATGCACACGGACAGTGCATTTGAAAGAACAGCTGTTCACATGGATGATTGGATATCTGTGTTTTCCAGGATTATGCAGTTAGAAAACAGTAGCCTGCAGACGGCACCAAATTTTAATAGGTCACTTTGTGAGAAATCTGATTTTAAAGATCTTGTCGGATGCTGAATATGTTCAGTGCTTGTCACGGTGTCAGGATAATAAGAGAACTCTTATCTTTTTTTTATGGTCATTTTGTCCAAATACAGCTTTCTGCTCTCTTGCTAATTGAAGGCCGTGCACTTTCTTTTCTAGAACTTCAGCGTGAAGATATCTACAGCATAGAAATAGTAGGTGGGGCTACTAGAATTCCAGCAGTCAAGGAACAGATCTCTAACTTTTTCTGTAAAGAGATAAGCACCACGCTAAATGCTGATGAAGCTGTTGCAAGAGGCTGTGCCTTGCAGGTATGGTTACTGAAATGCAACTTCAGTATTGCCACTTGAACTTCATGTACTAATGAAATACAGCCAACCAAAGCAAAAGCTACCATAGCTGAAACAAGATGTAGTGTCCCACCTGTTCTCTTAACAGCTGGTGACAGTCACATGTCAGAAATGATTGTATTGGATTTGTTAATTTGCTGCTGGGTCCCGTTAGGAGGATGGTCCCGTTAGGGACAGCATTAAAATTGATGGCCCAAATTGCATTGTTCCACTTATGTGCAGGCATTTGGAAGCTTTGTTGGGTATCTCTACTGACAATCAAGGAGGGAGTAGCATCTGTTACTTTAGTCTTTCAGGTCAATTAACTTTCTACTGAGCATAGGAAGTCTCTTAAAGATTCTCTGCTAAGCAGGACCCCTGTGAGAGCTATATGCATTGCAGCCTTTTTGCTTTTAGGCAGTAATTACTGTACTGGCTATTTGACTGCATGGATATAATAAAATTTTGGTCTTTGTTTTCTAGTGTGCAATTCTTTCCCCAGCTTTTAAAGTGCGTGAATTTTCCATCACAGATGTTGTTCCTTATTCTGTAACATTAAGATGGAAATCTTCTTATGAAGAAGGAACAGGGTAAGTTGTATGGTGCCTACTAAAAAGTGTGTGTTGGTGTAAATGAAGAAAATGAGCTATGAGAAAGACCAGGCCTCAGACTTTGAAGATGATGTCTCCTAAACCAGTTTGTTGCTTGGGGTGTTTTTGCATTATACTGCTTAATTTATGATTACTGCTTAATAATTGGAAATTAGTTAAAAATATGTGGGTGTGATGTTTAAGAGGTGTGATATGGAATGCATCATCCAGCTTTGAGATGCACAGGCCTTCAACCTGCAACTCTTTTCTCAAACTAACTTAAATTATTTAGGTGCTTGGTTAGCCTGGCTACTGCTTATTAGCATACCTTGGTTTTGATTATGTATTACGTTATGCTCAGTGGTTTAACCTTACTTAATACTTTACTGCTTTAGGGAGTGTGAAGTCTTCAGTAAGAACCATGCTGCTCCATTCTCCAAAGTAATTACTTTTCACAAGAAAGAGCCTTTTGACCTGGAAGCTTTCTATACCCATCCACATGAAGTGCCTTATCCTGACTCTAGAATAGGTAAGGCCACGCGAGTAAAACCTCCATACCCAGCTCCTGTTGATAATGGGAAAAGTGGTTCTCCTTTTTTGAAGATGTTACTTCCATGTTTCCTAGGTTACGAGAGAGCCTGGGTTCTTTAGAAAGGCTCAGCACAGTCTTTTTGGTTTAGCTGCAGTGATCAGATGGTATTGATGTTTTTTGGTGGTTCCTAAAAATACATACTTTGTTCCTTCTGTCTTGATTGTTTCTGAATTGTTTAAAAAAAAACAGGTACAAAGAGTTTAGTGCTCTATTGTCTGGCTCTTCCAGCCTTTATAAAATAGATAAGGATCTTATGTGCCCGCCAGCCTGGATTTTTCTAAGACATAGGATCAAAGGAACAGCTCCTGACAGTTACCTGTCATGTCTCTTTCTGTTCATCTGAGAATATACAAGATGAAAATTTACTGAACTTAAGCATGAGTCGTACAGTCTAAAGTATTAGATGGTATGAATAAGTTTCCTGGTAGATAATGCTACCTTCCTTGCAGTTGTTAGTAGACTCCTTGGGGTCTTTAATTCACAATTGCATTTTCTGATGGATGAGACATATAAACTTGGTGCTGCTTACTCAGCTGTCCGTGCAAGGAGCCTGTTGTCTGTAGGAGAAAACATTCTCCTTTGCACATCCACAGTCTGCATCACTTACACTCAAGTTTCCATCAAGTTGCAGAACAAATTACTAACCTCACTGCTTCCAGAAGCCTTGATGAGCAATGTTTTTTCTCCAAAATATGTAGTGCATTCGTGTTACCAAATTCAAATAGAATTCCTTTTATCATTAACTGCTCATTTTTCAGGGCAAAGTTTGAGTTACGTGGTTGAAAAACTAGTAGAGATGAGTCGAGTAATTTCTCCAGTGTGATGGTTAGAGAAGGCAACAAAGAACACTTAAGTGTTGTCTTGACTTTTTAATTAAAATACAGATAAAGGAAAAGCATCAGTCAACTGATAATTGGGGAACCCCATTATAGTTTGCTTAGCTGCAGCTTAATATTGTAGAGCTGACAGCTACGTAGGAAATTTCCAAATAGCTTGTTACACGAAGCTGCTATTTAACCCACCTCAAATAATGTATTTTAGCTATTGTCTTTTTTTTTGTTGTTTTTTTTTCTCTTTCACTATTTTTGGAAGAACTATTAAAAGCATCTTTGTTTTTTCAAGGGCGTTTCACTATTCAAAATGTTGGTCCCCAGCATGATGGTGACAATTCCAAAGTGAAGGTCAAAGTGCGCGTCAACATTCACGGCCTTTTCAGCGTGGCTAATGCTTCTGTAATAGAGAAGCAGAACATAGAGGGAGAGCAGAACGATACACCCATGGACACTGACTCATCCAGTAAGAACCAAGGCAGAGAAGATGATCTGGTATGCAAATCTGTTAATATCTACACTCCTTGTAATCCTGATGGCAGAGCAAATAATGAGGGATTAACTCCTAGTGTATAGCTTTTGACAATTACTACTTCAGCCAGTAAATTATTTCTTTAGCTATGTAACACATTTCTTCATATTTATTAAGTACTGTTATGGCACTAAAACAAAGAGTAAAACCAGATTCTAAAGAAAAATAGATTTTTTTTTTTTAGTTACTGTTCTTTACCATCTCTTTACTAGTCTTAGCATTATCAGGTGTAACTGTCAAGCGGCAGCATTTTTAGTGGGATCTCTTCACATAAGAATTCTAAAGGTTTGTTTCTCAAGTACTACATTTTCACTGATGAGAAAACAATAGATTTTTGGTTTATATATGGAAAACTTGTTCTTCATAAATTGTTTTACTAAGGGCACTTTACGTACTTCAGTACTGGTAGCTCTATGGGCTTACAGGCCAGTTTGAGGAGAAAATAACTGGAATCAAAAGTGAAGCATTTCCTTAGTACTGAAAAATGAACAAAATGATGTTCTCATGCTAGGGCAAGGAAGATCAGCTTTTGGGTAGTGCACAGCACACTGAAAGCAGAGGTCACTGAGAGTAGTGAGGTGCAGCTACTGCATTTGACACTGTAGAGCTGAGGACTGGGTGCCAGGGAGCGCTTTGCAGCTGGGAATGACACTGGCAGGGGTCTCAGCAGCCTGTCTTTTTAGCTTGTGCCGTTCTGGAGCTTGGGATTGTAGTTATATCACAGCTCCCACAGGAGGGAGAGGATAATGTAGGGGGAAGAAAGAGGATAAAGCAGTGGGAAAGGTGCTACATTGTAAAACTTGTCCTTAGCAGCTTCTCCCCCTAAGTTGAATATACTGTGGGAATTGGAGCAAGTTGTTATGCAGTTAGCATTACATAATAAATAAAAGCAGCCCTTCAAATATTACTCTGCTTGCCAGGAATTTGAGTATGTTTGAAATGCCAAAGATGATGCAGTTCCTTGTGGACAGGTGCTCTTCATCTGATGGTTGTATACAAGTGAAAAAAGGTTGTAAGTGACATAGCTGGTGTTTAGTGTTACAAGCCTGGGGGGGTTACTAAGATGAGCACACTGGGTTTGGTACAGGAGTAACCACTGCCATCCTCAGGCTTTCGCTTTGCACTGCTCGTGTCCATCTAACGTGTGTTCTGTTTCACAACGGTGCTTGTCAGCAATTACCTTTCACTATTGAGGATGATACCCTCGACTCTGAGGAGGAGGTTTGTGGTGTATATATGTATTAGTTTCCCCCTCTAGCTTTTCTGTGTTGGCAAACCACTTCCTTCCAGTTGTTGCCTTTTCTGTGTGAACAGTAAGAACAGTAAATAAGGGTTTTATTTTTTTCTACTAAAATGACAAACCTTCAATTTAGTAAAAGTAGGCTTCTTGTTTCCAACTTTTACCTTCAAAATCTTGCTGAATCAATTAACACAGATAAATTGCAACATACACATCTGTGGTAGAGTTTGAAATCTCTTAAGTAACTTATTTGTCTTCTATTTGGCTGAACCATCAGTCAATTATTTGATGCGCATCCGTATTCTGTGAATTGAGGCATCTTAGTTCCTTGTAATGGAACTGCTCCTAGGCCTTCCAGAGCTCAGCTACAGCTCCTTCATTGGAATCATCCTGAAAACTTTAGACATTGCTATGTTAATAAAAGTCTTTTACAATGATGATGGGAAATTGTGTTACTTGAACTAAATCAAGTGATCAGCACTAGTAATTAGTGTTGTCTTTAAGATCCTTACATTTAGAACAAGGCATAGGTGAATTACAGATAAATTTTAAGTGCAGCTTTTTACAGTTGGGGTGGCAGGGAGGGAAGACAGTGGTCATGTGCTCCAAGAGGCTACTACAGCAAATAATTATCATCCCATGAGACAAATACAAGTAATGGTTACAAGAACTAAATCATTTCTCCTTTGGATTACACATTTTAAAGTTTAACTGGAAAATTGTAGGAGGTCGAAGTTCTGGCTGTTCCATAGAGAATCTGTTGTTGCTGCTTGTGATGGTGGTGTGTTTCTAGACTGTTTGTTGCATACATATTTATTTCTAATTTAAAATGGAGTTTTCATAAGGCATAGTTTAATTCTTTAATGGTGACAGACAGCAACATCCTAATTATTGCAAGGGGGACAGGCAGAATAGAATTTTCATTTCATTTGAGAAAGATGTGGATACAAGTACTATATCCAAATGCCTGTTTAAACGTGGTGAATCAGAGATTCTTAAGATTGACTCTTGAATCCATATATTGTCTGTCTTAAATCCTACAGCAAAGCTTTGCATTCAGTTATCTAACTCTTTTTCTAGGATAAAATGCAGGTTGATCAAGAGGAAGGTATTCAGAAAAGTCAAGCTGAACAACAGAACCAAGCAGATGAGGAAACTGAAAATGCAGGAACTGAAACAAAAGTTCGTATTCAGTATTGATAAGGAAATGTAATGTTGCTTTCTGTAGACTTGTCTTATCCCGTGTTCCCCAAGTCACCGTGGGGCTGGATGTAGAGGAGTACAGCTCTGCTGAAATGCTGAACTCAGCAACCCTGCCTTAGCACTCTGATTTTCAACATAGTATGTGATTAAGATGTTGAAGTAAGTTTCTGTTATTATTGTAGTCTTCTAGTAAAGATGCAATCTAGGGAAACTTAGGGAACATTATGAAGAGGAATATATGGTGCCCTTAGCTTTTGAACAAGTTTTCTCAGCAGCTTTTCACATTAGATCTAAAGAAATTTAATTCCACCGGCTGGCTTCAAAGTAAGGTGGTGGTGATTGTGAATAGCAGAGGAATAATCAGGTGCTTCATTTCCATATGATTAATTTGTAGCTGTCTTACTAGCTTCATTTTTCTCTCTGTGTTTTTGAGCATGACTGTAGTAACATTTCTATTCTTGACAGTTTCTTAATGGTAGAAGTTTCTTTATAGGCTGCTTCTGGAGACAAGCAAGATCATCCAGCCCCACCAAAGGCTAAAGCAAAAGTTAAGAGTATTGACCTACCTATACAGGCAAGCCTCTACAGACAACTGGGGCAAGATCTTATCAATAGCTATATAGAAAACGAGGTAAGCAGTGTACACGAAAGACCACTTAATGTCACTGTAAATAATGAACCGCAAAGTATTTAGTAAAGAATTCTTTGGGGGTTTGCCCTTAACTGTAAGGGGGTTGGAATTGGTTGGGTGTTTTGGATAAATTAATCAGTTTTGGTTAAATTAATCAGTTTGGTGGTGGTGTTGTTGTTGGATGTCTGAGTTAGACCAGAGTAGCCTGTCATTACCTGAAGTATCAATTCTCTTAGGCAGGAAATGCTGAGGATTACCAGTAAAGGCTTCACAGTATGTTACTGGAATGCTAATTGCTACTGACTTGCCTGATACTGGTCAGGAGTAGCATTTTCATGTGTTTTGATGCTTTACAGAAGCTCTGTCCTTAGTTACATCACATTTTTGTCTCTCAAGTCCCACATGGGCCAGAAAGTATTCCAGCATGTAGCAAACTCACTTTCCAGAGAACCCTTTCTGAATGCTTTCGGTACCGTGCCTGTGAAGATCCCAGCAGCATAGCCCCTTCTCTGAAAGATGGTCAGTGTGAAAGATAAAATGTTTGTAGGGCAGAATGATTCCTAGTGAATTCCAAACCAGGGCCAACACTTGCCTTTACTTCTGGTCCTGTCTGTGCTGGTCAGATGGTTATGGATATCTGCTCCATTTACATGGAAGCACTTGCTGAACAGCTTCCAAAGATGAAGTCATTTTTCCCCTGTTCCAGTTTTGCCTGCACTGAAGGTGACTTAGGCAAAGCTAAAAATTTTAATCAGTAGTGGTGAATTATCAGGCTTCTCCAAAGCTGTGAGGTATAGTTTCAGAAGAGTAACCATTAAGCTTGACACTTGATATGCTTTTAGTGTTACATGAGCTTTTCTTCACCCTAGGGGAAGATGATGATGCAAGACAAACTTGAGAAAGAAAGAAATGATGCGAAGAATGCTGTTGAGGAATATGTGTATGACTTCAGAGACAAACTGTGTGGAGTCTTTGAGAAATTCATCACTGAAGAAGTAAGACTCACCTACATGTTTCTACTGTTGGAAGAAATTCCATTGTATTTACAGGTTTTGAGTGTGGGTTGTGGAGGTTGCAGGGGTATCTTGGACTTCTTTCAGAACATGAAACGGATTAACTTCATGGAAGTGAAATTGAGACCACACTTACATGCAGAGTTTTGTGTTATCAGAGAAGTTCCTCAGTGGCAAGGAAAGATTCTGGATGCAGGAAGGAAAGAAAAATCCTGTTGGGGAAGGTTAGGAAGGCAGGACCATTTGTCACGTTCCTTTCTGAACTAGAATGTCCCTACCTTGCTTCATAGGATTCAAACAAGCTGACCTTGATGTTGGAGGACACAGAAAACTGGCTTTATGAAGATGGAGAGGACCAACCAAAACAAGTATACATGGATAAGCTTCAGGAGTTGAGAGTAAGGTTTTAAAGTTTATTCTCTAGAAAAATTGGAGGGGGCCCTTACATAAATATATATGGCTAAATAAGCAAAGCCCTTTTAAGGAGGAATGTTTGTGTGTGTACCCACATGTGAGCTTTGTAAATCTGTGAACTTTTCAAGTGTGGACATTCAGGTTGTTTTGGAATGTAATTTAGTTATGAAATGAATATCATCTTTAGAACAAGAAATACAGTTTGCTTGAATATCGGTTCTGCTACTTACTTGAAAGAGTCAAAATGAAGCTGCCTGTCAGTGACAAGGGAATTGCTTGCTGGGAAGTTTTATCTCAGTCTTTGTTACAATCTGAAAGAGGCTTTTCAGTAGTTTTGACTGCACTCCCAGGTATTCAGAATTACACTGCAGAATATATGCTCTGGTTTTCCTGTGTTCAGGTTTTTTTCTATAGCTGTATTATAAAACTGAATTTTTGGTTAATGATAAAGGCTGAAGAGTGCTTTAACATTTAACAATAATGACCAATAAAAAGTACTTGAAACTTTGATAATGGAATGGGAAAATGTGCCTACTGATGAATTGGCCGAGCTACTGTTTGTCCCCAGCTCTCGGGCTCTTGTTTCCTCTCTCTTGGGGGAAGGAATAACTGAAGCAAACAACAGTGTTGCTGCTGGTTACTGCCTTCTTGCATGAATACCAGTGTTCAAGAGAAGGGAAAAGCAGTGGATAAAAATTAAAGTTTTCAGATGAACTACTTAAAAAATAAACCATATGTGTAAATAGTGTCTTATTTCTCTTCCTAATACTTTGCTCCAAGTGCTTTTTGCTGCAAGTAACTGCTAAGTATTTGGCCTAATATGGACGGGCACTACTCCTGTGTTTAAACTTCTGGGTGGTGGTGGTGTTGTTGTTGCACTAAAGCAAAATGCAAAGATTAAGCTGTTGAATAGGTGAGGAGTTAAAGGCAGCCTTCCTTCCAGTGCCACATTTCACTAGACTGAAGTAAACTTGTGTTTTCTCAAGATCTCTGTGCTTGTGTTTCCAGAAATTTGGACAGCCTATTCAGGAAAGATACATGGAACATGAAGAGAGACCAAAAGTTCTGAATGAACTGGGAAAGAAGATTCAGCTCCTTATGAAAGCAGTGGAAGCATACAAAAATAAGGTAGAAGCAAATTATTTATGGAATTAACTGTTAATGGGTGTTTGAGGTTAGCTGCAGAGGGGGTTTCTGTGTTTAGAAAGAAATTCTATAGGCTTGGCCATTAAACTGCTTTAAAATGGTGGTTGTGCTTCTGCTCATGAGAACTTATAAAACCATTCTGGATTTCTAGTGAAAATGCTTTCTTCAGGCAAACATAAATTCAATATATTTTTTTATGGTGATGTGTACCAGTTGAAATCCTGAGTTAAACTACAGGAAATCTCGTGCTTGGTTTTTGTTTTTTTTTTCTCCTTGCAACTTCATTACTATCCTGCACTTAGCAGTGTGCACTGAAGGTAAAAACTTCAAACATCTAAAAATATTGTCCTGTTTGCCTTGTTCTACAGCCATTTTTCATGCTAAACGCTTGTTAAAACTATTCTGTTGGGTTGTAGGAATGTTGTTCTATTTAATACATGTCCATGGAATCCTTAGCTGGGTGGGAAGCAGACATCAGTTGATGATATAACTACTTCTCTCCTTAGGATGAAAAATACGATCACCTAGATCCTGCTGAGATGGAAAAAGTTGAAAAATACATCAATGAGGCTATGAACTGGTTGAATAGCAAAATGAATGCCCAGAACAAACTCAGTCTAACTCAGGATCCAGTTGTCAAAGTGGCAGAAATACTGAGCAAATCTAAGGTAAAAAAATAAAATCATTGGATATGTTGAATACTGATAAGCTTTTCTTAAACAAGATTTTGGCCTCTCTGAGCTAGAATATTACACCTGCAGAAGGTTCTAAAGCTATAAAAAGATCCATATAGAGGGAGCAGCAGTTGTATAGATGTTCAGTTCTGGCTCTTTATTTACAGCAATACCTCTGAGTAGCCCTTGTTAAAATAACCCAAGTTCCAGCAGCAGGCTTGCTGTGTAGGCTTTTAGCAGATCAGAAGCTTTTATTTACTGAAAGGTTTTATTTTAAGTTTCTGGACATGATAGAATTGAGAAGTCCAGACCTTGAAAATTCAGTTCCAGGTCATTATGAACCAGAAAGAGATCTGAGATATTCTACTTGAATGCAATTACTGTGCCACCAAATGAACTTGCTCTCTCGCTTCTGTTACATCTAGGAATTGGATAGCTTCTGTAATCCCATTATCTACAAGCCCAAACCGAAGGTAGAACCTCCTCCCAGTGATGGGCAGTCAAAAGCAAATGGTGAACACAATGGACCAGTGAATGGACAGAGTGGTACTGAAACAAAACCTGAACCAGCGAAGGACAATTCTCAGCAGACCAAACCACCCGGAGAAATGGAAGTGGACTAAATCTTGCATTTCTTTTACTTATTTAAAATAGTGCAAGTAACCACAGGGTCCATCTTTTTGTCTGGTACAGACCTCAGATGTTCAGTTACTCTTAGCCAACCTTCTGTCATTTGTTGCTGAGTAGTTTTGAAAGTGTTTTATATTAAGTACACCTCTGATGTTCATTTCCACTGATGCTGCTTATGTGGAGCTTTAGCCAAATGTAGATTGTATAAGTCAGTTTAAGCTTTCCCAATATATTTTATATCAAAACATACAGAATTGATATATAAATGGCAACAATCTACCTTATTTAAAGCTTTTATTGTGGATAAACCTCAGCTCCTTTATTCAGGAAAGGATACTGTATTGCACTACTGATGCTCAAGTGTAGATCTAATTGCATCTTTATTTTGGAAAAATATTGGAATTGAAGTGGCAGAACTTGTCACTTGAAGCACTGACCTTTTCTAGTTATTGTATTGTTATAATTTAAATATTAAAATAGAGGTTAGTTGGCATTCTAGTCCATCTTGTTGATGTACCATGAGGATTGTACGGTCTTCTCCATATAAACAGAATAATACAAGCTTAAGCATTTTTCAGATTCCCATACCACTATCAATCTTAGTTACAAAATGCTGGCATAACAGCTCTGCCATGTGCTGAAATCAGCGAGCGGCCTCGGTGCACATGGCTGTACGTAATGTACTGTGCTTATGGTAGGATGATGCTAGTGACAGTAGTAGGAAAGGGGTAGTAGATACAAGGGCTGTCGCCTAGCTTTCCCTTGAAAATGTCTTGCTGCACATGTTACTGTTTCTGCTTCTGTTTTGAATGAAATCTACATCTCAATCACTTCTTGCGCGGGGGAGGAGAAACAACAAAAAATGTACTGTGCAACCTGGGTATTGGCACCCTGATTTTGAGGTTGCTTCAATGCTGTTTGTTACAAACTTAGAAGAAATATCGAGAGCTTATTTAAGCCTCGGTACTCGGCACATAAACATTTTGGTCAAAGATCTGAGCAGAAGTGCTTAAAAACTGGATGTTATTGCCCCAAAGATGGAATCTACTTGATGAACTCGCATATCTTACCGATGATTTTTGGTCACTTACTTGATCTAATGGAAGTGTCTGTCTTATACAGTTGAGTCACTATTTCCTTTGATATATCTTAGACATTGTCAAAGTTCATACATTCTGAATGTGTCTGTCAGTTACTGAGGTACTGTAGCACTTGCTAGAGCAAGTAACTTTTCTTTTGACTTTAAACAACTCTTCTTGTAACCAAGTAGGAACAGGCTCCTCTTAACTAGGAAAAGTGGTTTTAGTCAAGTCAGCCTAAGAGATGGAGGTTAGTTGTGGTGCAACAGTGACTTGAGCTCCATTTCAGAAATCTATTTAGGTGTTCAGGTGTTAACCAGGCATTCCTGTAGCAGTTCTGTACAAGCTTGCTGCTGCTGTACACAAGTGAAGGGTCATGCTCGTGTTTCAGGCTTTGACAGCCCTTTTATCTCCAGCTGTGCCCTGTTTCACCACTGTTGATGCTACACAGACTAGTCTGTGACCCAGGCTAGAGCTGGTGGAGGTGAACTACACTCATACATCTGCAGAGAAAAAAGAAGCCTCATTTACAGCTGTAGAGAAGCCTGCTAATGTAGCTGAAGTGCTAGAATTGTATCACTGACTGACATCAAGTGACTGAGGTGTACCTACTTTGCTATACTGCTCAATATCAGTTGTGGATGGTCTATGGCACATTGAGTTTACATATTTAAAGCCCTTGAACAAAAACTGACCTTGGAGAGCTGCAGCTGCTCTGCAACTTCAGTCTTCGATTCTGCTGCTGTAGTCACACATCTCTGGCACTTCTGGGGTGATGGTATTTCAGTGTCAGTTGTCCTAAGCTCCAGTCAGTGTAAGACAGCTAGCTTTGGTCCCACAGACTTGAACGGGACTGTGGCTTTACCACAGCAGTGTAATGAGCAGCATTCCTTAAGTACTGGCTTCCTAAAGCCCATTTACACAAGTTGTCTAGTGGACTTCCCAGATACCTGGCAGAAGAGTTAATTAAGATCTCCAGTATAAACTCTCCAGTGGCTACAAGGTCAGGTGTAAGAACAGGAAGTCTGCTCATGATCAGATGTTTAATGCTGTTGCAAACGTTTGAGGCTGTTCTTAGGCATAAAGGTTGGAATAATTCTGCAGCAAGCTTAAAAGCAGGTAGGGTTAAGACCAGCAAGTGTGGGAAGATTTTCTTACTAGAATAGGGTTGGGGTTTTTTTGTGTATCTGCTCTGTCTCTAGAGCCCTGGTGAAGAGAACTGCTACCCACGGACGGCCCAAAGCAGCTGGTTGCTGATGTATCTTAAGAACCGATGTGGAAGGGCCAGATTGTGCTTTGCACAGTGAGCTTCACATTAACGTGTGAAGGGATGACTTTTTAATACCTCATCTGTGGTCTGTTACAAAGAAGAAATTTACCATCACACAGATGGAAGGTTCTCAAGTATTTACATAAGCCATGTGCATGATTTGAAGATGAGGTTCTGTGCACCAGACTCAGCAAGCGGGTTGACCTGTGGCTACCCTGACACCACCAGAATGAGTATCTTGCAACACAAAGTAACACCTTTTGTTAGGGAACCAACAGTAATATCCTACTCTGCATGTGTATTTTAGAAGCAGGTATTTGTTGTGAATGTCTTACTTGAGGCTTTGTGTTGAGGACAAGATGGGTTTCAAATGTTTGAAAATGTTCCCTCCATCCCACAAAAAGAAAAAACAGGAGGCAACACTATCTTTGTAAAGGCAGAAGAGTGTTGGGTTTTGGGTGGTTCGTTGTTGTTTGTGTTTTTCTTTTACATTTGTTTATCACAGTCTGCATACATACTTTATTTTACCAGTAACTTCTTTCCTTGGAAGGGGATGGATTCTCTCCTCTCACATATTAATAGCCTTGATCAAGAAATGGCTTTACAATTAATTTGCTTTACTAAACTAAGTTGCTACTACTTGCTTTACAACTTTTTCATGGCTTTCTTCCCACATCTCTTATTACAGTAGTTAAACATCAGGATTTTCTTTGAACTTCATTCAGATGTAATATAAACAGATGTGGGTTTTTTTTTTAACAGTCCCTTTAAGTTAAGCTTTTATACTCTTTAAATTGACAAGGGTGCTACATGACAAAATAACCCAAGACAGCTGCCTGCCTTGTTTGGTCTGAATTTGAATGTGTGTCTGAATTTGAATGAAGAATTCATTCCCTTCTTTGCTTCTGGCAGTGTCCTTCTTTGACTGTTTAAATACTGCCCTTGGGGTATGCTTGCAAAACTCCATTAGGCTGTTGGATCCCAAGTCCTCCACTCTGGGCACAGCACCTAACCTGTACTGCCACTCAGCCTCACTGGACAACACGGTGGAAGGAGGGGGAAGGTGCCTGTGTCTCTCCCTCTGCTGTGGCAGCGCTGGAGGGAAGCGCAGTTCCCTTGGCACTACTTAGGAAGCTGCCAGGCCTCCTGCAGCTGCAGCATCCTGGGTGCTGCTGTGCTGTGCAGTATGAAGATTCTGGTTCTTTGACTTGAAAGTTGTCACTCTGAAGCATCCAATCTCTCTGTTAAGATTCCTTTATATCTTCAGGATTTGAAATTTTTTATTTGTGAAACATCTCAGTGTGCTGAGCTCAGTTGTTCTGCTATAGATTCTTCCTGTGACTAAATGTTCTCAAATGCTCCACCTCTGAGCTTTTTCTCTGCAAAAAGCATGTGTAAGTGTAATTTCAGGAAGCTGGTAGGACACTTTTCTTTCTAAGTGTTTCTGATGCTAGTGTGAGAACTTTACAGCCTTAAACCTTGGAATCTTTACACACTGCTCTGCTTCTCCAGGCCTTCCAGTAAACCAAAGCTAGCTTTCAACAACATGGTCCTCTTCTACAACTACCCTGCGTTTGCTGGTTCAAAACACCTAGCCAGCTGCTGTAGGCAGAGAAGCTAAATTCATTTCCCATAGATCAGTGTTTTCATGAACTCATTCCTTCAAATGGGACCTTCATTGTTGTGTGACACCATAGTACTTTGATGTGCTGTCTTATGTGAGCCCTTCCACACTGAAGCCCAGCTGCCCAGACTTCAGTTACAGTCCACTTATGGTCCACGTGCTCTAAGGGTGCTTATATGAGCTACCACTAGATGTTGAGTTTTCTTTAACTGCGTGGAAAAATACGATGTTGTGTCTAACAGTTGTGGGTTTGGGTTTGGTTTTGGTTGTTTGTTATGCTAAATTTTCTAGCCTTTCAGGCACCAGAAGTCAGAAGCTCTCTGTCAAAAGCAGTAGGAAAAAACATGTTGCTTTACAAAAGGCAGTTAATGCCTCATAAATTTTCATCTCCCAAGATACCATTTGCAGTATAGATTTGGAATCAGTAGGTAGAGAGTGGATGGTGGCTGACTCTCAGCTACACTCTTAATTCTCCACAGTTGAAATCTGCAGACTTGAACCGCTTAACTACACATGTAAATAATAGCAAAAAACAACTCCATGCGACTGTTAGCACTGCAGAATACTAAACTGGGTGTGTGCTTATACGACTTACCAGCTACAGATACTAAGCCCTGGTTTTCATCTTTCCTGGTCCGTAGGAAATACATCAAGCAGTGAAAAGCAGGAATCACTGCACTGTGATCTGTGAAGAAATCATTTTAAAAGGAAAATGCAATCTAGAGCTGTACTGTACCCACCGGCCACCTCTACAAAGTGCTGAATGGTTTAATAAAAAAGGTGGTAGTCCCTGAATGTTGCGTAGTTGGAAAGTTAATTTACATAGTCTGAACATATCTCCACAGGCTGGGGGGGAGGGAAGAGTTGGGAGTGTTTGAATTTAAAGCAGTGTTTTAAGTATGCAAAATGTTTACTATGTATGTAAAGGGGACTCTTATTAGTGACAGACCATGTGCAAATTGACAATACTTCAATTTATTTTTGAATGGCAATATAGATTGTCAAGGTTGTGTATAATTATAATAAATATATAAACTGCTACTTGAACCAGAAATGACCACCCATGACCTCATTTTTATATCAGTGTTATTAAAAGAAGGTTTATGTGATGTCATGGATTGATACAATGTATGGTTTTGGACAAACAGACCACAGGTAAGAAATGGCCATTTTTGGTGCCTCACCCGGTCCTGTTTGCTTAGTCAGGTGTGGTTTCTCTCATGCTTCTCTGTCCCAGTCAGGTGCAGACTCTTCAACAAACTCCACTGGATGAATTATCTATGAGCAGTGATTTGTTTCCACCCACTGCAGCCCAAACACAGCAATTGCTTCACCTCTGGGGAACTCCAGTCATGTACACATCCTCATTGACAGCAGTGCCATGGGAATCCCTGCATCCTCCCCTCGTGCAGTATCACAGAGTGTCTGCATAACCTGCAGAAATGTATCAAAACACAACAGACATGCTCATCATAACCTGCAGAAATGTATCAAAACACAACAGACATGCTCGTATCCATTTCTCTAAAGATGCTTTAAAAGCTTCACCAAGTCCCTGTTTCTTCCAGTCTTTGCACACTTGCTGAGATAAAGTCTAATAAAATAGTTGAGCAGTATCATTAATTATGGAGGGAAGGTTTGGGATTTAGGTGTGGGGAAAAGTCCTTCCTATAAAAAGTATATATGGGGATGTATACACATATAGATGTGTGTATGTAGAAATGTTAAGATCTAAAAATAATGCCCCTAAGCTACTTTGCTGTCTAAGCATCTCCAAAGACTAAATCAGCNAAAATGTTAAGATCTAAAAATCAATTCCATGTGCTTAACAGTCAGTATAGGGGAAAATAGTGCCCTTAAGCTACTCTGCTGTCTGAGCATCTCCAAAGACTAAATCAGCNCCACTTGACAAGGTAGAACATGACTTGCAGGGCACACACTGCAAGGGTTAACCAGTAAGTGTCTGTGTGTTTTTACTCTCCTTGAAAATGGCAGACTGCATAATCTCAGGAGATAATCTGCTATAGTGAGAATGTATTTTTGGGTTCACAGAGAACACACGAAAAAATAAGCAAAAGCTTTTAAAGATGAGTTCTTGATAAATGGATTTCTAGCTATTTCAAGGAGTGAGTCAATAGCTATTACTGCCAAAGTGAGAAGCAGCTATACAGCCCCCAGCTCTGCTACAAATTTCCAGTCTGACAATAGTCTCCTTTCCAGTAAGGCTACGTAGACAGAGTTCTGCAGGGAAAATACTCCACAGGCATATGCATAACACTGGCACTGTTGGTCTTGGACTCACCTGGAATCTCTGTTCTTTACTGTTGTATGGTTAAAGAGTAGAAAGGTGTTCTTTTCAAATGATAGGCATATAAAGCACTTGATTGCCACCATCAAGTTTGATGAACAAGAAAGAAAGGGGAAACACAGCTACACTCACATCTAGCACTGCTTTTACAAGTGTTTGCTCTGCAGCAGTGACACAAAGATCATTCCAGAGTCCATGCATCATATACTGATAACCACTGATGTATGGAGTTATAAAGGTTGCAAACAAGTACTGTAAGTACAGCCAAGAATATAAAAGTATAGTCAAGAGTAGATCCAAATACAGAAAACTAACATACTGAGAGGGTGACTGAGGAACACACACTGAAATTCCAGAGAAGACAAAAAAAAAATCTATTTTCACAGTGATTCCTGTCCTGCTTAAGAACCCATCACTGTCTGGTACTATGTTCCATACAGCAACAGACATGGCAGACATTTACAACCAAGGCATTGGCTACATTGGCAAAACAGACCAACGACCTAATTGTTTCCATAACAATAGAGGCGTGCTGTCAGTCTGGCTGGAGAGCTGAACCAGTGACTAACCTCACAGTTGTTATCTCCAGGGACAGACCTCAACTGTACCACACAAAGTTACAAATACAGTAACATCACTAAGACATGCATGAGGGAAAAAGTTTATGCTGGCGTGAACGGTGAAAATCCACTGGCGTGAACGGTGAAAATCCACTGAGCAAGAAGTGTCCCTGGACCTCCAAATGCTGGTGTTGTAGTCCAGCACAAACAGCAAAACCAGAATATCCACCTGGCTCCGACAGCATTTATATAAGCAACGTAATATTCCTGTAACACGGACTTTGGGACATTGCTGCAGGGCCAGTAACTTGATACGAGGGTTCATATTTGGAATGGCCAAAAAAATGTATTAGTCACCAAAACAAAGCCTTATGACATACCAAGGATTTTATTCAAAAGACAATATATTTAAAACTAGTATTTCAGAAATGATAATTCTTTGCAAAAACTCTTTTTTCTTTCACTTACATTACCAATAACTCTCCTCCACCCACGCTCCTCAGCTAAGGATGAAACACATCAACTTTACAGATGAGTAAACTAAATCACATGGCTGACAAGCCTGACTTGTTTCTTAAAGACATAGATTTAAATAAAAAAATCCTTCTCTGAAATAAATGGATTTTCACTAGCACAGATGTAGGGTAGGTGAGAAAAGATTGGGTTTTTTCTTGTATATTTTTCTTGATCAGCCTGTCAGTGGCCGGGCCAGTTACAGGGTGAAGAAGCTTTCAGGGTTTTTTCCTGTCTGAAGTGGATGCTCCCCTCTGGAGAACCCACCATCAGACAAACAAATGGGAATCACAGCCCTTGCCTGGGCAAAGCAAAGCATCGAAAATTTCACAGGTCTCAAGATATTTGTTCAACTCTCAGTCTCTCACAACTCAAACATTCCGGCATCTAAATTAACATATTTCCTCTGAGCCTGCATAAGAGAGGTGTCATTCTCTTGAGCAGCCACATCTGAACTGGGGAAAGTTAAAAATAAACTTGTGCTACTGAAAGGGAAAACAGAGACTAGACTGCATTGTAGCAACACCACTGCTTGTGGGCCTTAAGCAATAAGGTATCATGGGCATAAACATGTTAAGGAAAGCTCTCAAGGAAAACCAGTCTGGTCTCTTAATGCCAGGAGAGAACATCAGGGAGGAGAACTAAGAGCTCAATAATTAAAGCTGAGCACAGTCTTTTGTTTAATAAAGTAGTTTCAAAGCTAAGCCTACATACTGCTTCATGTACCTCCAAATTTCAGTGCCATTGTAAAGATAGCCCTGCCAGTCTCAAACTGCCTTGTTCTAGTACTAGTGGAGCCACATCAACACAAAGCTCAACACAGACTTATTAATTCTGAAACACAGGACCAACCTCAGGCTTCATTAAGAACTTGGCATGCATAGTTGTCATAGAGGTGGTGCATATGTGAAGCCACTAGGTCAAATAGCCCTGAGACTGAAACATGTAGGAAAAAAATATACAACCTGGCAGCATGGGAATTTTACTGTTGAACAAGCCTATTATTCTTAGTTTTCCTCCTATTTGCTGTGAGTAAGGCTGTTCACTGTTGAGCTGGAAATGTCACAGAAGAAATGCAACTTACAGGTTTTGGAAACTTTAAATCCCAACCTGGGAATCAAATAGAATTTTTGTACAAAAGCAATAGAGATGTTTATGTTCAGAGCTGAAAACAGTCCACTCCAGGTTCTGCCCTTGGAAAATGCCATCCTATGTTTGCTGGTTCAGAGGAGTTGCACGGTTTAAGCAGGCAATTCAAATTTATTTTCAGCCAAGATCATGGAAAAGAACCACATTCATATAGTTAGTGAGCAGTTCCATTGCTACAACTGACAGAGACCTTACTCTCTTTTTTGCTAAGCCCCTCTCATTTTACAGAAGATGAGGTTGTTACATCTGGCGAAGCCTCTGCGGTGACTGGAGTGTCCCAGGACTTTTTGTGTTCTATGAAACAGATGCAAACTTCACCTGCTGACAGTAAGCTTACTGTACACGTAAGTCCAAAGATCTAAGTTCTGAAAACATATCTAAGGACACATGCTAATTAGATAAAGGATTAAAATGTGACATAAGACAGTAGTTAGTCTCATGACTGTTGCATAATTCCCTATGGCTAGGAAACATCATTAACAAAGGAATTGTGCCTAAGGGAGCAGTCTACTTTTGCAAATAAAACTATCTGTCAACACTGGCAGTTACACCCACTGCTGGCAATTGAATATTCAATAAGGAAGACCAAAGAAACCTCTAGTGAACATCTAAATAAACTACTATGTTAGGCAGTGTATCTGCAGGGGGGTGGAAATGATGCTGGCATTGGGCAAGAATAAAATCAACACACTAATGAATCCTCAGACAACAAACCACACTGATGACATGCTTCAGTGGGGATGCAAGCATTTCTCTATCTGTGGAGTTGCACCTCCAGTGCATCAAGAGAAAAGAAAAAGAAACAGAAGATAAAAGCTTGAAGGTTAGCAGTTACTTACTAATGACAAAGATCAAGTAGGAGAATGCTGACCTGGTCCCTTAGTAGAAAACACTGTCCCAGAAAGAGTTCTTACTGCTAAATGCTTCACCATGCAAGATCCTTACAGTACCAAGCACCCCTTTTCCCCCTCCCAGATCGTGAGAAACTCCTGTTAACAGCAAAAGGAAGAGTAATTTTCTGGTCAAAATATATATTCATCTGTACAGAGCCCCTTCTTTGCCAGGTGTGTTGAAAGCTCCCCCTTCTGTTCCAATCAACTCTAACCATCTTTCAGAGCATACACATCTTTTCCATCAGGAAGAAACTGGCATTCTCTGCTGAAAGAGGAAGTTCTGTATTATGCCTTATGCCCCAGGTCAAAATACTATGCCCACATCTGACAAGGAAAATGCAACCTGATCACAAACAACAATCCATTCCCAAAAGCACAATTTCTTCTGTTCGATTACACTTTTTTGTAGTGTTTCAATACAAAAATTAATTCCTCTTTATCCTAACTACTGTTCCTATTTAAGTTTGCATTCAAAAACGTTGATACTTCTTTGGAAAGAGTATAGAAGTAGGTTTTAGGTGGAAAGAATCACCATTCTCAGCTTAAGTGCTGCACAGTGCACTTGGTGATCAAGTTAGCTACCATCTCGCACTGTGTCTGTGTTGAAGCTGTGGTGCTGCCCCAGGATGTTACTTAGTTTAGCACAACAGCCCCAAAATCAGAAGAGCCTCCAACGGGTTCCTTAAGCAGAAACCTGAATTAAATCCAGGCTGTGCAATTGCTCAGCATGTGCTCCAATTGTCTACTACACACAATACCATCAGCAGCTGACGAAATTTCACTGGCCTAAGATTTTCCAGATTATTTGGAAAAAAAATACAACAATGTACCTTCAAGAAGAGATTGGGAACCGAGGATTAAAAGCTTCACCTTGCACCTCTTCCTTCAGTGGACTGTACATGTGGGAGAGGAGGGTTTGAAACAAACCCCCGTGGACAGCTCTTTCTCTGAGCTTGCTCTGGACATTTCCTGGGCAGCTGCAGCTTCCTCAGGGTACCAGGTGGAGTCAACCACTGCTCCCCATCACTGTGGGGACCCTGTCGGGCAATGCTGGGCATCCAGCCCAGGCCACACTGGCAGGCTTACACTGAAACCTAACCTGTTGCTTCTAGCTTATATATCTGAGCCACGCACCTGCTGTTACCTTTCCAGATGCTGTATCAGGGAAAGCAAGATGGAAAAAACGCACGTTGTGCTTAATATGTCAGGTAGTAAACTGAAGGGAAGCCTTAAAACTTTGTGAGCTCATCCCAGAATTTAATCCATATATTTAAAAGTAAAAGCTAAAGAATAAAAATCCCTCTCTGCTGCGTACGAGGGAGATACCTACGTGAGCATAACTTTTTTAGCAGAGCTAACGTTCATTCACGATCAACCAGGAGTTGACCGGTTCGGACGGTCTTCCAGGCCTGCGGGCGTCCACCAAAATACCCGGGTGAGCGCGACAGCTCCAGGGAGCCCANTGCGCATGCGCGACACCTCTGCCCGCCCATGAGCGCCGAGGGGCCCTCTGCGTGACGCGATTGCGTCAGACGCAGCCTCGACCTGGGGCGGGGAGGGTAACGGCGCGATTTTTCAAAATGGAGGCGCCGGGGGAGGGGAGCGGCCGNCAGCCCACTCCGCGCCCTCCCTGTCACCTGCCCCCTGGCCAAGTTGTGAAGCTGTGTTTCCTCCACCCACGGTGGAGGGAGGGGGACCGGGCCTGGGCGATGACACCCGTTGGGAGAGCCGTAGCTCCGCCGGCGCGCAGCTTGCGCGGGGAGCTCAGCCCCCGCCGTGGTTTGTGTTCCCTGCGGTCCTGTGAGAGCGGCAGCTGGTTCGTGTGGGCCCCCGGGGAGCGGGGCCGGAGGCGGGC
>VWZY01008179.1:483869-511492 GCA_013399075.1 Chloroceryle aenea
CAACATTTTAAGTTAGGAGTTTAAATGTACAAATACTTAAGTTTTCTTGAAGTTGAGTGTGAGAGGATTTCCGTTAGAATGTGGAGCACTGACAGTGTAACCAGAACAGTGCAGGTTGAAAGCAGAGAGCAAAGCAAGCACTGTGTCTGATGTTTGTGGGCACAGCCAAACAGCCCTTCTCATTTCAGCCCATCTAGATTCAGGGGTTATTGCTCCTGCTGCTTACACACTTACCATGCTGGTCATCTCTTGCAGAATTCTTCCAGTTTACCTGCTTCTCTGTATGTTTCTCATCTAATTCTGTGAAACTCCTGTATATATGGATTTTTTTTTTTTTTGGAGCCCAGATCCAGGACTGGATTAAGGGTGTAATGCTGTTCAGCCATCTTCGGTACCAGGGAAAAGTAATTCATCTAATGGTACCTTAGGTCCAAAAGCTGATTAACCACTGACCTGGATAGAAAAGTCTCTTCCTTTGAGTAGCGGTTTCTGCTGAATTTTGTGACTTGCCAGTCTTTTCCTTTTACTAAGAGAAGGAGGAGGATTGTAAATTGCTTCATTCTTAAAACTGCCATAATTGCAACATCATAATAAATGATGCTGTTTCATCCTCGGTGAGCTTTTGTTATTCCTGCTGTTGTCTAAAACT
This sequence comes from Chloroceryle aenea, assembly GCA_013399075.1. NCBI lineage: Eukaryota > Metazoa > Chordata > Aves > Coraciiformes > Cerylidae > Chloroceryle > Chloroceryle aenea. The sequence continues at coordinate 484,519 of VWZY01008179.1, forward strand.
CCTGAATATTACCTGAATTTTGTATGTAGTAGAACAGGAAGACTATTCCAGTATCGTGAAATTAGAACTTTTTGAGAAATTAAAGTACTCCTAGTATTGCCCGTTTGCTAATGATAAAACAAATATAATCCAAATTCTCTCCTGCATTCTGCAGATAGTGAAGCTGTGTGATTTCATGTATTTGCTCTTTCTGTGAGGAGCAACTTTTTAATTCTTAATATAATTTTAATAAATCTAGGCCAGTTGGAAGTATCTCTGATCCTGTTTGTGTTATTCTGTAGCAAAGGAACAAGTCTGATGACTGCGTTACACTTTGTATGAAGTCTTAGCACAGAAGTCATGCCACATGACTTAAATCAAAAAGCAGAAAAGTAGTTCAGATCTCACTGGCATGATGCTTAAACATCCTTGTAACATCCTTGCTTTGAAAATAAAAAAAAGCAAGACCAATAGCAGACTTCAAAAAGTTGTTTCACAGCTAGCTTTCAAGTGAATGCCTAAACCTTCTGGTTTTGTTTTGACAGCCCGACACTTCCTGCATCAGATCATCACAGGTATGCTGTATCTTCATTCTCATGGAATACTGCACCGGGACCTCACCCTTTCTAATATCTTGCTCACCAGCAACATGAATATCAAGATTGCTGATTTTGGACTAGCAACTCAGCTGAAAATGCCTCATGAAAAGCATTACACCATGTGTGGAACTCCAAACTACATTTCTCCGGAGATTGCCACGAGGAGTCCCCATGGACTTGAATCTGATGTGTGGTCTTTGGGCTGTATGTTTTACACTCTTCTTATTGGAAAGCCACCCTTTGACACTGATACAGTCAAGAACACGCTGAATAAAGTAGTACTAGCAGATTATGAAATGCCAGCCTTTTTATCAAGAGAGGCACAAGACCTCATACACAGGTTACTTCGCAAAAATCCAGCAGACCGTTTGAGTCTTTCCTCGGTCTTGGATCACCCTTTTATGTCCAGGTGTAGCTCTGCACGGGGTAAAGATTTGGGAACTTCAGAAGATTCCATGGACAGTGGAAATGCTACCATCTCTACAACCTTCACAGGCTCTTCCAGCATCAGTACCAGTGGCTGCCTGAAGGAAAAGAAGAAGCTGTTAGTTGGACAGCCACTCCCAAATAAAATTACTTTTTTTCCTAAAAGCAAGAATTCCAGTTCCACTTCATCGGCAGATGGAAGCAGTTCTTTTCATCAGTGGGGAATTCAGGGAAAAGAAATGGGCATAACTGGCAGAGGAAGGACCATGCAACTTACTGAAGAGAGACCACATTCGCGCTACCTCCGAAGGGCTCACTCTTCAGATAGGTCTGGCACCTCCCACAGTCAGACTCAGGGTGTATCCACTGTTGTTGAGAGGTGCCATTCTATGGAACTGCTTTCTAAGCCTCAAGTAGGAACGAGGGAAAATACAGAACACTTCTCACCTGCACACAGCTATACTGATATAGGTGAAATATTTAAAGAGAAGACTTCTAGTAGCTCTGGTTCTTTTGAAGGGCAAGTATCTCCACCTGTAAAAGATCAACCACAGTAAGAATCAGTTTTTATTAAGATGAAATTTAGAGCTGTCTTATGTGTTAAGTGCATTATTTTTCCTGTAACTATGCTGTACTATATGTCAAAAGTCTGTAAGCTTGTAGCTGGAATACCACATAGGAGCAGGTGATGGTTGATGCTGTTGCTGTGTATAGGTTACCTCCCCACACTGCACCAATCTTAAAGTTCACAGATGCAGTACACCAGTCAGCCAGGTCATTGTAGCTTTTATTTATTGTGGTAATACTTTATTATTGACTTATTTCCATGGGCAGCAAGTTGAGTATCTCTTTCCCCACAGTAACAGTAGGGTTGTTTTTAGTCTTTGCTGGAGACACCTTGACTATGGTAGTAGTCATTCAGGGAGTGATTACTAATGTTTTTACTTGCTCTGGGTTTTTTCATTCTGCTTAGACAAGGTAAAGGGGAAAAGGAGCTTGTTCAGCCTGAAGAAAAGGCTCTGGGGAGACCTTTGTTGCAGCCTTTCAGTACTTAAAGGAGGCCTATCAGAAAGATGTGGACAGGCTTTTTAGCAGGGTCTGTTGTGACAGGACAAGGGATAATGGGCTTAAACTAAAAAGGGGAAGATTTAGACTAGATAAAAGAAGAAATACTTTTTTTATACAATGAAAGTGGTGAAACACTGGCACAAGTTGCCTAGAGAGGTGGTAGAAGCCCCATCCATGGAAACCTTTGAGGTCAGGTTGGATGGGGCTCTGAGCAACCTGATCTAGCTGAAGATAGCCCTGCTCACTGCAAGAGGGGAGAGGGTTAGACTAGATGGCCATTAAAGGTCCCTTCCAACACAAGGCATTTTATGATTCTAGCATAAATTGACAATAGTGGACAAATGGAAATGAGCACTCTGCCATCTAGAGAAAGTAAATGGAATAAGAGGTTTTTCTTGGCTATTGACAAATGTTTGATATAAGCCTCTGTTCAGCAAGTTGACTGGACATGTGCATTTGTTCTAGTTGGAGAAATGCTTGATGAAATAAACTATTTATGTAAATATTAACATAATGCTTACTTGTATTCCCCTTGACTTCATAAAGACATGCTGCATGTAAGTGTGACAGAGTGTTAACATGAGTGTGGGGATTAACAGAATGATTACTACTTCTGTTACATGGCTGATTGTAGGAGAGCCTCCTACATCTGTAGTTAGCCTGTACAGCAGTCTTAAATAAAGAGTTCTAAGACCTAAATTAGATGGTTATATTCTGTGGGTTGGGTTTTTTTTGTGGCAGCTGAGTCCTTGCCAAAGGTGAGGTAGTGATCGTTGCAAAAGGAGCATGAATAGGTACAGGCTACAGTACCCAGTGTACATTCTGCATAAAAAAGAAGCCTGTTCCATGCTCTCTAGAGCTGCAAAAATGCCACCCGTGCTTCTTAAATGTTCTAAGTGTGTCATGGTTTCTGCAGCTGTAACCCTGTAACTTGTGTTGTGCAAGTGACTTTGATGTGATCTTGATTACATGTCAAACTTTTATTTTGCAGCTCAAATTATCTCTGCCCAATGAAGCCTCAAGTTGGTTTGTTAGAGCAGAAGTCCCAGGCTGAAACAATGCAGCAGTGGCTTGGAAGCATGCAAACAAATGGTGTGTTAATAAGCAGTTGTATATTTTTGCAATCAACTTCACGTAGTGACTTGTGACAGTTTCTGTGGTTGGTTGGGTTTTTTATTTTCATTCAGTTTTCTTTTTTAAACTTGTGACAGAAGGGATAGATGTGTGGCCAAGTAACTGTGATAACTGGAGTATAATGCTGGCATCTGAAATGCCAGTGGTTGGATGTGAACAGGGACAACTGTAGCTGGTTTTTATTTTTTTCCCCTGAATGTAGAGCATGGGAGACCCTAAACTAACTTGTCACTACAGAATATTGTCAAAGGTGTTGGGAGAGGCAAAATGAATTCCAGCATCACTAATCTGTGGAATCATTCTTAATCGAGAAAGATCTTGTTGAAAACACTGGGTTTTTTTCTTCTGTTTTGGACTAAGCAGTAACATTTTAGTTCCCTGAGATAGGGATTAATTTCAGAAGATTTTATAGTTAGTGTTCCTCTTAAGCCATTAAGGTGGTATAAGGAACGGCGTGGAACTGTTGTCTGAAGAGTGAAGAAATTGTATGTCAAGTTTGAAGACTTGGCTTCCTAAAATGAGGTCATTCTCAGTATTTTAGAAAGAGGAGTACACAATTCTAGAACCAGCCATAACGATTCAGCTGTAACCTGAACCGTGTAAGTGTAAATACATGACAAAAGATGGGCAGGTGGCACAAAAGCCCTGTTTATTTAGTTGTGCAAATATGCCCTAAAAGACCATGGGACCTCAGGATGAGAAAGATGATGAGGCTGCAGAAGGATGGGTGGAGGAAAAGACAAAAGAGACAGAAGGGAAGGAGTTGTTTTTTGTCACACATCATATTACCTCATTTACAATTAAGGTAATTTAATCATTAAATCAGAAATCCCTTCTGTCCCTTTTTGTTTTGATTTTATTGGGCCCCTTCCCTTTCTGTCTCCAGGGAATTGGAATCATGACACATGGTCTGAATAATCCTATTGAATTCTTGGTCCCTTCTCAGCTGTTCTGCAGGATGGCAGGAGGAGGGCAATATTTGTGTAGGTGATCAAGGGCTTGCCTGTTAAACTGGGGAAGCAGTTTAAGTTTAAAAATGTGGTTTTGTCTTTTAACAAGTGACTGGAAATAAAACAGTGGAGTGTGCATGTAAGATCTAGAGTACTGAAGCCTCTGCTTGATGCTAAAACACAAGTAAAGTTTCATTTAAGTTTCAGCTTAAGTAGTGGTTATCCAAATGGCAAGTAAATGGCTTCAACAGGTTAAAGTAAACATCTGTTTGAAATATTAATGTTTTGTTTATAAATGTTTTTGCAAAATGATTTGATGTATGTTAAGACTGAAAGCAGTCATAACTGAAATCTAGCACTGCTAGGTTTAAGTAGCACTGATTTTATTAGCATGGGTATTGATTGTTGGTAAAGTCACAGGCTAAGGATTTGAACTGGGAAATCCCATTCTCCACTTAAGCCTTTTAAGGTGATATTTTGAAAACCCTTTATAAACATAATAGCATTTTTTTTCTTCTGCCTGTGACTCTTAATCTACAATGTACCTTTGTGATGCTTTCAGTTCTGCTGAGACCACCTGCAGACCTATCTGGCAACAGTAATGCCCATGGAGGTTTTAGGTATCATCTGGATGTGCAGCAAGATGCCTCAAGAAATGCATGGGACACCTTAAAAGATATGAGGAATCACGATGCATCTGTCTACTACCCGCAGTCTTTAAACCAGAGAAACCCCAAGAAATACATCCCTGGAGCTCTCTGCAAACCTGACAAAATTCAACCACCTCCTTGTGGCCTTTGGTCATCTTCAGAACAAACCCAACCGTGGGGCAAAGAATTAGCAGCTCATCAGAAACCTGCCCTGCGAAGCGTCGTGTCCCCTCTCGATGCTCGACGGCTGAAACCCATCCGGCAAAAAACAAAAAATGCAGTGGTCTGTATCAGCTCTTAAAATGGACAGGTCTTGAGTAGGAAATGTAGAGTCACTGTCTCTGAAAAACCACCTGGTAAACTAGAAGCATTTGGTTTTAGAAAACAATCTATAATAGTTATATGAGTAAGTTTTTGAATATGGAATACTCGTGGTCACTTCCTGTAACCGGTGACGTTGCTTTTCTTTTAGCTTACAGAGAAGTTAGTCTTGCTCTCAAGTAAAACTCTTGGTGGTTTTTTTTTAACCTACAGTGCTGCTTTTTCCCCTCTCTTGTGGGTGGAGAAACCAAAAATATCCCATTAGTTCTTAGTGATCACATAAATGTTCTGGTTGGTTTGTTCCTGGGTACCACTCTTTTGCCTTTTGTTCCATTTCTTAGTCTTGCTCATCCTGTTGTTTGTCCCTCTTCCCCTCACCTTGTTGGGGGGGTGGTGGTTGTTTTTTAAGAATATAATAGAGCTGACCTCTCTTCAAATGATTTGATGAAAGCACTCCCTCACCGACCAGGCTCTGTCATGGTGAAGAAATGTTCTGCTTTAATAGCACTAGTAAGAAGCATTCATAAACTTGCAGGGCATTTGAGGAAGACAAAAAACACTTTTCTAAAGCATTTATGGAGGAGGAAAAAAAAACCTTACTGGAAAGTAAAGGTCTTTCTGTTTTAACTTGTATGTTTAATGTGTTTTAGGTGAGCATTCTAGATACGGGGGACGTGTGTATGGAGTTTCTAAAAGAACACCATTCACAAGAACTTGTGAAAGAAGTTCTCAAAATATCCTGTGATGGAAATGTGGTATGTTTTCAATTTCTTCACTGTTGCATTAAAGGCTTAGAGTTTTCTGTTCTTTTAGCTGTTGTCTTTTTCCTTTCAATGATTATTTGGTTGGAAATACAATGTCTACATCTGCAGAGCTAGTAGTACCCTCCTAGCATAGCCATACAAATATACATAGCAAGTTAGTGCAGAGCAAAATGGGAATTGACTTTGGGAATAAGTGAAGGGGTGTTGAAAAACTGCTGCTGGTGAATTACAGTATGTTGATGGTAAACTATGGCAATAAACTGAATCGTTTCCATACATGTTAAAAGGAGGGAGTACTGCAGTAGGTTGCAACTGTAAACATGTTTTTCTTGCCTTTTGTAGATTGCAGTTTATCATCCAAATGAAGGAAGAGGTTTCCTTCTTGATGACAGACCCCCTGCTCCTCCTGAAGACATCTGTATGTATAATTTTGACAACTTGCCAGGTAAATTTCTTCTTAATTTATGATAATTAAGGTAAATTTTAAGTGAATCTTCTTTGCAATTATCTGAAAAACAGTGGCAAAGCTAACAAGTTTCAAAGATAAAACCCATTTCAGAACAAACTACAGTTGAACTGGAAACTGTATTTTGAAACTTCATGAGAAAGGTTAAACCCACAGATTTTACCTCATTTTTTATGGAAATCATCACCCCTTTACAGTGTAGTGTAATACAATTAAAGCTTTCATGGTCATCTCATTCATATTAGAAGCTGCTTAAATACGAGTGGAAGATGTATTGTCAAGTCATTTTTTAAACACTCTAGTTTGTACCTCCTAATACTCATAACTTGGGGAGGAGGGGGAGAAATATGTATGTTTGAAAGCATTAACAGTATTTAATGTACACAGCTGAAGAACAAAAATAGGCTGAGGTCTCAAGACAAATGGACTTCTCTACTAATTTTAGATGAAAGAGATTTTTACCCAAAGCCAAGAAGCCAGCTGGACCCTGATAGCTAGTTAAAGAGTACATGCAGTGCTTTACTGTGCTGTTGCAGTTCTGAACTATGTTAATTGAAGTTATTCAAGTGCAATTATTAAAGAGCACACTTTTCTAAAAACTGGTGGAAATTATTCAGTTTCTTTGAATATAGTTCTGTAAAGTCCTTAGGTGAAGGTTATGAGTAGTATTTCTCATATCCATACTTTAAATTACTTTTCTCCAAGCTGGTGCACAGTGTTTGATCCAATTCCTTTTACCAAAAGCTTTTACTGTTTTCTTTTTTAGAGAGGTACTGGAAAAAATACCAGTATGCAGCCAAGTTTGTGCAGTTGGTAAGAACAAAAACTCCTAAAGTTACATTCTACACAAGATACGCCAAGTGCATGTTGATGGAAAATTCACCCACTGCAGATGTTGAAATTTGTTTTTATGATGGTATGTATTCCTTTTTGCAATTGTGCAAATACTTTATGTTGTTAAAGCAGCACTAAAATATTTCCAGAACCTGAACATTTCAGGTTGAAGAAGATACTAGAATTCTTGTTTTCTCTGCCTTTATTCTGTCACTCACAGATGAGCTTATTATTCATTAGTTCCTTACAGGTCCCTTCAGGGAGGACATGTTGCAGAAGTGTTACTTAGATTACACCTTTTTCATTGTTCACAAGCTCTTCTAGGCACCCTCATTTGACAGTCAACGTGCTTAGTGAAAGGTGCATCCCTACCCCAAGCTTTCCGTTGTTAATTGAGGGGATAGTATAACCTAGGATCCCTCCCTGGAGAAAACAATTGGCTGAGTTTTCCAACTCTACCCTTCATAAACTAGACTGCACCAGTGATTGTTTTCTCCCTGGAGACTGCTGTCGACCAGTTTGATTTGCAGTGTGCATAGACAGACCCCAGTACAGTTTATGACAGGAAAAAGAGAGATGTACCAGCTTTGTGATTCAGTGTGGAACTGCTGTTGAAAGAATGGGCATCTTTTTAAAACCATGTTCAAATACTAGTAGAGCTAACCAACTTTTGGCAGTACTGTTGGAGATGTTAATTTTTGTCTTGGGTTAATGTTTAGAAAGGTAGATCTGAAAATACAAAATAGGTGCAGCATTCAGCCCATTGAAGTAGTGGTCTTCGGCCACAGAGGGAACTCTCTTAATGCTGCAGTCCCAATTTAAGTGGCTTTTCATTTCAGCTAGATACAGAGCTCGTGCAGGAGTGGGTTTATTTTTGTGGTAAATCAGTGAAATACACTTCAATAGGATGTGATGGCAGAAATCTCTGGTTCATAGCTGTTGGTATTTTATACAATCCACACTAGAAATTGTTACTTTTTTTTACAGGAGCAAAGATACACAAAACAGCTGGTATAACTCGTGTGATTGAAAAATCAGGGAAATCCTTCACTCTCAAAGGAGAAAGCCAAGCAGATTTGAAGAAGGAAATCCAAGCTTACATGGATCATGCAAATGAGGTAACCTGTTCTGTACAGACCTTTTTTCCAGTGAAAATTTAGTTTCTCTTTCACAAATGTTTCCAATGTTGCTTTTCATATTTTCTCTTACACACTTGATCAAGTGGTTTTTGAAGAGCAAATATGAATGTAGAGGTAACAGTAACTAATGTGTAAAGTGGGTTTGCCTGCTAGGTGAAAGGGGTAAACAGAACAGATGAAGCTTCTTTGGGCAAATTAAGAAAATAAAACAACCACAAAAACCTGCCAGGTGTTTAACTGGTGTGCCTATTGTGCTTTCCATCTCCTGTTTCATGGTGCTCGACAGTCACAAGAGCTATTATGTGTTTATGAACTTCAGGAACAGTAAAAATAGAGGACGAATTACCTATTCAGTCTCCCTTATGCTCTGTTATTTTCTGCAGTAGTGTTTGTGGTTTTCTAGTCCCCCATCTAGCCCTGCTGAAAGGGGAGGAGATGTGATTATTAACAGCATAATTTCAGAAATTAAAAGGCAGTTTTGCTGTAGTGTAGCTTTTTGACCCCCCATGGTACAATTGGCACAGCTATCAGTGATATTCATTACCACTGGAAAAGGCATTTCCTTGTGCAGCCTCACCTGCTGCAGTAAACATGTATGAAAAAGTTATACTGTTCTCAGTTCAAGTTTAACAAGCTCTTCCCAATTCCAGGGACATCGCATATGCCTTGCACTGGAATCTGCTGTTCTGGAAGAAGAAAAAAGGAGTGGAAGTGTCCCATTTTTTCCAATAATTGTTGGAAGGTATTATCTTTCACTTGAAAATGGGCATTTGAGATGCCTGCTAATTAGTGTGATGCAGCTAATGTTTGCAGAAGCTGTGATTCCTTAACAGAGGCTCATAGCTATTATCAACTTGATAGCATGTCCTCTGTATGGACCCACAAAGCCCCTTTTGATAAAAGGACAACATACACTTTTAGACTAAACCAGGCTAATGGGCATCTGTAAATAACAAAACAAAAACCCAAACAAAAAGCCACAAAAAACAGCAATAAATAAAAAATCCACCACCACAACAAAAAACCTCAACACCACCAAACCCCCAAACAACAACGGGGCGGGGGGGACCAAACCCACACCAAAAACCCCAACAATTTGCAGAAGATGAGTGCCATCAAGTCCTTTGTACAGTCCATGGTAAACTGAAGGACATGTTACATCTTCTCACTTGTTTTAGTCCCTTTGGGACAAGCCTTTTCACACGTTCTCATGATTTTTCCAGAAAACCTGGCAATACTGAATCGCCGCAGGCTGTAGCACCTCCACTTCTGGAAAACATGAACTGCTCAAAAGAAGTTATGGTACTAGATAGAAATACAGCTGCCAGTTCCTCTCCAGTTCAAACTCCAAACTGTACTCCTTCTGTAAGTATACAAGAACATTCAGTGGAGACTATTCTCCAGCAGAAAGTCAATTCTTTTTTTTTTTAAACTAATGGAATTACAGTTGTATGGATGGCTGTAGAATTTCACTAGCTGTTTGTGAACATAGTGAGTAGAAATGTTAACTTGGATTTCAGCTAACTTCTAATGTCTGGTTTTAAGCTAAATCTGAAAAATCAAAATCCTCCAAAGCTCTACCACAAAGGCCTCCTGGGACTGGAAAATTGCTTACTTGGGTAATACGACTCAAAATGGATATTAGTCCTTGAGGCTGCTGTTATAAATAATCAAGTGTTAGTGTGTATTTGAAAGAGAAATCCCAAAATGTAAATAAATGTACAGCCAAGGAGGCTTTGTGTGCTATTTCATCCAGCTGGTTTAAAGACCTACTGAGCTTCAGTTGTGGAGTCACAGTCCTGATACAGCTCCCCCAGCTGGCTGAATTACACTGGGGCCTTGACAGAGACTGTGTGCCATCTTAACTTTGCTGGATTTATGTGGCTCTGCATTTCTGGGTAGCATGTCTGTTGGTAAGTGTATGTAAAGAGTGGAGTTAAAACTTGAAGGTTCAGCATTCAGACTTGTCTTTTGGCCATACAGCAAACACTTGGGTCTTTCTGAGACTTTCACTGTTTGCTTTTTCTTCTGAAGTCTATTTCTTAGCAAACTTACACAATAGCCACTTGCCTTTTTATGTTACTCTTGACCTGTGTATCCTGAGGTACAGCTTGTTATTTCTTTCAGGTTCCTGTAGTTATCTGGATCCTGATCTTTCTTGACCAAGCTCTCCTATTTCAGAGGCCTCTCCTGACTTGCAACTTTTCATTGAACCCTGAATCTTAAATACTGCTAAACACTGCAATTCATCTGTCATCTCTGACTGTAGGAGGAGGTATCTGAGTAGTAGAACTTCTACAGAAGCAGATGTGTTCCTCCTAGACAGCAGTGGTGGTGCTGTAGAGGCTTCCAGTGTCTGATCCTCTGTTATTCTAAGTCATCACTTGTCTCTCAATCTATAACAGGCTCTGTATGCATTGTAAATTTTTTCTTCATGTTTAATATTCTGGTTTCCAATTAATAGCAATGTCCAATTTTTTGTAAAATATCATTCAAGTGCTCCTCTGATATGGGCTATTTTATAATCTAACAGGTGCTGAACATTTTTTTTCAGGTGAACAGGGTTTTCTGACAGGCGAATAAAGAAAAATGGGGTATAAGTAGAAAGCCTGCTTAGGGAAAGTGATTCCTTTTTGAGTATGGGGGAGTAGTAGAGGAACTGTCGTAATACTGAGAAAGTCATGAGAGATCCTGTGGGGTTTTTATAATTAATAAATACTGTTAAATGAAGCACATAGACTAAAACTGTCTATATCTGGAAATAGTAGAAGAGGTGCTGACTGACCACTCCTGTTGGTACATGAGTTAGGTGAATACTAAGGCCCCTAATATGGTGTATTTCTGGGTTTTAGGTGGTGTCGTATGAGAAGTCTCCATTTATGACCAACACTGCTGACCCTGCTTGCTCTTCTGCTCATCAAACGGAATGCAGTCCAAATTCAGCCCAACTTCTAAAGTCTGTCTTTGTCAAAAACGTTGGTTGGGCTTCTCAGGTGAGAAATGAATACTAATAAAGGAGGGAATCTGTTCTTTTTTCCTGTTGACCTTGAGATACATATTCTTAAGTCATTCATTTTAAACATGATTTGTGAGGAATACTTTCAGTTGTGCTCTGCTGCAGTTTAAATCTGAAAACTGCATGTGGAAGGATCATTTCAAATAGAGCTCTTGGCTATGAACTATGCAAGTAGAAAAAGACTCAAGAACATAGTTTAATATTGCAGTTATCATAATTTTCCTGTGGTTGTTAGTGCCTATTTTGGTGTCTTCTGCCATTTAAATTTGACTCTTTACTAAGACATTGAAGCTATTGAATTTGTTCACTAAAGCAAAGTTGTCATGACATGTTTCTGACGGGTATCTACCAGATCTGTAGGAGAACATTAATCTACTTGTAAAACAGGAAAAGCTGTTTCCTAACAGAAAAATCTTTCCTCTGCTTTTCCATAGGAACAGCTTTATCTGGATTGCAGAGAAACATTTTTTTTAATGTAAAGTAAGCTTCCTGTCCTAACAGAAGACAGTTTGCTTTATATGTATTTTAATATGTATATAGCTGTGAACTCTCACAAACAGACCTTCTAGTTTATGTTTGGGTCCTATTTAAAGTTGTTTTTCAGGAGTTAAGCTAAAGATACTTCTTTATTTAACTTGCCTTGAGAAGGATGACTAAAGCTGACAATCTGAAATGTTAGGCAGCCTGATTCTAGAGACTGCATGGGACTGCTTGCTCTGAAGTAGCCTATGTGCAATCTTTAAAAGACTGACTGAGACAGCCTAAGTCACCTCAGCAATTCTGAAACCCTTTCAGCTTCAGTTAGTGGAAAAAAATCCAGGTACATTGTCGTCTTTGTCCTCAAACCATAACACCATTTCTCTTGTTAGCTGACCAGTGGAGCAGTCTGGGTTCAGTTTAACGATGGATCCCAGCTGGTAGCCCAAGCTGGTGTTTCTTCTATCACTTACACATCTCCAGATGGCCAGACAACCAGGTGAGTCCATCACTGCTCTAAAAACAGTTCAGCTTATTGCCAGTGCAGGGCTCTTGGATAAAAGGGGAACTTCATAGCTGCTATTCATTTTATTGTGTAAACATTAAAACTTGGCATTTCAGTAGCTTGTCAGTTTATTAGCTTATAAACTCCATTAAATGTAACAGCTATAGCTTTGACTCAACTAAATTAAAAAAAAAAGCTAGGAACCCATCTGTTTAGCCTTCAGAGTATAGCCATTGTTCATGTATAGTATTTAAAAGGAGGGGAGTAAGGTATTAATACTTTTTTCCTACAATACTGACAGATTAGAGAGATCATGTCAGACCATCAAGCTCCAATTAATGTCTAGACACACTTAAAATCTACCTTTAGTGCTTTACCTGTTTACAGTCAAATTTGGACATAATTATACTCTCCTGAAATAAATTATTTCAAGCATCTAAATTTTTCTATGCTTGTTTCCCTTTCCAGGTATGGAGAAAATGATAAATTACCAGAATACATCAAAGAGAAGCTACATTGTCTGTCTTCTATTCTTGTGATGTTTACCAATCCAGCTGGTCCCCACTGATTAAAACAAAGCAGGTGTCAGGACACAGGAGCTTAATAAACTCACTGACTTTCAAGTAAAGTAACTGATCTTACTTGGCTTATGTAAGAATTCTTCTGAAAGCTGGTAAAAAAAAAAAATAGGAAGGGAAAGTTGCTCTGTTTGTGTATAAATTGCTGGCCAAGTATCATACAAAACATGTTTTTCCTCCAAATAATGGATAAACTTGCTCAGACAAAACTCTGAGCAACCTCGTTCTAGAAAGCATCAACTTTTTGGAAATCTGAATGTGGTGTAATTTTTCTTCCTCCAGTGCTTACTCAGTGCCAACAATCAAGGAAAATGCTGTGCTGTTGAAGTGTTTGTATTTGTAAATAACTTATATTTTTACATGTTACAAGTAATATATGTAAATATGTATATGTTTTATAACTGGTTTTATTTTTTTTGTAGCAACAGCTTTAACTTCCCTGCACAAGCATTTTATAAAGAAAAAAAATAAATGCAGTGGTAATTGTCCATCTATTTGTTTCAAGTGATGGTTTAATGAGCCCTTTCCTCTTAAGTGTTAAGCTCAGTTTATGATGGAAGTTGATTGAATAATTTAGAGCATAGGATGATATGCTGGGAGTTTAAGTCTGGGTGAAATTTAGGGGGAAACAGTATAAAACTGTTGCACAGAGTTACCTCTAACTTGCTGAACTGAAACATTGCACTGGGGCTTGTGTAGTCAGTGTTACCTCTGGCCTACAATTAACTAACACCAGAAGCAGGGTTGGTAAGAAAGCAAACTCCAGGGACTGTGGAAACTGATTCAGTTTGTTACTTTGTCAGAATTACTCAGGTTAGATACTTCTCTCAGTTCTGATTTGTACTGGTGTAACAACTAATTACCTGTAACTATGGTAGGAGCATCAAGAAAGATAGACAAGTAGCAACAAAAAAACCCAAACATCTTAAAAAGAAATTCCTTTGCAGAATCATTTCCCTTGCCCTTTCAGTTGACAGGTGTACCTACTTGGATGGAATGACTGTGGAGTGAAGTGATTTAACTCTTATCAGTCTCTGATAAATCAAGAGGTGTACATGGCTGTTACGCAGACCCCNCATCAACTTTTTGGAAATCTGAATGTGGTGTAATTTTTCTTCCTCCAGTGCTTACTCAGTGCCAACAATCAAGGAAAATGCTGTGCTGTTGAAGTGTTTGTATTTGTAAATAACTTATATTTTTACATGTTACAAGTAATATATGTAAATATGTATATGTTTTATAACTGGTTTTATTTTTTTTGTAGCAACAGCTTTAACTTCCCTGCACAAGCATTTTATAAAGAAAAAAAATAAATGCAGTGGTAATTGTCCATCTATTTGTTTCAAGTGATGGTTTAATGAGCCCTTTCCTCTTAAGTGTTAAGCTCAGTTTATGATGGAAGTTGATTGAATAATTTAGAGCATAGGATGATATGCTGGGAGTTTAAGTCTGGGTGAAATTTAGGGGGAAACAGTATAAAACTGTTGCACAGAGTTACCTCTAACTTGCTGAACTGAAACATTGCACTGGGGCTTGTGTAGTCAGTGTTACCTCTGGCCTACAATTAACTAACACCAGAAGCAGGGTTGGTAAGAAAGCAAACTCCAGGGACTGTGGAAACTGATTCAGTTTGTTACTTTGTCGGAATTACTGACTTTAGATACTTCTCTCATGTTCAGTTCTGATTTGTACTGTGTAACAACCAATTACCTGTAACTATGGTAGGAGCATCAAGAAAGATAGACAAGTAGCAATAAAAAAAAAATACAACTTAGAAAAAAATTCCTTTACAGAATAGAAAAAAAATCCTTTACAGAATCATTTCCCCTGCTCTTTCAGTTGACAAGTGGACCTTCTCGGGTTGGACCTTCAGACTTGGATGGAATGACTGTGGGGTGAAATGATTTAACTCTTATCAGTCTCTGATAAATCAAGAGGTGTACATGGCTGTTACGCAGACCCCAAGGTTTTCTGAATCTACCTGCAAATAACAACATGCACATAAATACAGCTTTTCTAAGAGGAAATATTTGAGACTAAGTGTAATCTAGTTCCCTGTACACACCCTTGAAGAACACCTAAGAGGTAGATACCAGAGGCTGGGAAGGCATGAACACTTAGGAAGAGCAAGGGGCTAGTTGGTAAGAAACAGTCTGACAAGTGCAATTGCATTACACTGCTCTGTGGAATAAAAAGCTCTATGTGTGAGTAATAGGAACATTGTGTAAGAGTGAGAGGATAATCCAAAACACCCCTGCCCTAGCTTAAAACAGCTGACCTTGGGTGCTAAAACTGTCACAGACAAAGAATTTCAAACCTTGCCTTCGAGGGGAGGTTGAGGTTGGATATGAGGAAGCACTTCCTCAGGGAAAGGTGATTGGAGACAGGACTGGACAGTGCCAGAAGGTGGTGGAGTTGCTGTTGCTGGAGGTGTTTAAGGAAAGATTGGATATTGCACTTAGTGACATGCTCTAGCTGTCATGGTGTTGGGTCACTGGCTGTATTTGATGATCTTGGAGGTGTATTCCAGCCTCAGTAATTCTCTGATTCACATTCATCTGCAGGGGCTGCCTCTTGTAGGGAAATTCAGTATTCTTCAGCTGTTCACTGCAGAACAAGAGACCTGAATCTTGTAATCCTTTTAAAAAAGCTACGGCTAAAATTATTCCAAACACTTTCTCTAGCCTGGAAAACAACTGCAATAGAAATGACAAATCCTACATTTCCAGCACAAATGGGGTTGTAGAACACCTACTGTTTGCCCTTTTGAAACCTCTTGTGTTTCTAGTGTCTGACACTAATTTCTCATGACTGAAGTTAACTTTTTGTTGCAATCATGCTAAGCACTTCATTGTGTAGTCTTTTTATCATCAAAAGACAGTATTTCTGGTACTAGTTATAAATGGGCATATAGAAGAAATGCTTGGAAAAGCAAGGTCCTTTCTCCTAACAGTTTATAGTTCTGCAGAAGGAAGGCCCAAGAGAGAATAAAACTTCTGTATTTCCATCAGTCAGTATTGAAAAAATAATCTTTTATTTCAGTAGGAGTTTTAGTGTTTGAACAATTGATTACATAGGAATATGTAACTACATTTATGGAATTCAGTAACCATCAAATATGACACATTAAACAGCAGCTACAACTCTCAGAGGGGAGTTAGGCCAGATTATTATTTTTTTTACTCAGTAGTATTAAAACAGATAAAACAAGCCCAGACAGGTGAGCTCAGGCTGTGTTATAAAGGAAGATTATTTCAGTATTTAAAATAAAAACTGATTCAAACTTTGTAAATTCCTCTTTCTTGTACCAATATGTCAGAAAACATGTCTACAAATAGTAGTCAACAGCTGAGGAGCCAGTTTCCTCCTGCGTACCAACTTACCATGATGACAGGGGAGCAGCACAGTGCATTTATTCACACAAATGACCAGGGAAGTGTAAACTGTCATGCTCAGCGCTGCCTCCTTGTAGGAAAGTTAAAAGCTGTGCCTAATTCAACTCCATGCTCTGACCTTTCTTGCTACAAAAAGGCATTCAGTAAAACAGTACAAGAAAAATTGCACATAGGGCTCACTGTAGTTCAAGTAACAGCCCCAGAGGCTGCGTTGCAATGGCTTGTAACCTCCCCAAGTACCTAAATCCCACACACAGTGCTTGTGAAGGAGGCACGTACCTTTCGCTGCGGTTCTGTCAGCGCACCTGAAGTCCTGGAGAAGAGGCACTGACAGGCAGCAGGTTCCAAAGGGAGGCACTCCGTATCCACCAGAGCTCACAAGCAAGCAAACGACACCAGAAGGGTCACTTGGCCATCTCTGTACAAAGTGCGAGCAGCTCAACTAGTCTTGTAGTTACAAAAGAGTTACTAATCCCGATTCACAGAATCAAGATAAATTTCTCCTCTTTCTTTCTGCAAAGGATGCACGTAACCTGTGACCTCCCCAGCTGCATTCAGTGCATCACTGAAACTGTATGCGCTTCACATGTGCCATAGCATTGCTCTGCCTTGCTCACATCCCTTCCTCTGCTGCTAGGAAAGCAGAATACAAAAGCTCTGTAGCAGCAATTGTAACCAGGTGTTAGGATATGACCAAGTTATGTGTTCTGTCACTGTGTAAGTATAGGTCTACAGTTCTTAGCATACAGCCAGGAAGGTCAGTGGTTAGGTACTCCTCATGAAAAAGTAGTAATTAACTTCAGTAGTATTCCTGGTCGGTTTTACTTTTGGGTTGGATTTTTGTTTGTTTGTTTTCAATTCATATTTAACAATTCTCTTCTTGCATCCTTCCGTATCTGACAGAAAATGCGATTAGTCTCTTGTATACTATCTCCAAGAGCAAGAGAGAGACTACAACCACTCCACAGATTAAGCTAAATGCCCAGCGTGGTCCCAGGTGAGTGTATATTTGGCTCACAAAAACAGGCCCAAGTATTCGTGCTCCACTTCCAGAGGCAGTTAACCAGCCCATGTAGACACCCTACAGAAGATCAAAAGCTTATATTAGCAATACAGGAATTATTTGGCTAGCTAGTGATTTCCATCAATTATCCTAATTAAAAAATGTAGAGTGCTTAAGCAAATGCTTATCCTTAACTTATTAAGATAACAAGTACTTTGTTTCCAAGAGTGCTGCTCAGCTTCTCTAGGCATTAATTCAAAGGCTTCACTGAGCTACATACTCTCTTTCTAATAAAAAGGCATTCTGGCTCAAAGCAGTCTTACAGCAAAGTATAACAATGAAAAAATGAGTAAGTGGGAAGAAGGAAGATTATTTTCTGTTAAGCAGTAGCATCAGCTTGCTATGTGTTTCACCACTGTAAAACATCAATAACTGGAGCTGTGATAGCAGTTGTAGTCTTTGTTTAATATACTTAAGAAGAGGAACGTTTTTCTACACTGATACTCCAAATATAAAATTGATTGTCACAAAAATTACTCCTCCAGAATCGTCATGAAAGTCACAAGCTTTGGACTTAGCTGTTCTGAAATTTTCAGGCCGTGAATTGTAGTACATGAACTGTAATGCCATGAATTGTAGTGCAAGCCTTGCTTTCCAAATCATCTAGGAACTTGCCTTGGATTTTAAAAAAGATGAGAGTTTCTGGAAACATCTGCCCCGGTTGAAACGTACCATTATTTGGCTAGTGACAAAGGAATTCTAGCTAAATCACCCATTCCATAAAGAGTGTGCAAGTCCTAGCAAGAAAATGAAATAAGGTATTTAGGCATCATGCTTACCTGTGGCTTTGGTCCTATAATTTTGGAGTATAAAGTATAGGACATGACGTTACACACTGGATAGCCCAGCCCTATGAGGATGTCAGAGGTGATATACTGGGCCAGGTAGATCATGGGAGTATTCAGGCACCAGGACTGGGTGATGGGGCAGCCTACGGGTTCTGTGTGGTTGGCTGGAAGCTGCATTGCTTGTAAACTCCAGAAAGGCATTAACATTTCAGTGGAGGCTGATCTGGGAATGGAATTGTTCTTTATTTCTGTAAAAATGGTAAACATATCATTCAGACAAACAAGCCAACCAACAAACTACAATAGCAAGTGTTCAATAAAACATTACAATGATCCTTTGCTATGACTTGAATCGTACCTTGCCACTGGATATTTGGTAGCTTTTTCCCCCAAGGCAGTAAGATAAAGAATCCAACCAAGACAATCAACAAGCCTCCGTGGAGTATGGCACGGTCACCAGTCCTGTCAAGTGATTAAATTCCAATTAAATACGTCATTTAATTAAAGGGAAATTTATGAAGGTGCTAATGATGTAGCCCATTAGTTTTTTTCAAAGATGTTTGATCAAAACACTTGAAACAGAAGTTGCAAAATCACAGTAACTTAAAACCTGTTTTTCTTGTGATTCAAGGGTGAAAGACAAAGGAGTTATGTTAAAAAATGAACACCACAGCATCATCACTGTCTCAAAACTGGAAGTTCTTCGTCCTCATAGTAAACCCAAATTCATTAACAAGTAAAATCGAGTTAAGTAATGCAGATTTGGCGTTGCCCTAAAGCTTCTCACACTCAGCTAATGTAAGGAACAAAATTCTGATAAATTCCAAAAACTTACTTTTTCGACAGTGTTTTAACCACCAAGAAAACAATAACTGATTCAATGCCAACCACACTGAGGATTATTCCGTTGTAAAAAACGGCTTCTTTCCTGGTCCAGGAGTACATATCCATCGTCAGGGGAGTAGCTATACTAAATTGACAGAACAAAATTACATTCATTTAAATAAAGCTTCTCTATACAGCTGTTTCCATCCCTCTATTTTCCCAAACATCAAACACAGTTTTATAGAAGATCCTCCTGATGGACATGGCAGAAAACACGGGCTAGTTATAAACTAATTCTGTCATACACCATTGAACACTAAATCCACTAGACCAAATTCCCAACTGCAGTACACCAGTCATACTCTGAAGCATCATCAATCTATTTCATGAAAGGTAATGGAGGCAAAACAAAGCAATGGTAGTAGAGAGGAAAAAAAATAATAATCAGGCCCTGTCAGTATAGAAATAATAAACATTTAATACCACTTCAGCTTTGTCTCTAGGAACTCAGTTTTGTAAATATAAGAATATCTCCAATCAAGATGGAGACATGCCATTAAAATAATTGTTAGCTATGTTAAGAGCTCAGAAACCACACAACTCTAAATTGAAAAAAGGAAGTACAAGGCAGCTGGAGGTAATGTTGCTGTGTTTCACTTGTTTTCTCACATACAGAATATTTGGGAGTGGATAACATACCTCTTTGGGTTAAAAAAAAATAATGTAAAATAGGCTATTTAAGAATACCACTGCATTAACTACATCAAACAATGGTCTTCTTCATTACTGAAATAGTGATTACCAAGAGCACCACTGCAGCTTTTGGTGCTAATGAGAAACATACTAATTACAGAAAATGAAACCAGTACAGAACAAGGTACTTGGCAGCAGACACCATTTTCTCTGAAGATTTCAGGCAGCCCAAGCTATGTTTTTTTGTAACACTTAAAAAGATGAGGATATAGGTCTGCATCCATTCAGAAGCTTTGACATTAACATTTCCCATACTACAAACTGCATGCTACATATTTTCAGTTATTATTGGCCTTTAATTCATTTAATACTCTAGACTAACTTGATTGCCTATGGTTTTCATCTTCTATTTCTGAAGAGAACAGTTAAGAAAATGAGCACAAGAGAAAAGCTTTCAGATGCACACCCAGTCTAACTGCAAGTCTAAGTATTTTGAGAGAAAATAGGCAAACTTACGTTTCAAAGACAGCAAACACAAACAAGATGACAAAGAAAAGAAAATTGATTGCTACTACAGCAACATGGTCAACATTTCCTTCCACATCCTCATCCAGAACACCACTTTCTGCAACAAAACAAAAGAATAAACTGCAAACAGCTTTCTTCACATGACCACAAACTCCAAACTACATGATTTCCTTCCTCTGTGAAGTATTTAACATGCAGGTGGGTGGGTGCTAGGAAATTATATTTTGACATCCAATTTTTCCCCCCATTTTGATGTTTTTACACCAAAATGGGGGTAAAATTATTAGGTAAAATTATTTCCAAACTGCTGTCCCTCTGTAATGCTAGGACTGACGAGTCCCGAGTGACAGCAAAATAAGGAGACTTCTTTAAATATCTTAAA
The DNA here is from genome assembly GCA_013399075.1 of Chloroceryle aenea. Classification (NCBI taxonomy): domain Eukaryota; kingdom Metazoa; phylum Chordata; class Aves; order Coraciiformes; family Cerylidae; genus Chloroceryle; species Chloroceryle aenea. The sequence goes on from VWZY01008179.1 coordinate 505,099, forward strand.
AGTGGAAACCAAACCACATCTTGTTCCTCTGGCAAGGTCTAAAGTACCCAACAGCAGAATTCTCTGCACTGTTGTGAGCTGTTGTTCCTCTAACCTGGCCATAGTGTCTTCATACAGAAAATACCCATGTGTGGTGTAGAGACAGCTCCCTTCTTAAACAGAAAACTATTACCACACTGAAACTAGAGAATTCCACAGATTTTAGAAGAGGTTTCAGATAATCTTTCACACACTTGTTATTTTTCAAGTGAAAAGGAAACTCAGAGTATGTAAAAATACTTGAAGTGTGTACAAAGAGGGTATATACTGCAGATAAGCTGTTGCACTGTATGTGGCAATTGGTGCTCTTGACTCTCACCAATCAAATTTACTTGCAGTGTAAACCTTTTAACAAGATGCCATCCGGGAAAGCTGATATGCAGTAACAAGAGCACTCAGCAGGATACAGAATTCATGAAAGTTTGACTGCAGTGTAGAAATTAAAGGGAGATTTTTTTCATGGCCATATTCACTTCATCTTGTCTCTCAGAAGAGACAGTTCCAGGGTGAAAATCTGGAGGATCCATACAGTTCTGGGTTTTTTTTTTCTTCTTTGCTACCAGACAGCACTATGGACACATATGGACCCAACACAGACACAAAGTAATTTCTGGATCAGCAAGGGACGTAGTCTATTTTCCACTCAGAGTTCCCAATCCATCAGACTTTGGAATATGCCTAAATTCTTGAATATAACAAAGTACATTCCATCACAGTAAGTTTTTCAAGAAAGCATAGATACCTTCTCCTTCAGAATTGATACTCTTGCACTGCCGTCCCATGTCATCCACTCGATGCTCTCTAGAAATTGAGAACTGTTTTCATTAATACACATCTTTATTTGATGTACTGCTGAGAGAAGTTTCTATTCAAATATTTCTAAATAGCATAATCTTCCATTCTAACTATTCCCAGCCCCTTTAAACGTCACCAGCGTAGTCTACATTTAACTGCAGTGAACATCACCATGGTCAAGAACAGAAATACTCGAGCAGGAGAATATCACCTCTCTCACATATCTGTGAGCATCCCTCCCCCTCCTCACTGCCACCAATGGGATACTGCATAAAAATCCCCCCTTGAGAGTCTCAAAGGAAAGACTCAACCAGTGAGAACCCCACAGACAAGATAACCCTATTCTTCTTTAGGGAAAAGACATGGGCAAAACCCACCAACATTAAAAATATACCAAGGCTAAGCTAATAGTCTTAACAGCTCTATTTTTTTTCTCAGTTTACATTCTAGCTGTAACATTGCTATAATTAATTCATGAGCATAATGATAAACATATGTATTAAAGTGGGTAGAAATTCTGAAAAATAAATAATAGCTTGTAGTTTTAGTGCTCTGGATTTCAGGCTTATTACTCCTCCTTATGTTACAAGCCACCCACTAGAACAAGGCAGACCACTCCTCTTTGTTCACTTGATTACCTGAATATGACAAAGATAAGAATAATATTAATAACTCCTAAGAGAGCTCCAAATAAAACTGGTGCTGTATACATGTTCAGCTGAAGATCAACTAATTTCCATGTAATTCCTTCTTCTCCAATAAGTGTAAAACATGTCTGAAAAACTTAAAAACATGAATGTATTAAGAAAATCCTGAGAATCATTAAGAAAATATTAGAACATATGTGAACTAAACATATAAAACTGGGTAAGCAAGGTTGTTCTAATTGCTAAGTAAAATTTAAATCTTATACCTGTCAAACATTTTGAGAATCATACTCTAACTATGATATTGGACTATCCCTCCTGCTAAGGCCAAGCTAGAGAGAAAAGAAGTTGTGGAGGCTTTTTTTAAATTAAAATTTAAAAATTAAATACATTTTAATTAAAATTTAAATTGGTGCAGGAGAAATGATTGTAAGACTGGAAGGTCATTTGCTTACTACTGTTAGGATACAGCCTGGGAGTCCCTATCAAATTAGGGAAGAGAGTTACTGAATTTATACTCTATAAAAATCAGAAAGAATGCAGATTTTTTTTGTTGTTCTAGATCCTTTAATGTGCTATCAACAATACCATATCAACAGGAGGAAAAACTTTCTGCCCTAAACATTCACCTCATTATATCACAAAGAGCTCTTCAGTTCTACTAAGTTGATAATCTCCAGCTACAGAAGACCAGTAATCAGTAGAGGCTGTTGAGGACAAAATAGCTGGTCTCTCTTTTACAACAAAAGGCAAGGCTAACACATTTCTCCCATGAAACAGACATAGTATCTCAGGAGCCACAGTTGCTAACAAACACCCCTTCAACTCTTTACTTCCTTAGAGTTCTGGAATACATGTGCTATGCCTTAATTTTTTTGCCAGTATGAAGATTTTGTGATCGTTGCTACAAGATGAAAAAAATCTGTTGGATGCTATTTCCCACAATGTGAGGCAAGGCAAAATTTTCAGTCATTTCAGAAAGGTGGGAATGTTTGCCCAAGTACAGTGATGTTCAATTCCCTTCTCCATTAATAAAGTGCAATTGGTCATAGCCCATTTAGTGGGTGCTAGTACAGGAGAGCATTCTGGAACTTCTTTTTCCTGCAACCAGCAATCCATAACAGACAGTTTTTAACTACAATTAGAAGTCTTTGGACTAGAACATTTCATTCCTACTGGCATACACAAGTATATATGAATGGATCCCACTTACTTTTGACACCACTGACAAACTATGCCTTAAAATAATTCCCACCATACAACTGAGGATTTGCACTTCCAGTGCTCAATTTCATCCTAAAAAGTATTGGAGAAGTGAAGAAAAAAGAGTCACTTTACCTGGTCCTAATATGAAGCCAACTGCTTGGCAGGCACTAGTATTGGCCATGGCACTTGTCCTCTCTGTGAGAGAAGTGGCCCCTGCAATATACGATCGAACCACTGCCACGTTTCCTTGAAAAACAAACCCAAGACAGTGTTTGTGTAAATACTAAGATACATTCTTAAATTTTCCAGTTACATTTATTTTGGGGAGGGGTTCTTATTTTGCAAGACAATAAAACCCAGCAGTCCCTCTAGTATTTACACACAACTGAATGATTTTATTGTAAACTAGCAGTGGCTGACTCTTGGCTCTGGTAAGTAATAAGTTATCATTCACATAATGGTAAATCTGCTACTAAAATAGCATGTTAACCATTTTACACAAGACATAGAATGCAGTAATTTTCAGAAATATGAATTCTGCTGTGGTTACCTGCTCCAAACCCCACAAGAGCACGTGCAATCAGCATGTAGTATTTGTTGTGTGAATGAGGTACATGGACGTAGGCATAAAGACAATTAGCAGCTACTGAAACAGCAGTTGAAATAACGAGAGGTTCTCTCCTTGGCCGGTGATTGGACCACAAGCCAAACAGGGGAGAGGCAACCATCTGGCCAATGCTGTATGAAGCTATAATCCAGCCCAAGAAACTCGCATCTGCTGTCGGATCGATCTGCAGAAACAAAAGCATCAGTTGTAGTGGTGAAGTATTACCTTGCCTAGCTGTTGCTAGAGCTGTTCTGTAATTCCAGGAGCAGTAAAAGCCTAGCACAGACTGAATTAAAGTTCTCGAGACTTCTTATGCCACTTTTAACACGAATGCAACAAAGAGGGGAAAATACCCAACCAAACTAAAAACACCATCGAGGGGCAGAGGCAATTCCCTGTTCAGAATGCCAAGAAGGTCTATGTGCAACAATCTGACATTTACAGAGCAACTTCTACCTTTAGCTTCCCTTTTTTTTTCTCCTTTCTCTCCAAAATGCAGACGAGCCTTGTGTATTACATTTTAAGAATACAAATGCCTTCGGATAAGGAAATTTCTTTTGGTTCACTGTCCAAGAAAACAGTGAAATTCTACTGGCAAGCCAAACATTTCTGGATTATGATCTACCTTTCTCAATCCAGGAAATCAGCTGACACATTTTACATGAAGTAATGAAAGCTGTCTAAGCAGAAGGCAAGATAAAACCCTCTTAAAACCACAGGCTTCCCTTTACTGTTTCTTTTCCTAAATAAAATGCCAAGGTTTCTATTACAAGGTTTCTGCTCTTTCTGAGCAGAAGTCTCCTGTTCTCATTAATTAAACAAACAAAAAAACAAACCCCAAAACATATTTACAAACCTTTTGGAGATATGGCCACACAGACATAATTACAATTGAGAAACCTGTAATGCAGTAAAAACATAGCTGAAGTTACTTTATTTGCCACATTTGTCAGTAATTTGCTTTACTGCAACAGTTATTACAGGATCATGCTCCTGCTCCTAGATGTTTTGTAGACTAAAACTGGGCATCATCCTGTCACCTCAAAAACCTAACTATTGTGTATTTGTTTAAGGGGTGGTAATTCCTTCTGACAGGAGGATGTATTTTTAAAAGGACATTTTATAGGTGTGTACACACTGAACAAAAAAAAAACCTTATGAAAAGAATACTGATGTGCCAAGCAAACTGCAAGGGATTTTTCTCCCAATGGAAAGACAACAAGGTCTCCAGAGTAAAAATATTTTCCTGATATACTGACATCTTTGTATTCATTTATTAAAGAAACATTAATTCATCAAATGAAAAAAAACCCCAACACTGAAGTGTGGTATGCTTTTCAAGATGATTTCTAGGCCCACAGAAAATCACAGGAAGTCAATAAGTCACTAGAAGTCTTGTTTCCAGAGGGAGTTATTTAGGAATGAAACAGTAATTTGTTCTGCAGTGGAGATGCACAGTCCCCTAAGAGAAAACAAGTTCTCATACACATTTTTAAATAGAGAACATACATTCCCACAAAGATCTTACCTCTTAAGAACTGTATTTCAGCTTTATTTCTATTTCCATTCCCTAGAAGTTTCACTCTGGATGATACATGTGTGACCTTTGTTGGTTCTGAGCAATAATCTTACTCTGCCACTCTGTTTTACTATTATAGGGCCATAAACCAAAGATTTAAGTAATATGTCAATAGTCAGTTAGATTATTCATCTTATTAAATGTAAATTTGTGTTTGATTTGCTAGTCATGTCTTCCCTTCTGAAGAATCAGAAAATGCCCCTTTTTAAGGTTATAAAAGAACAGTAGCACTAAAGGAGCTATGGAGCTGAACTCTAGAAAACTGCCATTTTCTAACCAAAATATATTCATGAAGGAAATGACAGTGATACCCACTTGTGCTTTACTCACCTACACTGCTGAGAAACATAGTGAGATACATGATCCAGATGGATCGCCACCTGCTCTTATAATGCTCTTCTGTTTCCACAACATCCCTGGTTTTGAACCACAAGAGAGAAAGAAATCGTTACCATATTCCCTTCCAGTTGTTCCCACGGGACACTGGAGAGGTTTATCACAAACCTCTAAATACAGTTGTATAAATGGTTATGCAGCATTGGACTTCCATGTAGCAGAAAGTACTTTGTGAACAGTAAGTAATGTTTCTAAAACTCCTAAGATCCTTCTGAGACCCACATACTTTTTCAGAACCTTTCAGAACCTCTTACAGTTAATTTCTTTTGAAATATTGTAAACAAAATAATTTCTGTCCAAAAGATGCAAGACCTGGGTTATATATACCTAAACATAAACATTGCTTATATAGGTCTGTCCTGGTGTTGGCTGGGATAGAGTTAATTTTTTCCTAGTAGCTGGCACAGTGCAGTGTTTTGGATTTAGTGTAGAATATTGTTGATAGCATGCTGATGTTTTAGTTGTTGTCGTGTAGTGCTTATCCTAAATTAAGGATTTTTCACTTTTCCATAGTGTCTGCCAGCAACCAGGTGCAGAAGAATCTGGGAGGGTGCTGACCCAAACTACCACGGGATATTGCCTATCACAGGATGTCAGGCTCAGCTAAACCACGAGGGTCATACACAGATTTAGGCACAATTTCCATGCTGATACAGCTATTCCGCAGCATGATTTGTACATTACTTCTTTAGGAATGTTGACAGCATTGAAGTGTCTCAGCTCAATGAAACTTTAACCACATAAACAAGGTTTCTAGAGGTACTTTGTAATCCTACTGCCTATCACAACTGGAAAAAGTAAGTCGAGCTCTGGTATGTGTTACGAATACACTGCGTTTGGTTACTGTCAAGATCTGGAAATCGAACACACACTGCGAGTGTGAGGACACTTCAGCAGAGACAGCGGTGGCAGCGGCAGCAGCCACCCCACCGTCAAGAGGACACTGTTTTCCTGACGGAAGAAAACAAGTGAGCACCTGCTGCCCATACAAGGAGGGTGCTATTTAAATACCTAGACTTCAGCACCACAATAATAGATTTTTACGCTTTTTAGAAACTTCCTATGCCGAGTGCGTTTGCTTTTTGACAGACGGAACCAGCCCCCGCCGCGGCGGGCCCAGTCCCG
>VWZY01008179.1:511868-532703 GCA_013399075.1 Chloroceryle aenea
CCCTGTCCTGTCGCAGGGGAAGCGGGCTGAGTGGCCGGTGGGCCCGCAGGGGCTGAGAGGGTGTGGGCGTCTGTGTCCCTGCCGCTCCTCGGGGCGCTAACGGGCCGCTGGGCGCCTCTCGCCTTCCCCCTCCCTTCCCCTTCCCACGGCCGCTCAGGGGAGCGCTCAGGTCCCGCTCGGGGCGGGCTGAGGGGCTGGGCCACCTGAAGGGATTCCCGCAAACAGGAGGTGAGATTGCGGGGGCCGCCTGCAGCCTGNGAAATAAAGCATAACCTGCTGTTAATTGGAAGAGATATTTTTTATATATATAAAAATAAAATATAGAGAAGCAAGTTACGGTCTTGGCCTTCTGAAAGAGATACTTAGAGGGAGCTGTTTCATATTTGTGTACAGAAGCAGTAGTCTGGGCCTTTAATAAAGTCTTTTTGTACTTTCCGTTGACATTTTTCTTGTAACTGGAGCTGCATGCACTGGATAAAAAGGAATAGCTGACCTTTTATGTGTTGGGTTTTGGTTGAATTTTTTGTCTGTTTCTATTAAGTATGTATGTGAACCAAAATCTGGTGGTGTGTGGTATGAGGGTTCTGGAAGCAAAGAAAAAGACTTCTTGGACAAAGGCCCTAGTTATATTTTATCTATAGGCTTCCTTGTCTTCTTCTCTGGAAAATATGACTTGAAAATATATGTGGTATTTCTGAGGGGTGTGTGGGGGGATGTGTGTTTTGTTTTTTTAGTGGTTCACTTCTTCACATGCCTTTGTATTTGTTAGAATGTCTATTCACAGCTTACAGTCACATAAAGCTTACTATATTAGCAATACACTTACTGAATGTTCATAACATGGGTTCTGGTTTTTGGGCTACACAGCTATGCAGCATCTTTCTCGGGTCACTGCTTCCAGTAGCCTGTACTGCAAAGGAATCATGATGGGACATCTCTGTGTTCCATCAAGTGATGCAAATCCAGTGGTGTTCCAAAACAAGTTCTGCTAATTCTTTTCTCAGGTTCAAACTCTCACTGCTACAATACATTCTTCTACTCTGAAGTTGCAAAAACTGATCCTTCAACAGTTGCTTTTTCTGCCAGTGAATGTATTAGTAATTGTCTTTATAATTGTCTAATATAGAGATGGGAGTGACTGAGTCATTTCCTACCCTTTTGTTATGAAGATAAACAAAATGGAAACATGACCCCAATTTTATCTCAGTAATACTTCTGAGAAGTTCTATTCAACATACTTCATATATTTGGATGGTTTCTCTTTTGTTTCAGAGTTTCCTTTACTCTTTCCAGTAGCAGTTCAATCTTGAATCTGATTAATTGAAATATCCTAAATTACTTTAGAGTCTTTAGTCAATCAATGAAATAGAATGCAGGCTGAGACAACCCTTTCACCTCAATCAATGTTGCATTTATATATAATGTACTTGTCTGGAAACTTGTTTTGGCATTCCTTTGATGCAACAGAGAGAGCTCAGCAGGCCAGCCTCACATCAAAATCATCTTCATGTTTTCTCTCTTTTTGGCTTTTTATTTTGGAGAAGATTTAAAAAAAAACACTAAACTAAGAAACAACCAGAATATGTAAGGCTGCTTTCTTAGGCATCAAACATTAATTAACACTTCTCAGTTACTGGTAAGCAGTGTACTGCTGGAACTGCAAACCTAGGTTTAGTATATTTTTGACAGCATAGAGTTCCTCTTGTGTTTATTTACACTGAACTGGCTTCCCAGCACCACAGAGAGTCCACTCTATGTTGCTGTCCCTGTGCCCACCACCTAGTTCTCTAGCACCAGGAAAATACCCAGCTGACCCCTGCTCCAAAAAGCAGAGGGACCTTGCAGAAGCTAGCAAACATTTCCCCTCCATCACCCCAACAGCACCTGAGGCCAGGGGATATCTTCAGAGTGGGCAAGGAAAAAGTTTGTTTGGAGGTTGTGGTTCTGCTAGACCAAATAGATATGGATCATAATAATAAGATGACAGAGACAGCTGTTTGGGACTGGTGAAGTAAGAACTAACACTTTCTACACTGTTAAAATAGAAGGTCCCCCACTTTGACTTCCTGGTGATTTCAGGTGTTTATTTCTGCCCTGTAGTGACTGAACCATTGTGTCTCTCTAGGCTGTTGATTCCAGCATTCGGGTACCTTAAGTTGTCTGTTAGTTTAGATTTTCATAGTAACTTACTCTAAGTGTTAAAGCATTTGTTGGGGTTTTTTTTTAGTATGTATTCATTCTTAGGTATTGGCTTTTTATAAGTGCAAAGTATTTGTTATTCTGACCATGGTTTTAACTTCTTAAGTTTATTTTAACAATAAAATGTGTCAGAATAAATGCACTTTAGTTTAAAATGAAAACTTCATAAATTCAGTTACACCACTGTATTAGGTTTTCTTAGCAAGGTTTTGGTAGCAGGGAGACTACAGAGGTGGCTTCTGTGAGAAGCTGCTGAAAGCTTCCTCTATGTCTGACAGTGTCAGTGCAACCATCTCCAACCCACGGTCAATCAACAGTTATTTTAAAGTATCACAAAGTTATTTAGACCATTTAGGATGGAGGGATCTGGAAATACTAGAAAGTAGTTGAAGGTAACTTACTAATCAAGTCTTTGTTAAATCTGTTTTTCTCTTAGGTGTCCTGGATTTACCTTTTTTTTTTTTTTTTAAATAACCTGTATCCTGTTGCCCAAGAAACCAGTTTTTTTGGTCTTTTCCTTTTTTTCTTCCTTCTTCATTGGAAGAGCACAGTAGTGGCTCCCTGCTCGCTTCAGTAAGTATTGCTTTGAAAATAATACTTTATAGCTTTAGCTCTATTTGAGCTAGTGTATTTGCTGAAGGAGAAGTGATACTGGGAAGGATTTTGATGGCATGATTTTTCCCCTGAAGGGAGTGGGAGCATCATTTTCAAATCCATGAGATATGACTTGGCAAAAATTGGAAAAGAATGGATAAAATAAGGGTTAGGATATGTGTTCAAGAGACCAGCGAAGACAAATTTACAAAAATAAGCTTTCTTGACATCAGTGACTGTTTCTTATAAACAAGTAATTACATAAAGATCTAGTCTCCTAGTTATTTAAAACCAAATATAGTTTCAAGCCTTTATTCTGAGATGTGCTTATAAAAGCTTGTGTTGAGTGAAAAGTTTCTGCCATCATGGCTATATTGACAGTACGGAGATCAATGCCACTAGGTTTTACTGGCTCAAGTAAAACAGAGTTGGTAAAATAGAAGATGTGTAGCTCTGTGACCTAATTAGGCATGCTGAATTCCTGCCCTTAAGTTCCTTTTTCCTAAAAAGATAGAGTTTCTATTAACTGCCTTTGTACTTCATTTAAAATCAAGAGGATTGACAGGAATGTCAAGGTCAACTTTCTTGGAAGCCTTTGTTGCAGTATCATTGTATGGCTTTTTGTTAATACAGGTACCAGAATAAGAACCTAATTTGTGTTGCAGTCAATGAACTTGCCATTCAGGTTAACCTCTTTCTTTAACTGCTTTGTTTTTTACCTGTTCTTTTTTTCAGATGTCAGTTTGCTGCTAATGGGTGTAAGTAAATTAGATGTCTTGTACAGAAAACTTCTCCTCACAAAACTTTTCATCAGAGGATGGGGAAAGCCAGAGGATCTGAAAAGGTGATTGTTAATAAATAACATCATAAAATGTGCTTGATATTAAAAGAGGGAAAAAAAAAAACAACCAAACCCATGCAGCAACCCTTGAAGTACCAACAGTTCTTACTGTCTTGTATTTAAAAAAGAAAGAAAACACAAACAAACTGAACAACAGTCATCTAAAAGGTGAGGGAAACATGGCCTGCTGGTGTGAGAAACAGAAAAATAATTTCTACTGTATAATAATCCATCCATGGGAAGATAATGAGCTGTTCCCAGCAGCCTGGCCTTACCTGCATGAAGAAGGAAGAATACCACCTGTCTTCTCTCACCAGCTATGCCCTGTCATGACAGAAACAGTGTCAGCATCAATTTTTTTCCTTCCCTTATTTGTTTAGTTTATTTTAGTGATCACTGTGAAGCTCTATAGTAGAGATTATTACATTTCATATACTTCATGCATTAACTGAGTGTATACAAAAAAGTGTTTGTAACTTTTTATATTTTTTTTGTGGCTTACTTTAGCTCCTGAAACCCACACACATCTCTCTCTATATATAATTACTTTTTTTTTAGATTAAAAGTTGAATCTTGTCTGCTTGTTTCCTTCCAACAGAATATTTGAATTCAGAAAGATTATTGGAAACAGGGAAAAATGCCAGACGCTGGTTTCGAAAGATTACCCAGTGTTCATTGACAAGGTACTTCAGAGCAAGAGATGATGCAGTTTAACTAAATATGCTTTCCTCCTGGGTTATAAAGGTGAATCAACTCAGTATTTCATAGGCTGCTTTTACCAGATAGAAGACTTGAATCGAAGTCATGTGGATCTACATTTTCCTGGTGCCTGACATTATCCCAGCATGACTTGCTGCTGGGATTGGCAATGGGGGGCTTAAGAGAGTACACAGAGATAGGGCAGTGGATGCAGCTCTGACACTTTGCTTTTGCTGATCAGATCAGTGGCTGTACAGATACTGTTTTGTTTTTTTTTCCCCAGTAATACAACAGCTGGGGGAAAGGGATGTCAGATCTTAAAGCTCAAAAAGTGTTTGAAACTTAGTATGTGCCATGGAAGTTATTTAAAATGGGACAGCATTACACTTGATTCCTTGATTCTTTTAATAGATGATTAATATTTAAAAAGTTTGAAACAAATTTTTTGACAGTTGATAATGTGTATCCCTATAATTGAAATAGACCTTTTTTTTTTTTTTTTAAAGTATATTTTAATCCTATAACAAATATTTTTACTTTAGATTGGCTTTCAGGGCACTGATATGAAATATACTTCTGTCATCCCACCCTCTGTAGGTTGAGCAGCAATCCGACTGTAAAATCCTTGAGGGACACTTCCTTTCTCCCTTGGCTCACTATGTCCCAGGTGTCTTGCCAGTCGAATCTCTTGTGGCCAGGTAAGAAAAAATAAGTGGTATTTCCTTTAATCTTAACCTAGTACTGCAGAGAAATAAGAACGGTCTATGAGTGGGCCTTTGGGATGTGTGTTGTGTGTTTTGTTTGTCTGCTTTTTTGTTTGTTTGTTTGCAAATGAGCAGGATGCTGGAAATGAAGGATGCTGTACCCAGGACAGTTGTTTGGTTTATACATAGCAGGAAAAGCTGTTTATATGAAAGAAGCATGTTATGTTGTATTTGGAGGAACAATTCCAGCCTTCCATTTACATTCAAATACAAAACTGTTGGTATGTACTGAAATAGTAAGTTCATTTAATTGTAGCAAGAGAATATGGTGTCTTTTCCTTGCCAAGAGGAAAAAAAAGGCATCCTCACAGAAAGCTGGATGATCCTTAATAGTCAAAAGATACCTAAGGGCATTTTTGCTGGTTGCACGCTAATGCTGCTTTACAGTTGAAGAGTGGGTTTGGAAAGAGAGCATAATTTCTCTTTGCTTTTAGTTTTAAGGTAAACTCTAATGATGGATTTTTTTTTTATCCCAAGCTTTGCTTAATATGTTTAATAACTTTTATGTTTAAGTTTGTCAGCTCAAGTTAATATTGGCATTGTCAATTTTATCAATATTACTGGTTGGTGGCCTTCTGTGTATTTAAACATGTAAGGAATGTCAGAAAAAGTTTGATAGTCAAAATATCTGTTCTCTTCCACCTCTCCTCTTGTTAAAGAAACATTACTGGACTAATTAGAACTATACTAGAAAAAATAGTATATTGATTGCTTCCTTATCTGTGTTCTCTTACAGCCTGTAGTCAGGTTATGCACATTTTGACATTGTTACACGCTTGAAATGCTCTACAAATTTCCCTTAAGATCGTTGTGCATTGCATGAGGATTATTTTCCAAAGTGTAACACTGTTGTAGACAACAGTGCTTCATCTTGTGGGAAAGTACTAGTGGCTCAGAAGTGTGGCTGTGTTCATTTTTTCCCAGTAGTTAGGCTGTAAATAACTTGAGTAGCAGCGGAAGACATTAAGTGATTGATGTCGAATGTCTGGTATAGTTTCATGGTTTGTATGTTGGGTTTTAAATTCTTTTTTTTCCTTTTTTCTTTTTTTTTTTCTTTTTTTTATGTAAATATACTGCTCATCTAAATCTTCACTTTTAGCTGTAGTACCCTCAGGAGAAAAACAGCAATGCTGCCTAGGAGAGCTAGTCATACTTGTGTAGGCTGCTCTTCATCTGAAGTTCTATTCCTCTACTCTGCAAAATTTAAATTGAGGATGAGGTAGTAGTCTTTTTTAGGAACATGAGCTTTCATCTTGGCTTCTTTTCTTGTTTGACATTTATTCTGTCCTACTTTTGGATTCCTTTCTTTGCTGGATGTGTTTATGCAAAATGATACTGCTGAATTGCTGGCAGTTTTCTTGCACAGGTTAAGAAAGTACTTAATCCTCTTTTTTTTTTCTTCTTTAAAATAATTTTGCTGGTACAGCTTGTGAATAGATACACTTAGGTTGCTAAAACAGGTGTGTGTTTCCCATAGATTTCAATTCATCATACCCAGAAGATGGAATAGCAAGCACAGACCTGTGTGCATTCATTTAGCAGGCACTGGAGATCATGTGAGTATGTAAAATGTAATATTGTTTGCTATCAATAAATTAAATAATCAGATTTTATCTTAATACATGTTTGTACATCTTCTTTTTAGCACTTCTGGAGGAGGCGCACATTAATGGCACGCCCAATGATTAGAGAAGCCTGTATGGCTTCCCTATTGCTAGAAAATCCTTATTATATCCTTTTGTGGAAAGCAAGGTATTTATTCTCAATGCTCTCTCCAGAAGGTAGAAGACTGAGTTAAATTGTGTACTCCTATCAACTCATCAGTAACTTCTCTACCAGTGCTACCCTGTTTTATTAAATAGGATCTTTGGCTACACTTTTTTTTCCCTATCCCAACAATAAAGCAATAAAAATCTTATGTTGCAAACTATAACATCCAACTTCATTTAACCTGATTTAATTCTAGTTAAACATTTGAAATGTAGGCTTCAAATTTATTTAAATGGTGTACTGTTTAGTATATTATTTATTTTGGTTTACTTTCTCTTTTTATTTTAATTGCCAGCTTTTATGTGCAAAGTTTATTTTCTTTAACTCAAATCTTCTACATGGCTGTAGGAAACCTAAGGATCAATTGTAAGTATTACTGTTACATTCATGGATACTGTCTTCTCAAAATACCACTTTTTATTTTTATTTTTTCTCAAGAAGCTCATAGTAGTATTAACTTTGGTAGCTTATTAAGGAATAAAAATCTCAAGCATGAACCACTTATGAATGTGAAATTGCTAGGCCACTTTGTTACTTCTTTTTGTTATGAGATCAGGGTGATCAGGAAAGTTTGCTCAAGATGAACTTGCAGTATAGAGTGAGGTGAGTGTGGGTGCAAGCAAGTATCAGAGCTGTGCATGTGCAAATGCTGCAACTGTATTTCAGTCAGCTGTGAAGAATCTTTGTTTAGATACCATATTTTCCTCTTAAAACTGCTAAGATTTTGCTTTTTCAAGATAATTTAAGGCAACCACAGTCAGACATGTAAATAAATTTGGTGTTGCTTGTTCGTTAGTCAGTGGTCAGTATTTTGCAGGACTTGGCTTCCTCAGTGTGTTTCTTAAATATCGATTAAGAAGCCTAGTTAGGCAGTCCTGTTTTCTTGCTTTCTGCATTTTTTGAACTGCTAGAGTAAAACCAGAAATCAACGGGATATATGTCTGAGGCCAAGCTGTGATTTAGTCTACCAACATTTCTTAAAGTAGGAATGGCAGTTGATGTTATAACCCTTTTGACTCCTAACCTGGACATTTGACATGAGAAGACACATGGAGAAGGTGATTTATTTTTAAACCTGTCCATTCTATTAGGACTTCACCAGGAGTGCTGTCTCCTACTACAGCATTTTAGATTCTTCTAGATTTATTTAGCTTTCAGCATTTGGATTTCCTAAATCCAAAAGCTTAAAAAACTACTTTTAAGGATAAAATTTTAATTCAAATGTAGTTTCTAAATTTTTTTTCAAAGCAGATGCTGAGTTATATTTATTTTGGCCTAAGAACCACCTCTTTAAAGAGAGTGAATTACACTTCCCAACTAAAATTGCTTTTTGATAGGAAAACTGTTTAAACATGCATGTAGTTGGATTTGTATTTAGAAGTGTAAAATTAAAGGAAAGAGACAAGACAGAGTGTGTACTGGAATAGATCCACTGCTGTTTGGGGTTTTTTTTCCCAGTTATTGATGATCTGATGCAGAAGAATAAATTAAATATTTTGATGAGGATATTTCTAGTTCCCTTCTCAGTCATCAGATGAGTGTAAGCATGATGTAGAGAAGGATTCTTTGAAAGAGGAGTGCTCAGTCTAATGCCCCAACCAGTAATTGTCTCTCTTTCATACAGAGTTTCAAAGCAGTAGCAGTGGTTTTGGTTAATGTAGTAATAACAGTGTTTAATAAATATAGCAGCTGGAGAGGGCTGAGGAATCTCCTAACAAAGCTGTAGGGAAGAATTACACGAGATTATAAATAGTGGTCTGCAGCAGCTCTTTTTGTTACTCCTACAGCCTGCAGAGTGAGCTTTGTTCTTGTGCTTCAGAGTGTCTCAAATGTGATTGTGTGCTGGCAGAAGAGGCCTGTAGCCTTTTGTATTCTGCCTGTGTGATACTGAAAATACAGTCTGCCTCCCCACGTTAGAGGTGTATTAATTGCTTTGTAAAATGCATTTTTAAAAAACTCTTTAGAGCCCCTCTGGTGGTTCAGTTGATTAGCTTTCTACTCTTTTTTTGCTTGTTTGTTTCTTCTGTGTTTTAATGCTTTGCAGTACATTACATGAATTTTTCAGTACCGTGACAAACTTCCCACTTTACGATTTCAGTCTTACAGTGACACTGATGAGTGCTTCCAAAGCTGACTTACTGATTGCTCTTCAAATGTTGTGTGCAATTTTTCAATGATGTAAAACAGGTAAATAAGAAAAAAAGAAAAAAAAAGATTATTTCTGCAAATGAGACAGTGTATGTCTAGGACTGTATCATTTTGATTCTGTTTCTAAAAGATCTGATGTAACTTTACAGGGCAGAAGATAAGAGATTCTAATGTTGATAGTATCTGCTTCTAGAAGACCAAGCTGTCAGTGATATTACATTAGAAGCTTAGCAGGTGTCTATGTCTAGTTGTAATTTAGATGGAAAAGTTCCAAGTACCAGAGAATCTGGATGTGCTTTTTTTCCTGTTGAATCAACAGGGTTTCAGCTCCAAAATTCTCTGGGCTTGCGATCAGGCTTTGTATAGAAGTGTGGTAGAATGATGATAACTGTCAAAATCTAATCTTGGAAAATAAATCCTGTATTTTCCTTTTCTGGGGAGAAAAGACGGTCATGTTTAAAAAATGTCTCGGACCTGTTTGTGATGGGAGGAGCTCTTGTTCTAGAATCCGCAGCTCTTTTGCACTGGCTAGAAAGAGAAGGCTATGGACCCCTAGGGATGACTGGAATATCCATGGGAGGACATGTAAGCTTTTACATTTCCTGTTCAGTAATTTTTGTTGTAACTTCTCATTTGATTATTTAGCATACAGAAATAGCTTTGGTTTATAGTGTTCCTCAGTAGTACTTGAAACTTTGAGAGTCATGAGAAACAAATTATTGGCAATTCTCATGTTCTGTGGTGCTGAATTAGTATAATGCTCAGTAAGTCCTGGTGAATCAGAGCCCTTTGTCAGCCATCTCCCAAAAGGCTTAATAAACCTATCAGCTTCTCATACAACATACCTCTGTTTTGCTGATCTTGGTTTGTTGTTAGGAGCTAGGTAAATTATGTAGTTAATGGTAGTATCTACTGAAAGGAAAATAATTTCCCACAAAGCACAGTTCTATAACTCTAAATGTTGTAACTTCAGTTGTATAAATCCATTTATTAGAACATCTGGCACAGACACGGGGTATTTTGTATGAAGGGTTTTGTGCCATTGCTCAGTTTAGAATAATAACATAAAACTCTTCAAGTTTGATGATGTATAAACAAAGCAATTGAAGATGAGAGTTGTCTTTACCATATTGTGAATTCAATATGTAACAAGTGCCTTTCAATCTAGATGGCTTCGCTGGCTGTGACAAACTGGCCCAAACCATTGCCATTGATTCCATGTCTGTCTTGGTCAACAGCTTCTGCAGTCTTTACTACGGTAATTAACATAATTTTTTGTTACTATACGAGAGTGTAATCAGATATGCAAGTTAAAAAGTTTGGGTTGGCCACATCCACCTTTTCAGTTAGAGCCTTTCGTCACCCTTCTGCCTCTGTTAGTGACTAGTGGTAAAACCCACCCTTCCTGGATGGTGGCTTTGAGCTATTTCACTGGGTCATAGAACAAATTAGGGCCTGGGGTTGGTTTGTGAGACAGTGATTAGAGTCTTGGTCTGGGTGTGGGAGGGTGAGGAAGCAAGACATGAAAACCTGCTTGCTCCTGCTCAAAGCCTGGCTTAAATAGTTGTGTGATAATGTTGCTACTACCATCAGGGGCACCTAATATGTACTTACAGTTTGATTACAATAATTCCAAGAGTTATCTAGAAACCTGGGACACAATTCTACTGGAAAAATCAAGTCACAGAGAGGAACAGATCTATTTTCTTTATTTCATTATTTTACAATGATCATTTGTTTTTACTTGTATACTGGGTGCTTGTGTTTATAACCTCAGGGTGTTCTAAGCAAGGCAGTGAACTGGAGAGAGCTAGAGAAACAGTATTTTACACAAGCTGTTTATGAAGAAGAAATCATTCAAATGCTTGAATACTGTGGAGTAAGTATAGTTTATTTTCCCTATTTGCTAATATTTACATGTGCAAATCTAACAAATAATGTAAATTCTTTGTCCTTCCAGTAAAAATAGCCAGTTGTTATCTAAAACATATTTGCCTGATGTTTCTTTATGCGTTCAATGAATATAATCTTTGAATGAAAACCTTCTGAGAAACAGAAGGTAATATTTTGATTGTATAATTTGTGTTAAACATAGTCCTTGCTACAAGTTTTTTTCCTTGACCACAATTAGTGCAATCTGCAACAAAAAATTAATTTAACCAAAATGTTTAAACTGTAGGTAATATTTCCCAGTAGCTGACTTAATAATCTGGGAAACCATTAGCTTGGCACACAAATATATAAACAGGGTTTATTGCACTTTGAATCAATTGCTTCCAAATCTTCAATGCTGTAGAATATTTTTCAGATGTAGCAACATTACGTTACCTCTCTAGTTTGTCTAGACTGCAGGGTTTCTGTGTGCAATGCTAGCCCTTCCTTT
Organism: Chloroceryle aenea; assembly: GCA_013399075.1. Taxonomy (NCBI): domain Eukaryota; kingdom Metazoa; phylum Chordata; class Aves; order Coraciiformes; family Cerylidae; genus Chloroceryle; species Chloroceryle aenea. The sequence continues at coordinate 523,267 of VWZY01008179.1, forward strand.
GCTTTAGGTTTTTTATTGCACGGGAAGTTGGGATAAGCATGAGGTAGAGCTTTTTTTATTTAGCTTCTTGCTCCTTACAAAATAGAGTTGTTTGTCTGCATTGTTTTGTTTTGTTTCTTTCCTCTTGACTCTTTTTTAACTAGGGTTGGAAGACTCCTCCCAAAGGGAACTTTGTTGCCTTTCTACTCATTCAGATTGAGTGATAACTTTTTGACAAGTCACTTCTAGACAGTTCTGATAAATAAAGTTTTTCCCAAGATTCTTTGCTTTGTGACAGTCCTTTTTCAAATAAACTATAACCGGAGAAGAGGGGCTGGAGTGGAGATAGTGACTTAGGCACTTGCCAGTTTTAAGTAAAATGCACTCCAGGAACACTGCTGGAGCAGACAAAATGGAAAGAATAAACAATTCAAGATGTTCAGCTTGTGTTTTCCTAGTGTTGAAAGACAGTAGATTTTTTCAGTCCTAACATTAGACCTGGTCACATATGTTTATTGCCCAGAAATTGAAGCTTAAACAACTACTATTGCAAAGTCAGAGTTTAGTATAGAATTAAACCCAAATGTCTGTATCATAAGCTACCATATATAATAAGTACCTCATACTTTTTGTTTTTTAAGCTGATGGAAATGTAGAATGAAATTCTCAAGACATGATGATGACCAGTGGCATGCTGCCTGAAAATAACAAGTACTGTGAGCAGTGCTATTTGCATTTTTAATTTTTTTTAGTATTTTGCAGGTCTTAAAAAATAAGATTAACCAACTGGCTTAAAGGAGAAATTCTTCATAAATGACCTATTGTCTTTGTTTAGACAGATTCTTTCAAGATGGGACAAGACTTTGTTAAAAACTTCCCTGATGGGGTGGACAATCTGGAGGATGTGGACTTGACTTCCAGAATGTTTGACTTTGATTCCTCACGCGACACTCTATCTAAAGAAGCCGTTCACAGCTTTACCACAAATAAAAGTACTCTAAGTGCCTCATCAGAAGGACTTTTAATACAAGATGGTCCTAAAATGCAGTGCATAAATCAAACGTTTTCAACCAGTAGCAATAGCAATAAAAACTTAACCAGCCCACAAGCACATGGGATAAATAAAAGAAGAAAAAGTGACACTTTGCAGAGAGAATCCTTAAGGTTCATGAAAGGAGTAATGGATGAATGTACCCATGTAGCTAACTTCTCAGGTATGTGTTTATTTGCTTTAAGATGCAGTTTGTAAAAACAAATAAAAATACAATGGAAGGCCAGGTGTTTTCTTCATTCTTCATTGTATAAGCCTGATGGCACTTCAGTTGAAATATGAAAGTATCTTGAGTGGTGCTCAGTAGCATCTGTTTACACTCCATTTCCTAATTGTTTCTTCTGGCCTACTAATGATGGAGTAAGTTAAATTTGCCTTTCAGTACCTTTGCTTATTTTTTCCTTTGCCTTGTCTACTTGCAGAGAGGAGTTAGTATTATTTAGTATTATTTCAAGGACCCAAACATCAGTGTAATGTTTTAATTAATCTGCTAAGAAGGTTTTTCAAGCAGATTCAAGTAAATCTCAAAGGACAAATCTGATACTGACTTCAGATAGAAAGTAGCCTACGTAGCTGAGAACAAAGCTTGAATGAAACTTTTAGACAAATGTGACCAGTAAAAATACAGAGATCCTTCTGGGACAAGGCACTCTGGTGTTTTCCAGGACAGGCACAGCATACAGAGGGAGCTGTAGCCCAGTGAGACTTAAATCTGATGAACATGACTTTCTTGGCATCTAGGACAGATCCCTTTCAAAGGCAAACAAGTGATTTGTTCCTAGAACTGATTGATGGGGTTTTGCTGGAGTGGGAGCTTGGGATTGCTTTTGTTACAGTCTGTTCAGACAAAGTGTTTCAACTGTGCACGTACCCACTGAGGACTCTCGACATGTCCTAGAACACACTTTGACTTCAGACAGGTTTCTGACAGCGTTGCCTTTGAATGATCAAACATTCTTGATGCTGAGACCCTGTGCCACCTCATTTTTTAAATCCTGGAATTCAGTACTTCACTGGCAAAGGTTTAAAAAAAAATAAATAAACCTCCAAAGATTTCTACACTAGCATAGATTTCTTGACTTGGACAGCTTCCCAGATCACTGCTAGCTGGGCATGTTTTGTGACAAATGCCAGTGAAGTGCTTACCCTAAAGCTTTAAAAGTTATTTCAGTAGACAGCTAAAACTCTGTAAACTTTGTTCTAAGGACAGACGTTGTTGTTTATCTAGACAGTGACCCAGGTATCACTTAGCTAAAGCATTGACCTTTCCTGAAACCTCAGAGGATCTGTGATCCTAATGTACTTGTTTAAGTGGTGTAGTCCTTTGTGTCAGTTGTCTCCCTGGTCTCTGTGCTCTGGGAGACATTTCATCCCCTGCCAGGCTATCCTTGGAGTGCATCTAACGAGGAGCTACAGGAAAAATCAGCCTCAGATTTCATGCAGAATTGAATGAAAGGCTATTGTAGCATTACATATCCTCTGTACGTGATGTACTATATATGAGAGGGTCTGAATTATTTGACAGTGGGGTGGCACCACTGTCAAACATCTTGGCTGGCCATTCTTTACCATATCACATAGATACTTTTTGAAGAGAGAACTGTTCTGATTCAGCATCATTTGGGCGCGTGATGGGTTTTTGTGGTTGTTTTTTTTCTTTCTCTCAACATCATTTTGGTGTTATTCCTGTTAGTAATCTGGTTGGTGCAATTGTGGTTATGAGTAATAGATAGATATAACAATATGTTGGGATTTTCATGTTGGAACTAAAACGTGTAGAAAACAAAAAAGTGTACATATACTGCACTCTGACCTGTCATATGAAAAGTTGTCTTTTTCCTCTGAGGGAAAAAAGATATCAAGCTTCTATTCTGTTGAATTTCAGATGTCTCCTAGTTTTCTGATGGGAAAATAGAGATGTATGTGGGAGAACTGTACTGAGTGCTGTGTAGTTTGTAGTTTGTTGATAAGATGGAAGATAATTCTCTTATCATTCCTCAAAGAATTGTAAAGTTTCTGCTGTAAGGGTAGGAAGGGGATTGATGCAGTTTATTTTCTACTGATGCCTTTGCCACTGTAATGTCAAAAAATACATAAATTCTCCTGGAGACTTTAGAAAATGTAATTTTACTGAAGCTTAGAATAATCTTAATTTNCTCTTGTTTTCCTCTAAAGCTCTTGTTTGTATTAGGCATTGACTTTCTGAAGACAGTTACATAAATCAGATAGATATATATATTTCGAAAGATTAAATGCTTCTGCTGTTAATTTTAAAATACAAGGAATGAGACTGTACCTCTCATTTAGGAAGTCTAGGCAACAACCAAAAGGAATAGCAATATACAGGGTCAAGGTACGATAACCATTAGCTTATTGCTATGTAAAACTTCAGCCTCATTTTGACAGTTGCTCAAATTATAAATCTGTGTGTCTCACCCCTTTCCTGACGTGTTTGAGTAGAAAACTCCATACCTATTAATGCTTGCCCTGGTATTGAAGGTGGTGAACAGCCCCACTCATTCCTGAAACATGTTCAATACTGAAGTGAGAGATCCCAGAAGTAAGTGGAGAGTAGACTATCTAATGTTACATTTTTATTGAATGCTATTTGAAATTGTGATGATAGCTCTGTAAATATATGTAAGTACTTCTGTCTGCCCTTTCCTGAATTGTACATTTTTGTTGTTGTTTTATTTTAGACAAGCGATTTATGACGCATTTGACCGCTTCCTTCAGAAATACGCAGCTTAAAAATCTTCCCAACGTGTTCAAACTGATCTCCTTTGTACTTCTGCTACTGGAACTCATGTTTGAAAAACAAGTCCTTTGTAACAGTGATTCAGATGGTCACTGACTTTGACTGCTGTAGGTAACATTTATCAAAAATGGTACAGTACCAGTGTTAGTTTCATTTCAACCAAATGCCATTCTGACCCACTTGCTTCAGCTTTACCTGTGAAAAAACAATGGCAGCACTTTTTAGCTCATGAATGGTTCACGTACTTCATGTTTACTCACACTGTATATTACTTTAACTCTGAATAAATTCTGAATTGTCTCAGCTGAAAACTGACCAATCTACGTATCAGAAGAATGTAACACTTGCTGTAGGGCTACGCTGCTCTCTTGTGTTTTGTGTATGTCCAGTTTGTTCCAGGTACCTGATGGTTTCCTCCTGCTTCCTGGTCCCCTTGCTGTTCCCATTGTGTTGTTCTCTGGCTCTGGTAACGCTCAGCCTCTTGTGTTTGTCACTGATTTTCTCTTTCAGTGATTGGAAATGAGCTCTAATAGAAGGGGCAGCATCAAATCTTGCAAAAAGAGACCTTTAAAATTAATGAAGAGTGTGAGAGAGGCATTTTCATTCAGTGTGTCCCTGAGATTTTTCTGCCGCAGAATTAAACTGTGCCATTCCAGAAGAATTCTGTAGCAATTTGTTGATCAGTTGCACAGAGCTGGAATAAGGGAAAATGGAGTGTCTAGTAATTCGTTGTTTACATGCATTCAGTTGGATAACACCAACTTTTTCTTCCAGTTTTTGTTGTTGTTTTGGGCTTTTTTTGAATGCTAGAGGAATTAAGAATGTCATATTTTCTCTTTAGAAGCAGTGGCACAGAGTCTGATTCTAAGCAGTTAAATCAACAGCAGATTATATGGTGCTATAAAGACCTGTTGGAACTATTTCAGCAGAGGTGCTTTTTCAAGTGCACTCAGTGCTAAGAGGCAAATGAGTTTCACTGTATAATATGAAAATATGTGTGAGACAAAGGGTTATCAAAACAGTCAGGTGAGCTCCTTAATTTTCAACACTTTTTTAATTGGTTCCATCTATGTCTCAGAATATGTGATTTCTACACCTTTCAAATCAAGCATGTTATTGATCTCTGTGGCTAGCATAATGCCTTTTAATATGCAGAGTAAACAAAGCTCAGTTTATAGAATTACCTTCTCTGGAATTTTAGTCTGGTAGACAAGACTAGTAACTGGGAAGCAATCATGGGTCACTTCAAAATCAGATAAGTTCAGGTAAAATGGAAGTGTAACAATTTGTAATAACCCAAGTTATTTAACATACAATTTTTTTGAAAATGCAAAATCAGTTACATTCAGGATGGAAGCTGAACTGCTGTTTCGGGTGATTTTTCATTGTTTCTTTTAGACCGTATTGATTCTCTGTGTGTGTGTGTAGTTATCTAGGGTGCAAGAGTGAAGTGACTAGCACACTTACAGTAAACCACTGAAAATCAGAAGGTTTGCAGTCAAATATCAGTAAGCTTACCCATTTTAAATGGAAGGCTTGAATACTGTACCAAAAATTAGTGAGGTTTACATTTTACAAGCTCATTTGTCAACTAAGTCTTTTACAAGACCACCGTCTGCTGACAGTGAAATGGTTTGGATCTTGCATTTTAAATGTATTTGTGTGCTGCATGTCCTGCTTCTGTTACAGCTCTGAGAAAGCGAGAGGACTGGTGGCAAGGGAAAGAGCTTGAATAAATGGACAAGAGAAAAGACAGATTTTGTAAGGCGGGGAGTAAGCTCAAAAAAATGAGTGTCTCTTTGCTACAAAATATAACATGCCAAAATAAATATTTTCAAAGCGCACAATACTAGGAATTACACAGCTGGTGGGAACTTGACATCCTGAGGTTAGTGTTCTGATGATATTACTAACGAGGTTTAACTTGCCAAAAGGGCATACTATTCACAGGAGCAGATTTATGTCAGTTGAAGTCCCATTTGTGAGAGTGTCTTTGGGAATAAGCAATGAAAGACTGGTTTCTGACAAGAGTGAGAAATAACACTTGCTCTGTAACTGAAGTCACGTTGCCAAATACGAAAGCCCAGTAAGAAGCATTTAAGAAATTTCCCAGGTTAGAATAACAAAAGAAAAATGAGCTCTGCAGTCTATTTCTGCTGGTTATCAGACACGGGAGGCTATGAGCTGGTCAGTGAAGGGGAGAATGAATCTTGCTGTGTGTAAATGTTTTTAACCTTTGGAAAATTTAATATTTTATTAAACCACAATTTAAAGTTAAATCCTAAGAATGTGATAATAACCCATTTTGATGTTAAATGAGAATGTAATTTTAATCTGGAAATTGCATGAGAAAAATATTGGAATAGGGTTCGAGCACTAAATCTGAAGAGCAGGTAAGCCATTCTGTATGTCTTACTCTACTGTAAAACTGGCCTTGATCTTTTTTGGTTTTAATATTTTTCAATAAAACCCTTAAACAGTTAGGTGTGGGGCTTTTTTATTGGTTGGTTTGTTGTGGTGTGGTTTTGTGTGGTTTTTTTTGTTGCTGTTCTTTGTTTCTTGTTAACAGGAATTTAAAATGCATCTCACTGCCATCCTGTGATCCTTATTCCTGCTGGAAGTGTAGGACAAGAATAGTAGTTAATCTACAGTACAAGATAAAAGCTTCACATAACAAAGTGATACTGCTTTCATGGATTTTTCTACATGCAATATCTGGTAAAGAAAATAAGCTCGTATCATCTAATTAAGATTGCCCTGCGACTCCAGTTTTGTACTTTTCAGTGAGTTCACTGTGCTAGAAGTTCCCAGACTTACTTAAAATACCTTCTACTTATAAAAGGGCCCAAAATCTGTCCATCTTCCTGCTCACTGCTGTGTTCCAGGCAAGGATGTGTCATACCATAACACTCAGACTGATCATAGGACCGTCCAGCAGTCATTGAAAAAAAAGTCACTCTTTCTGTGATGGTTGGTTTTGGAAGGTGGGAAGGTGGCAGCAGGGTTTTGGGGCACTGCTACCAGCAGCAGAGGAGTCTATTTCCTTGCCTGCTATCTGAATGGGAACATCACCCAGTGGCTTGAAAGGCTGCTTCGAACAGATGTTCTATTACTGGCAGGTGCATCCTTGAGTCTTCATGTTTATATGGAAAAAAAAAAATTGGAAAATTGTGGCTTACTCTGTGGAGTGGGAGCAGTTACTACAGCCTGCCAGTTGTCCCCAGCAACCAAGGCACAATTGATTTTTATTTTGGTGCTCGGTTACGCTGTCTGAAAAATGAAGGCTGTGTTAACACCTCTGCATTCTAGGGCTGACAAAACATGAGCACGACAAATAGAGCTGGGAGTGTGTTTTGTCTACCTTTGAAAGGAAAGGCTCAGGACAGAAAGAGAAGTTAGGTCTGGTGAGTTATCCATGAGTAACCCAGGTGATTTACTTCAGTGTTTTGTTTATACATTTCTCTCCTGGCACCATCTAGAACAGAAGGCATCTAATCATTGTTCAAATGGAGCTTTTTGGCATGTTTTGGGTTCCCACCCAGGTCTGAAAAACACCTCCCTCAAAAGTGACCCCTCAGTAATTTATTTTTTTTTAGCAAGGCTAAGGTCACTCGTGTTGTATTGCTCTGCAGAAAGGCACCGTTACAGGAAGAAATGGAGTCTCAGTGCTTTTTTCTTGCTGGAATGACATGTGCATGTATATAGATGCTTTTTAAATAGAGCAGAAAGTGAAAATCCTTGGATCTTTTGAATGCTCTTTTGCTTGGTGTCTGCTACCATTTTGAGACAGCTAATATATATTTTTTTAATTTATCTCGATTCTGTCTTGTGTCACTTCTTAAATAATGTTGACCTTAGTTACGGTTGGTTGGGCAGGGAGGTTTCTTTATCTGGAGCTGTCAGGTTCTGGGTTAGCTCGTCTGTAATGATAAGTTACACCTTAGAGAGAGGAGGTTCGTACAGTCTGTAGGCATGCCATTCCTCATAACAAACTAGTTCACCAGGAAAATGCTCTTCCATGATGCAGTCCCGTAGGTTGCAGTGTTTCCTGCTATGCTCAGGTGCTTCTATCCAAGAAGCTCACAGCAATTGTTAGTCTCTTGGTTTCGTGCAGTGTAAATCAGCTGCTGTTTCAAAGAGGAGTATTTGAAATACTGTTCTCTTAAAGGAAAAAAGCACTGCGAGCTTTTCCAGTAAAGTCTTTGACTGGCTCAGCTAGACAGTAGCAAGAGGAATGGTGGAAAGTGGACAAAGAGTTAAGGATGAGTCTTACACAACTGTGAAAGCCTCTTGTATACATTTCCAGCCCATCCCATGAAGCATACTGTAAGCCTGTGCTACCACGAAGTTACAAAACATGTATGTACAAAAATTTATCAAACTGCCACATGCTGGGAACCTTTGCTCCTTCCCCTCCCTCCCCCCCAAGTAGTTAACTCTTAATCAGTTTCCTGCTTTTCTCCGGGTCTGTTCAGGTTCCTGCACTGCACTACTGCAGTGTTCCTCAAGTCTGGGTTGGCCTTCACATCTGCTTCCTTATCTTCTAACACTTGTGCAAAAGAGAGAGGGAGGAGACGGGAGGTTAATCCCCCTCTTACCAGTGACTTAGGGAGGGCCTTTGTGCTTTCATATCCCTCTAACCCCTGCTTAACCTCGGGGTTGGGGAAACCAAATAAAAGATGTGAAAATTGTTTTGCACACGCTGTGTGGCTGCAAGTCCTGTTTTCAGGCGAGTGGATGTAAATGTACCCAGACCCTGGCTTTTTTCCCCAGACACAACTGCTCATTAAGAATGTTCCCCTCTGTTTCAAACTTGTTCACTGCACTATGCAATGGGCATGTACTTAATGAATCTATTGCATCAAAAAAAAAGTTTATAGTTTATAGGTGAGCGGATCTGTTCACACCTGGCTAAATGGCACTCGACCTGGGAGGGAAGCAGCCACAGGCTGCTCCAGGGGGTTAGGCTGGTTGAAGTTCTCGGTGCTGCAGAAGATCACCTCTTCTTTTGAGCTGCTACTGTGGCCCCAGTTCCTAGAAATGCCTCGGTGCCTGAAGAAGTGTGAGCTATGGTGGGGTTTTGTTGGGGTTTTGGTGACGGGGTAAATGTACAGCCAGCCTCTTTAAAACAGGGAACAATGTTACCTCAAACAGAACATAGTTTGAACTGGAAATTTTGTTACTTGTGACACCACTTCAGAAGTATTTGACTAGCTTTCTAAAAGCCTATTTAAGAATTTGCCTACTTCTTTGAAGAGATGTTGGGCTGTTTTTTGTTTTTCTTGGAAGACCCTGTATAAGAAAGGGAGAAGAACAGGGGCAGGAGACTGTCTGAGAGAGGGGAGAGGAAAGGGTGTCTATCTTAAGGTGTAATCAAGGAGAATTATGGGAGCAGCAGGAGATTGCGAAGTAGGAAAGGGGTGATTAATTTTGTGCAGCTTTCCTCATTCTGTGACCTGAGCGCTGCTGGGAGGATGCAGAGGAGGATCCTTCCCCTGCTCTAGTTGGAGACCCTCATTCCCTTGTACAAGTACGGGAAAGGCCCGTGGACACCAAACCCTCGGGGAAGCGTTCCTGGAGAGCTGAAACCTCCTTTACTCCGCTGTGTCTGCAGGGGCGAGAGGAGCAGCGTGGCAGCCGCTCTAGCGT
>VWZY01008179.1:533458-577646 GCA_013399075.1 Chloroceryle aenea
GGAAGGGGCGGCTCGGCGCGGACGGGGGACGGCGCGGACACGCGGTTGTGCCGTCTGCAGGCTCCCGGGAGTTGCAGATGGTCGCCACCGGCATGGCGAGGGGGCGCGGGGGTGACCTCCGGCGAGCCCCGCATGGCGCTGGTCTGCGGTACTGGCAAACAGCGCTGGTAACCTCCTCGTCTCACTTTGCCTTCCTTTAGAAGTATTGCTAAATCCCGTTTGCTTTACCGCAGGTCTTTTTTGCCTAATTATATAGCAAGGCCCTCTGTACAATCCGTTACTTGGTTTTGCTTTCCAGAAGATTTGGGTTGCAGAGGTGTTAAATGTTGACAGTAGTAGTTGGTTTCCTTGCTGTCAGGATTTAAACTGTTAATGTGGAAAGAGATGGAGCGTGAGTAGCTGTGGTATAATTTGCAGGCCTTTAATCACTATGTAAGATAAAGCTGCTTTATAGGCTCCATACTGACTGAACAGGCACATGTCTTCACAAAGTTGGTCATCGAAGACCTGACTTGAAAGTGCCAGGTTTTATGCTTAGGCTAGCAGAGAGTTCCTAAAAGTTAGCAGCTTTTTGGAGTATTATTCTTGGCTGGAAGTAAACTGCTGACCTCAAAATACGTATTTCAACCTGTGCTTCCTCACAGTTTCAATCTCTGCACTTGTTCCTGAAGGCACCTGACAAACTTTTTTTGTGATCTCATGGTCGCTTTTATCCTTGAATTAAATACATACTTCCTTCATAAAGAGAAATATATAATTTGTAGTTTCAAGAATACAGGTCATGCAAGCAGAGTAGTTCTCTAGACCACAAAATCTCTACTTAGCTGAAGATCAAACCTTTTGGCAACATATGCGGCCATCTTTATCATCTTGACTGTTTTGTTTGTGGGTACTGACACACTCATAAATACTACTTATTTATGCGTAGCTCCTACAATCCAGCTTGCTGGGCAGCAGCTTGTGGTCTTGCCCATGCATGAAAGGGAACTTGTCACTCATTTGCCTTGCTGCAGCAGTAATAATAATGGTACATCAGAAGCATTGGGAAAGCTGCTTTGGTTGCATTAGCACCTTGTGCTTCACCTTCTATAAAGTTTACTTTTCCACTTAAGATAAAATACACAAACAGTTGCCGGAGGGAGGAGAAAAGCAGCAGTGAGTTCATGCTTTGTTCACATTATATACTTATTTGATCATTTCAGAGAACTTTATTTTTCTTCTGCGTAAAGTTGTGCTTACCATTTATCAAATTAACATTAACTGAGTAGCTGCACAGGAACATGTTTTTCAGTGGCGAGCATATAATTGAGCAAATATGGGAGTCACTGTTGCTGGTAATGACATCGGTGACAAACACGTACCAGGGGCCTGTTTTGGCTTGGCCGCCACCGAGAGCACAATGAAGGACCCACTGCTCTTTGTAAGAGACAAAGCAGCCAATCTTTCCTGGCTGTTTGAAGGCAGTAGTTGCCATTTGCTTCCATCTGCAATGAGGGATGTATTTTGAAGTAACTAATTGCATGTTGGCAAAGCAAAATCAGTCATGCTAGGCCCTTATGAATGTAGTAGTACGGAAATTAGTCATGTGAAATAATAAGTAGATGAGTAGAAATGCCACTGTGATGGAATGTAAAGCTATCCGTAAAGTGGATAATAAAATGTAAAAGAATCTCGCATCAAAGTAGGGACTGAATCCTGTTTGACTTGTTGATCCTGGCTTACTTTGTAGAAAGTTTCCGTAGACACGCAGGTATGTTACGCTCAGCGATAGTTACGCACTTGAGAAATTGACCCCAGCCTCTCATCTTTTGACTTTCAATTGAGAGTGGTGTTAGCTGTAATAGAGGAAAGCCTGCCTCTTGTTGCTGAACAAAGCTCTTTATGTCACCCTACACTAGAAGGAAAAAGGTAATGTAAAAGGCTTAAAATTCGTGGCAAAAGAATTCGGTCAAAGTACCATTGCTGTGAGCTATTCCATTTTTGTTTCAGATATGTTAGTAGGTTTTAATCATTTTATAGCAAACCAAACACCTGATGTAAAAAAATTTAATTTTTCATGGTTTGTTTGTTATCAGAGTTCAGTGTCTCTGAGTAAGCCTTTTATTAAACTTCTCTTTTAAAGAGAATAGTTTCAGAATTATACAGCTGCTTTTACATCCTAATTTGGATTTAACTCTTGGAGAAAGACTGGTAGCTGTATGAAACTGCTAGGGAAATTAATAGGCTTCTGTCTAAGCCTGGTGATTGCAAGCCTAGGGAGTTAGTTTTAATATGGGCTATCAAAAGATGAGAGGTACTTCTGCAGCATGGCCTCCTCCCCTTGCCTTGCCTTACAGCACCCAGCCAACATCTCTAATTAAGGCTCCAGTTAAGCTCTTGAGTGTAAGAGGAGAGCAACAGTTGCAAGGAAGGAGTCCTATATAATCTTGTAGGTAATTTTCTACAAGGTAACAGGATGAGCTTTTTTTAAGTTGAGCTAACAAGATGTGTCCATATGGAAGGTGTGGAACAGCACAGCGTTAGTCCTGTGTCCGCTGGTTTTCCTCAGCTGCCCCCCAGGGGTGGTGCTTTCCCAGAAAAGGCCAGATACCCTTCCTCCCTATAAATAATATGCCCAGGGTGGAGTCATTGAAATAATTTTATTACAGAAGTTCTTCCACCTCTTCATGTGATGAAACCTAAAGCGCTGCCCTTTTTTTAAGCTTGCAAAAGGAAATCTGAATGTCAGGGTCTCCAGTCTATGTATGATCTATAGTTGATGGGGGCTCTAATGATGGCATAATTATTCAAAAATTGTTAATGAAATCTATGAAAGTATTCAGTGAAGCAAAATACCTGTGCTGTGAAGTGCTTGAAGTGAGTTTGCTTCCTAGTGTGCTTGAGTGATGTAGTTAATTAAAACAACTGCACACTTCAGCCTTTCATATTGTGCTCAGCTTGTCATTCTTCATTACGTCTGTTTCTGGGCATCAAAGAACACCTTTTATCTGACTGATATTTTGGTAGCAGAACCAGTTTGCTGGAGTGCTATTGTATCATTTGTTCTAGTTTGTTACTAAAACAGCTTGTAAAAGTACAGCTCAGTAAAGGCATACTGTGTTATTAGGACTGGCAAGCTTTTGATTAGTAAGTTGGTAATTTATCTCATTATCAAAATTGTGTGTGTCTAAGGCAGATATTGTTAGTTCCTAACACTCCACTGAGTGTTTTAGTAGCAGCTTTTTAGAATTATTTAAGAATTATTAGAAGGTAGAACATCCCTGAAGGGATTAAAATCATTGTCTTTATGAACCTGCTGTCTTTATTTTAGCTGTATGTAACAGGTGTAATTTTGTGTGGTAGGTTTGGTGTTTTTTTGTTTGTTTGTTTGTTTCTAAACTGAGGACTTCTTATGAGGAGAAATCCATCCTGTTGTCTGGAGTTGAAGACACAGTACTGGCTTGCTGGGCTCTAGCACATGCTCTCTTTAGACTGTGAAGGCTTTTGTAGAAATTGAGTCACAGGTTGCAGCTTTCTAGGAAGAAACCAAGAAAAAAAAGAGAAATTAAATGCGAGGAAAATAAGTAGTATATGATTAGTCGATTATGTACTGGGGATTCCCCCCCCCATTGCTTGTACTGCAAAACTGACTGTTTTAGAATATAAGTAGGTGGAAAGATGTAGGTGTCATAACTCACTGCCTTGGTTAGTTCAAACCATGTGTAGAAGGTCAGTCTAATGTAGTTTTGCTATAAAATCTGAAAACTACTGTAGGAAAGAATGCTAGCATAATTCCTGGGGGTTTTATTTATTATTTCCCAGAATCTTGGATCTAAATCCATGTTGCAGATTTTAATTATGGTATACCTTAAAGGATTGTTTTGGCACATTCAAGATTTTCACATTTACCTGGTAAAACAGTAGCTTGAAGTATAACTTACCTTGTTTAAAAATGGATTATACTGTGAAGGTTCAAACTGAGCATTGAAAGGAAAATGTGGTAATGGTATAAGGAACACACTCCACTAGAGTTTTGAAGAGCTGTTCTGTTAATTTCAGCCAGCTCCTGAAACAATTCTCCTATTTATACGACATTGCTGTGTAGGAAATATTTGTGGAGTCCAAGTAAAAATTTATCTTAAATATTGTCTAGAAATCCTTACAGCATAAAGCACATTTGCATCAAAATTAGGACGTGTTCCACCTTTTATTAATAGGCTTTGCTCTCAGAAGAAGTTGGCAGTATCATCCCTCCCCTTCTATCTGAAAAAAAGTGACTGCTGACTAGTTCCTTGCAGAACTTCAAACCATCCATTCTGAAGGACTGCTCCTGAAAATGGAATTGATCTTCTCAGCGGTACTTTGGCGATACATCTCTATGTATAAACTTTGCTTCTGTTATCTCTCTGCACAACATCCAGTCTGCTTTTCATTTTTCTGTTGCTGTTGTCCCAGAGGATTGCTGCTGTTTTGGTGGTTCCAAAATACATCTTTCATTTGTCAGAACTGTCATCCCATGTATCTTGACGTACTGCTCTTGGCTCCTTTGCACATCCGTGCCTTTCTGCAGAAAATGTCTTGTGTTAGGATGTGGCCTATTAAGAAACTTGGAAGAACCATACTAAGAATTACTTTGAAGGCTGATTTCTGTATCTGTGTGTTTGGCATCTGTGCTGGTGTCAAGGTTTGAGGGTCGGGGCCACCCACTCGACTCATAACAGATGCTGTCTGTTAACCTCTCTCCCTCCCCAAAGGGGAGGAGAAAGGGAGTAAGGGAGAGAGACTTAGTGGTTAGAAAAGGAAACCAGAACAGCTTTAATGGAAATAATAAAATGGAATAGATACAAATATATATAAACCCAGTACTGAAACCAGCCCCCCTCAGTGTCAGTTATGTCACTGTCACCACCGATGCGGTAAAGCAGGCACAGGGAAGTCCCAGACTGCACCCAGTGGCAGATAGGAGCTGGATTCTGGAACTTGGTTCAGGAACATGTGGATCAGGATCAAAGGCAGAACCACAGAGCCTTTCTTGGATGCTGGCCGTTGAAGAAGAGAGCTTTGCCCTTGTGATCCCTCATTTTTATACTGAATGTTATGTGTATGGGATGGAATCCTTCACTGGTCAGTTTAGGGTGGCCTGTCCTGGCTGCTGCTTCTTGCACTGAGGGACAAGGCTGCAGCCTTTTACTTCCGCACCCACAACGTGGTGCACAAGATTTATCCATGACCTTGGTCTGCATAGGAATGAGCATGAGAAGAGTCTTTCTGCACAGCAATCCTTGGTAGTAAATCTAAACATCAAGCATTATCACTTGTAGAAGTGAAAATACAGCACTAACTTCAGAAAGTGCAGTTAGTTAGAAGAGAGCAAAATCACTGAACACCATTGGTGCTGTTTAAACTCAAACCAGGACAAGGGGTTGGAATTCAGTGACTGAACGGTGATCATTGGCAATTAAACTTCTCCATCCTTTATGTGATCTGATACTTTGTTCTTTTACTCTCCCCCCCTCTTTTTTTTTTTTTCTTCCCCTTTTTCTTCCCTTTCATGCTTCACACTTAGATTCAACTCCCACACAATAATCCCCAGAAAGTAAGTCAGGAAAGGTCAGTTAAATATCATTTTGAGTGTGGCTCTTTCAGGAGGACAAGAAATTCTGTGGAGTTTTCAGGTAGGGAGGCACAGAGTATGATGAGATCTTGGGCCGTTGAGTTCCAAAAGGGCATCATCAGCTAGGAGGTGTGTTGCCTAATATTAATTTTCTTTTCGTTTAGTGTGCAAATGCATCTTGCAAGTCTTGGATTACTGCATACAGATAAGAGAGATCCTTTAAAACAAGTTGGGTCTCATTCTGCTCGATTCAGATAGCCTCTCTTGCCGCCTGGAATAATATCCCATGACTAACATAGTGCAGCGACACGGAGGCTTTTCTTTCTGAATCCCTTGCTACGCCCTGTGACACACAGAGCAGAAGTTCTGGCAGAGCAGTCCTTCAGTGGCAACTCCAGTAAAAATGCTGTGAGATGGGAAAAGGGCTTCAGTAAGGTAATTGAACAGCTGAAGAGAGACGAGTGTTTACAGACTACCAAAGGACAAATGCCATGGCCAGTCACTTCACAGATAATTGGCAGTTTTGTTGGAGAAAATTGCAAATCTGTTTGCTACTCCACCTCTACAGGTGGTTTTGTTGTTTTGTAAAGGGAAATTACTAGTGAATGACAAGTAAAATTTAGGACTACACGGCCACTGTGTGTTTCTGAAAGCTCTTGGTCTAAAGTTAATCGAGGCTGAGTAACAAGAAGGAGGCAGTTTGTGGAGGTGCATGTTTTGGCTTTGGCTTAGAAAGCATATTTGTCAGAGAGGACAAAAAAAAAAGCAACCCTTACTGGTAGATGGTGTGGCAAAGGTCCCAGGCCAGTCAGGATTCACTGAATTCACATGGCTTATGTGATAGGCAAGTTGTATATAGCAATGTTAGTATCATTTACAGTGTAATGTAGACTATACATTAATTTATGCTTCTTAGGTTCACGGTATGTTCCAGGAAGCAGACAGAGGGTTTTCAGTCACTGGGCCACCAGGGTGGGGTTCCCAGTGTGAAGCTTTGATAAGGACTATTAGTCACTGGATGTGAAGGAGATAAGGGTTGAGGAGATGATGTTATCCCTGTATGAAATAATAATCCACTAGTGATTTCAGTCACATTCAATGTTTCAAGCCTGTCTTACAACAAAATGCTGAATAAGAAGTTTATCAGAAAGCTTGTGACCATTTCTCTAGGGGAAAATAGGTATTGTGAGAACAGAAACAGTGTTCAGCAGAAGAGGTAGTTTCCTCTGTCTCAGTTCTGATCTCTGAGAATAATTACCTGATACTGGTAGATTTCCTAATGTAAAAGGTAGGACAAAATTGAGATGGGTAGCAAAAAATTTCACAGCATAAGAAAATTGGATTAATGTATAGAAGGGTAATGGCACATATATTAAGACACAGTAAGTTTATATAGACTTTTTTTTTTCTTGAGAGGGAGTTATTTCCAAGCGTTATATTAATTCCTGGCAGATATTGCTGGTAGAAGTACAATGGAATTTTGCTCAGGAGATGAGGTTGGGATCATTATTAGAAAGTTTAGATCTTGACTCGGGATGGTTCTGAAAATGCCCGAGTGTCAGCTTCATTGCAAATGCTTATATTTATCATAAATATAGCTGTTGCAGAATTTGGGCATTAAAATTTATTAGTGTTAATGTAGTGTTCTCTTTTCACCTTCCCTGTTTTGTTTTGTTTTGTTTTTTTTTTTTATTGCTATGGCTTGGTTATGAGCAGTATGGCTAAATTTTATTTGGCACTTGAGTAATTGCTTATAATAAAAAATAGAAGTTACACATTCACAAATTCCTATTATTTTTTTCATTCTTGCCTAGTGATATACTTTGTAAATTCATTCCATCTTAGAAGATATATTTATGATAGGGTAACTATTTTCATGTGTTTCGGGGACTTATTTTCTTTTCTATTTCTTAGGTTAAAATAGAGTCTTGATTTTTAGCTGAGCAAATGCTTAAGTGCTGTGCTGTGCTATATCCTGTACACCTGGTCTTCAAGGTTGTGTAGACTCAGTAAGAATGTGAGTTTTTCAGTGTCAGGTACAATTAATGACTTTGTGGAAATATTCATAGACGTCGATACCAAGGCCTCAAAAAACCTTTGATGTGGTATGATACACAGTTAAAAAGAGCTGATGTGGTATGATACACAGTTAAAAAGAGCTGTTAAAGTATACCTTCCTTACTCTTTTAGTCGAGTTCTTCACCTGAAAATATTTTGCTTCCTTTGCAGAACTCCAAAATTCTACTGAAGTTATAAAAGCAGTGAAACCCAGGACAAGGAAATGCAGCAAGGTTTGTATTTGCCAGAAGGAGTTACTGAACTGATTGTGTTAGAAGTTCCAGTTAATCTAACCTGTTAAACTCAACTGGTATTGAGCTCAGCTGATAATAGGTTAGGAAAATGAAATCATTTCAAAGGATATTTCTCTGAGTATTCAATATGGTAAATAACCAATACTACTAAATAAAAAGATAACAAGGTGTCTTGTATCAAGTTACAAACAGAAGTGATGTTCTACCTTGGTTATGGTTATTTTTTGAATAGAGAACAAAGCAGAGAAGGAAGGGGTAAAAATCAGTTAGAAGGGATGCTAACGTGATGTATGAGGGGCAAGGAAAGGCATTTTTGTTTCAAAAAGCAACAGGATCATATAAAAACCTAAAGGGACTGCAAAGAAACATTGATTTTGGAAATCCTTTTTATATTGTGTGATATGTGTGCTTCATATGCTGTTATAAAAGTGTTGTTATGATAACGTGAGGCACTTTCAGTTATGTTTAAAAAATTCAGTTTCTAAAATTTTGTACAGCCCCCCCTTTTTATGTTGATTGATACCTGAGCTTAAATGTCTTCCGAAAGCTGAAAGACTTTCAAGCAGTAGATGTGTTTAAATCCCATAGGACACTGGGTAAGACACATAATCTGACAGTTGGTTTATGGGTGCTCAAAAGTCATAAGGCATCTAAGTTTGTTTTTTAATAACATGTAGAAAAAATTGCTAGCTTGCTACCCTTTTTGGCTGTGCCAACTTAAAGGATTCTTCATGAAGGCGTTCTTCGGACAGTTATTACAAGCTAAGATCTGTTGGACCTTGATTTGGATGTGACAGCAGTGAATTGTTCCTCCAGTTGATCATATTCTGTTTTCAGAAGTTGTGTGTTTGCTTTCTGTTGTATTTCTCCATTTTTAAAAATTGCAGCTTCTAACAGTTCTGCTCAGGGGGTCCTCTGACCGTCTGAATCGGGACTGACGACTGCCATGTATTTAAAAGGGCTAAGTCTAGGAACCACTATGAACTGTTTGCCATCTTTGCAGGCTGGTGATTTTGGTGATATCACAAACTGGCCAACGCCAAGCGAAATAGCAAACAGTGAAGTAAGTATCCTTTGTTATCTTCAGTATCATTTTTTTTTTTTTAAACATATTGACTTCTCTGCTTAGTACCATTCCTCCCCATAATATGCTTTGTGTGTTGTAGTGTTTCAGCAGAAATTTTGCCCATAAATCAGGATACTGGTCTGTGCTTCATGTCTACACTGGTATGGGAATTTCTGAACCCTTCACAAGCCTGCACACACACACTCCATTTAATGTTAGTGGTGTGCCATGGCCACGCAGGTTAAAATGATCTGTATTTACCATTTTAAAACTTCTTTTTCCTTTTTGTATTCGCTGAGAAGTGTATGCACAGATGAGAAGGCCTTTGGGGTTATGAACTTGGTGTTCTCCCTCCCTCGTGGCTCAGAATGCTTTGTGCAGGTTGCCTTAGGACAATTTCATTATCCTCGCCCTATATTCCTTTGATACATTTTCCCTTTGCTGGATCTTTAGTTAACAGCTATTCCATCAAATTATCTTCCTTGCACTGTACCTCAAGTGATAAGTGCCTAGTAGATCTCATACATCTCTTATGCTATTTAAAATGAAAACAGAGCACAGATTATTCAAGCTCTGAGGTGCCATTTCACCTCTTTGCTTTAGTTCTGCAGCACGCCTGTGATGCTTTTGCTATTTTCTTGGTGAGGAAAACCAGAAGATTTCAGTTCAACAATGGGCGTTGTATAATTGAAAGTGTCCAAATGAAAACTGAAAAAGACTCTGAGGGTAGTTTGTCATGAATTGTTTGTCCTGTGGGCTCGGTTTGGATCATCCTCCCTTCTCTTCAGACTGATTCTCAAAACTTTGCTGTTTATGTCAGCAGCGAAACATTTTTAGGTGTCTACCCAGGTTTTTAGCATTGCAGGTCAAAATCCTAGATGTCTGTAGTTTTGACAGAGTGTTGGGTGTGTTGCTAATAGAGTTTGCATCCTCCAGTAGCTGCTTCTACAGGATCTCAAAGACCAAAAATCTTTAAACCCTGAACTGATTACATACCAATGAATGAATGCTGGTTCAGTGGCTCACATACCAGTTCAAATACTTTAGTGTTTGCATACATCCCACCGAGGTTTAGGATTTATACAGGACTGTGATTTTTTTTCAGTTATGTTTATTTTTTTAAAAGAGGTACTTATAAGCTTCTCCATCATCAGTATTTCTGTCAATTGCTGAAATGTGAACAGAAGAGACAGGAGTGATAGGTTTAACCCTATCATGAAGCATGCATGACTTGCATCCTAATGCTCCTCATTCATCTGCTGGCATTAGAAGTATAAAACTCTCAGATGTGCATCAAACTCCTTCCTTGTGCATCAAACTCCTTCCTTAGCTAATCATAAGTTTAGAAATAATTTCATCTGTGCTTTTTTATACCTGAGACACAGAGCCACTTCATTTGCTACTGTCCAGTAACTCAGTGCTGTTCTCGAAGGTTGTGTGGCCAGTTCCACCGTGCAATACATTTCACTTGTAGCTCTTCAGGGCCTACTGTTGTAACATGTGGGATGCAGTGCAGAGAAACTCTCTAACTGTGTCCGAACTGTGTCTGTCATGCTTTGATGCTTAGAAAATGAGAGGGTCTGCTGAACTTTTTTGAGAGATTGACTAGCAATGAAAGCATTCAATTTTATATCCTTTAATAATATTTATAAATGCTGATGTTGATTTGTGATTGTCTAAAATATGCTTATTTTAGCATAACTTCTTTTTTTAAATACTGGTTTTAGTGATTTAAGAAAATGTACACCCATATCTCTTACGTCCTCTGTAGTATTGTAGGGCTTCAGCATCTACTTGTTATTATGTCAAATTTTTATATGATTAATGATGTCTGCACAGTACTGAGAGTGTCTGAGAGATACATATGTAGTGTTTCATAAGAATATGCACATTTGATGTCTTCTGCCTGGAATAATCTGCCTTAAGAATATTTGTAAAAGATTATTTTGTTTTACCAGATTGTATTGCATAAATTTACTCCAGAGCTGGACACTGTGCTCCAAGTAGGGTCTCACCAGAGCAGCCTGGAGTGGCAGAATCAGCTCCCTAGACCTGCTGCCCACGCTGCTTTGGATGCAGCCCAGGACACAACTGGTTTTCAGGGCCGCGAGTGCACGTTGCTGTCTTGCGTCCAGCTTTCCCTCCACCAACACCCCCAAGTCCTCCTCCCCAGGGCTGCTCTCAATCCCATCATCTCCCAGCCTCTGTCGATACCAGGGAAGAATGAAAATGTCTGCTGTTCTCTGTGATGTTGTTCATTTTGCCTTCTTTGAAACCTGTTGGTCTGTGGGATTTCCAAGAAATGATGACTTGCAGGGTGCTGGTGTAGCTCAAATGCACACAGTTCCCAGTAAATGCCATATTCTAAAGTGGGAAAGAATGTCTGTAATCATACACCTCCACATCCTCTGATCTTTGCTTCGTGTTCTCATGTAGTAGAACAGAACTGGCAGGGTTAAGACCTATGCCTCCTTGTATTTTACATGAACACTTGGCATGCTGTTGGGATTGTACAGCATCGCAGGAATTTCTGATTTACCAGTCAGTGTTCTATAAGCACAGCTTTTTAAAGATAATCAGTCTGAACAGTGAGTACTGGTGAGCAGTATTTCTTTCTTTCTTTCCTATAAAATTCTAAGCTACTGAAGCATGATTGTTGTTCACTCTGGAATTCTACATCTTCAGTTAAAAAGCAAACAATCTTAAGTCAGAAAAATTTTTTTATAGTCTTGCCAAGTTAGCAGAAGATGAGACTTTACAAAACAACCCAGTTCTTAAAACTCACCCTACTGAAGAGGTTGAGAATGGGCAGTGAAGGAATTTTAACAGATAAAGGAAAAGTGTACTTTTTGCTCTCAGCAGCTGTATGGTTGGAAATAATTACCAGTATTTCTTGCAGTGTAAGGCTGTAAGTCACAGCAAGAAGCCAACAAATAGAAGAGAGAAGGAGGATAAATCTGATCAAAAAAGCAATAATGGAATCAAGGACAACCCAGAGGCAAAGCCAGATGGTCCAGGAGATAACACTAGTGAAGATGAAGCTCAAACTAATAACCAAAGGAAAAAAGGTCAGTCTGGGCACTGTGTGTAATGCACTAAGTCACCATTGATAATTGACCCTAATTCCAGTTGAATGACTTGATGAAACTTTGTATCTGTTGCATGTTCTAGGTGATAACACAGTATGTTGCTTTCTGCTGGAGAGCTTAACACAGGCTTCTTTTCTCAGGTTTTGCAGTGTTCTGTTTACTCAAATCAGAATTATGGGGGAAAAGCAGCTCGTGTCCCTACTGATGGTCCCTGGGGATATGACAATTCCTTGAAAACATTACTGTGGCTGTACAGACTGTTGCTGTCACTCATAGCTTCCTCTCACTAAACAGAGAGCACTATGGAAACTGAACTTCATATATATATCTATCTATCTCTGTGTGTTACTATATATAATAACACTTGAATTTTCATCTTTTATTATTGGCTTGCACCTTGAAGTGATCACTTGAGAACTATACCAGGTTATTAATTTCCTTTTGATCCAATCTGTTATATTAAAAATAGGAAGCAAACCTCTATCTCCTTTTGTCAGTAGACTGGAAAAGGCTGGAGAAACAGCTGAGAGAGTTTTAAAATACTGCTGCCCTCAGCTGCTTGCTTTTTCTTGCCTCTCTGCTGGTATTTCTTCAGATCCCAAAGGCCTTTGCTGTTTAGTCCCCCTAAGTATATACTTAAAACCAAATTGCTTACTGCTTTTCATTTTTCCATTGGAAATCTAAAGCAAAGCACTCCACAGGCACAGCCTCTCTGCCACAGCGTGGAGAACACAGTTTGTGTATTTGATTCTATTTCTTGGCTACAGAGATGAAGTCCATGGTACTAACGAAGTACAGAAAAGCAAATATTATTCTTCAGTAAGTGGTCGCTGGATATTTTAAGCCAGACTACAACAAAATACAGCTTTGCTTTTGATGCACACTAATGAAATTAATCTGAATATCTCAAGAATTTAGCTGTGGTGCTGTATTTTTATCTTGGGAAGCTTCTTCTGTTTTGTGATGAAATCTTTGTTTTAGTGGTTAACATTGTTATTTTTTATCTTTAAGTTTCACATGCAAGTTGTGAAATTGCATAGTATGTATTTAATATAACTATGAATTCTTGGTAATGGAGACATCTATTACATCTAAAAATCAATTAAATAAAAAAATCTCACCTTCATATATTTAAAGGTTAGGTAAGGTTGCCTCTCAGTTCCTGTTTATTGTATTTATTATTGTTTAGTCAGTCATCATATCTTAAAATTTCAATGTTAAGCTTCTTAAACTTTGGAATTGTTACCATTTCTACAAGAATTGTGTAGAATCATTTCAGGAGCTGAAACTTCAAGTAGTACTATAATTAAGAGTAATAAATTTGCTTTTCAAGGTAACAAGCAGAAATGGGTGCCACTTCACTTGGATGATGTAAGGTCAGATAGTCAAGAAAGACCAGGCTCTCGAGCTAGCTCAAGATTTCTGTCGGAGTCAAACAAGTCCATACCTCATAACAGAAGAAATGAGTCAAGGAGTAAGTAGTTTCCAACCTCTGTGTCCTTCTGTTTGTGGCAAATCAAGTGTAATACCATGTGAGTAGGCATTAGATTGGCGGCTGGTGTTGAGTATTGTCTTTTGCTATGCCAGGTAAAACCTAGTGTTTACATATGCCAATAATCAGCAAAAAATAAATTGTATTGTAGTTTAAAAATTTGTAAATTGGAAAATTTTGTTTAAAAGTTTAGTGTTGGGATTATTTGTTTAACATCTTCACAAATTGATCAGAGTTGTTACATCTCAATCACTGAGTGCAGAACAGCTGAGTTTGGAAACCTCTGTCTTCAGAGTGTGTGCTCTGACTCAGAGCATCATTTTTTATTTTTTTTTTCTTTATGGCTCCCTACAGAGTCTTGGACCACAGCTTTACGATGCAGAAACTTTGGGAATAGTCTCATAAGATGGCTGCTCTGTCCTGCTATTCCCACAGCTTGTTGCTACCAGAGCAGTTGGACCTAAACTTTGAACTCTGCTTTGGCAATGTTACTGATTTTTTTTTTNNNTTTTTTTTTTTTTTTTTTTTTTTTTCTTTTCAATTGGACCAATTCCCTCAGCTCTCCTCGCCTGTTTCTCAGCATGGCCATGCAAAAAGTTGTACTGGCACAACAGAGACAGAATATATCTACTTAATTATACTGTGACATTTAATTATGATTGCTTTTTTTTCCCTCTTAAAGATTGGCGTCGTGACAGAGAAAAGAGAGATGATCATGATGAAGTGTGCAGTGTGAGAAGTGAGGGTGGCAGCGTTCGAGGATCCTCCAGGGGCAGAGGAAGAGGCAGAGGCAGAGGAAGAGGACGTGGCAGAGGAAACCCTAGAAGTAGGCAAAGTAGTAGATGCATAGCAAAAGATTTCACATTATGTTTATAATGTTATTTTTGATTGTGTGCACATCAAGCAAGAGTTGTCTGAAAAAACACATCCTGTAACTTAATGTGATTAAACAGCTCAAGTCTCTTTAAAAATCAAATGCTGAAAATCATCAGTAAAATGGTGGTGTGGATCATGTCTTAAAATATTTGTGTGCTGGCCTTAATATTTGTCATCAACTTTCTTTGTTCTCCTTTATTTTGAAGTGAACTTTGAATATTCAGTTGGTTATCAAGAGCTGTATGGCAATGGAACTGACCAAATATTTCAACCTGAGCTTAATGCCGGTGTGATGTATTACTATGGTGATGGAACAGGAGTGCAGATGTATTCTGTGGATGAAGCACTTCTCAAAGAATATATAAAACATCAAATGTAAGTGGATTGTTTAATGTACAAATCTTTTTAGAGGACTAGTTAGGATAAACGAACTTATTTCAAACAGTGTTTGATCCTTATTATCCATATAAAGGTGGGGATTAAGGCATTTCAGTTTAACATTTCACTCTGACCATTACCAGTATCAGCTTGAATTTATTCACTAGTAGGGTGGAAAAACTTGAGTGATGGGAAGGAATTTTAAGGAAGCTGTTCTGCCTCTTGTGCTGTGGTCTGGCTCTAACTTATATGCCTGCTTTATTTATGGTACATAGCCCTCTTTTTATGTTGTCATGTAATTGAGATATGGCTGTCTTTGAGCTTGTGCTTTTGAGTATTGTTGGTCTGTTTGCTCGTAAAGCTCTTCTTGGGTGATGTAGCTTGACAGTTCCCTTATTTGCTCTCAATTTCACTTTGAGAAGTCTTGTTAGTTTTGTGTTTTCAGAGTGTTACACCTGAAAGTTTTAACTGAAAGAGAATAGTTTTGCCATGATACTTGCTTTTTCAATAATCTGAAATGTTTACTTTCTCGTGTACATCATTAGGCAATGAGAATCCATCTGGAAGATTGATTATCACCAGGAGGCAAGTCAAAAAGGGCCTGGAAACCACTAGTTCATTTTAAAGAGACAGTTTCCACCACTGGCAGATATTTCATCATCTGTACTTGCAACGGCATTTCTCTGCGATGCCTCTGTGGTGGTTTTTGATTGCCCTTGTATTCCATAAAGCAACTTGCTTATTTTATTCTTGCTTCTTTTGTTACAGTTGACGCAAAAAGGAAGAAAAAAGCCTCTTTAAGGGCAGAAAGTGTCTGGCATGTGGCTATCAACTTCAAAACTTCTATTGCAGTCTTTTTTGTTACTCTTGCTGCCAGGCCCCTATGAGACCTGACAGTGGACATGTACCCCCATGTCAGGATAATCGGCCTGCACTGTCCTCAGACAAGTGAGGGAGGAGCACAGACACTTCACTGTTGGCCAGATTTCTGGGCATGCAGTGTAGAATCCAGACCTTCTAAGGTAGGACATGATGATGTCCCCCTCTGCTGAGAAAAATGTCAGTTACAGCGTTGGTCCCATCTGACTTCTGGTTATATTTGTGTTTCATTTGAGCAACAGGAGGTTAGCAGGTGTCAGTAGAAGACTTGGCATGGCTGGCTAACCAGAGCCACTGGTTGCTTGTCTGATAGGAACTCCTGAGGCAGGTTGATTTGAGTTTGCTTTCCGTGAGAGAGAGGCAGATTCTTGAACAGGTTTAGAACATAACTTCACTATTTTTTTTCTCCTTAAAAAAATAGTTTATTTCTTTTATCACAATAAAAATGATAGAAGACAGACTATATTAATCAATTATCTATTATTAGCTTCTAAATGGGGATGATTTTATCTCCCTTTCACACTTTGGTGTAAAACATGAAAGTGAGTATGCTATAGAAGGAAGTATATACAGAATATAGCTACACAGAACTGTTAGGTCTCAGAGTTCCTTACAGAGTCCAAGATAAAGAGAGAAGTGAGATTAGTTTGAATCTTAGTGAATTGATTATTTTTTAAAACAGTTTGCCTGCTTAATAGGGGAAAAAAATCTTAGGGACTGTGGCCAACTGAGTTAATGTGTAATTACAGAAGAAAAACACTGCTATCAAGCAGGTTTGGTTTTTTTTTTTGTCCTAAGAACTAGCTTGATGTATGAGAGAGGAATGTTTGTATTACATACAAAACTCATGTTTTTAATTACAGGCTGAGGTTGTCAGCCTGAAAAGTTTCAGTGCTTAGAAACTCGTCAGTCTGCAAAATGCAGTAGAACTCTATTTATAAGTCCTCTTTCTTTAAAAAGGTAAGTTATAGTTCAGACATCCATCCAAGTCTGCATCAATTCAAGAATAAGCAAAGGAACTCTGAGTAGTGGGAAAGAAAAGCTGGAGGGAATGTGTGTGTGCTTAGGCTTTGTCCCTTGAGCTGAAGCAAACTTGTGCTTTGTCTTCATTTATCATTAATGGTCTTTCACGTTCCTTTTTCTAGAGTGATGGACATCAAGTGAGGCAGTTTGAGTCAAGTCATTGTCCATTTCTACTTGTGGAATTTTTAACTAGGTGAATCGTTACATTTTACCTTTACTGTATGCCTGTAAAGGTAACATTAGTAAAATGTTGGGATATGGCTTGGGCACTTGCTTATCTTATAGAGGGGAGGGGAATAGAAATGCAGCAGTTCAAAACAGTAAATAGGATATTCTTGAAAGAAACCTTCTCTTTGGGCACAGTTGCTTCACTAATCAGTTTACTTAGCTCTGAGTAAGAGCTTAGTTCTCCAAAAGCCTTCTTCTCTTCTCTGTTTGCTCTGATTTAATGGCAGTGTTTTCATTTGTCTTGCGTCTTATTGTCCAACTTTGACACTTTATATTCATTCTGTCTTGGAGCTGAATGTTTCATACAGAGAGCTCTTGCTTCAAATTTCTTTATCTATCAGAAAATAAAAGAAAGAAATGGTATCAAGCTTCTCCTTAGGTCAAAGATGACATAAGAGTCCTCTCCTCTTGGTAACTTTGGCCTTGATCCCAACTTCAGTGGAGACACTCAGCATTTTATATTTTGTTGAAATTAGAATTAACTTTATTTACACTTGCATGTGTGTTTTTTGGTGGTTGTTGTTTGCTTTTGGTGTTTTGTGTTTTTTGTTTTTCCCTCAGCATTTTAATGCTCTCTTGTTTTGTTTTTTTCACTTTCTCTATTTTTGTGTCATAGAATTTAATTAATTGCTCTCCATTAAATAGTTCACTACCTGCATTTTCCACTCAAGGAGGAGTAGTATTCCTTGGATGGAATATTAAGAGTTGTGGTATGATGTGTAAGCTTGGTTAAATGCCTAGATTTTAGTCATCATGATTATACTGGGGTTTTTCCATTCTTCATAGGATGTTCTATTGTTCGCTTGCTTTGTGTTACAGGTCATGATTTGAATTCTTTACTTTTCACTAAGTATAAACCATCTTGACACCCTGGTCATTTCATAGAGCAGCATCACTTTTTCAGAAGATTTGTCTTCCTGCTATTTCCTTGTCCCTCGTCTCTCTTGTTCTGTGATGTTGTCAGATTCCTGAAATGGTCCTTGTCCTCCTGTTTCCACTAAACACCGTCTCTTCTTTTAGACATTACCTTCCTCCATGAACTGTTGTGCCTTTGGGTACAGTTTCATGACAAATACGACATTACTTTTTTTCTTTTCCCGTGTTCCTGCAAGCATGCTTGACGTGATGGTTCAGAGTACATATTTGTGCCTCAACACTCAGATAGGATATTTAAACCTTCTCATGTACTTGAAACTGGGAAAAGATGCAGTTCAGGATGAAGGTGCACTGATGCTGTGCTGTAAGCAGTAGTTCATCTATATGGAGGCTAAAAGAATGTTGTTTCCTTCTGTTCATGTAAGTAATAAGGGAAGGGATGAGTGAAAGAGAAATTGAGCATAGTTTTTCCTTACACAGTTCATATGTGCAAGTGTAACAAGGCTTGGATTTCTACCCCTATGTACTGGATCCACAAGTCTTCCATGACACGTGGAGCATGTGTGCTCTTCTGCAGGTCTTGCTTGTAATGATGCACTTCTTGAATGAACGACTTTGTTGATGACAAAGTATGCTCTGTTTTTAATGGAAGACTTGAACAAGGAATTTCTACATTGCTGTTTTAGGATTTAACATATAATAGGCCCTCATCTGTACATTTCTTTCTGCAGCGAGTATTATTTCAGCACAGAAAATTTGGAAAGAGACTTCTTTCTAAGGAGAAAGATGGACCAACAAGGATTCCTGCCTGTTTCATTGATTGCTAGCTTCCGTCGAATGCAAGCACTGACTACAAATGCTGCACTCATTTTGGAGGTAAAATATTTATGTATGAAGATTGCTTGGCTAATTTTGTACTGCCATTTAAAGTCAGCATTATGAAGTTAACAAACATTTCTGTTTGCAATGATAAGGATTTGTTTTTTTTTTTCTTTTTTTGAATGGTGCTGGGTATGTACAGTTTCTAAAGTTATTATACACTTGTTGCACAGGCTCTAAAGGACAGTACAGAAGTTGAAACTGTGGATCAGAAGATAAGAAAAAGGGTTGATCCAGAAAAGTGGCCAATTCCAGGTCCTCCTCCATGTAGTCTGCCACCGACTGACTTTTCTCAGTTCATCAACTGTCCAGAATTCATACCAGGCCAAATTTTTGGCTCACATACTGGTAAAGGATTTATTTTATAGAAATACAAGTTTAGGACTTTCTGTCTAGCTTAGGAAGTTTGCCTCTTGATACTGATTTCAGAATAGAAGTTGTACATTTGGTAACTGTTTATTCAGCTGATGTGCCCGTCGCCCTTGCAGTTGCCAAGTCACGTGTCTGTCATGGCAGCTGTAAAGTAGATAAAAATGTCTCTTGGGGGTTCTGGTCACGTATAAAGGACTTCAGTCCTTTGGTAGGAGTAGTGTAAGCAGCAATAGTAATCATTTTAATCATAAAATCTGCTTCATGAATGTTAACTGTTTATTTGGTGTATCCTAAATTTGGATGGAATTCCATTCACTTTATTAATAGGGTTATGGCTTTGTTTGCTGACAGCCCTTGGCAAAGTAATCATTTACTGAAACACTGGCTGGAATTAATTGGGAAGAATGAAGACTGATTTAGGCACCTGCTCATAAAGCTAGAGGATGGTGTGGAGAAAACATGTTCCTAATGATGCTGCTTTGTTTTCTGAATAAACACATATTTTCTTGCAGACTGTTAGAAACTTTCTATGCAAATAAGCTGCCAGAATCGATCTTTGCCTAAACTATTGAATTAACTGTGAAAAACGTAAAGAAATTCTGATGATCGGTGTTAGGAGAGGTAGAAAATGGTAGTTGTGTTAAAAGAAAGACTAGTGAAGCAATTAAAAAAATCCCAACAAAATAAAATCCAAAGCCCACAGCAGGAACTGAACTACTGTTCTCCACTGTTAGAGTCTGCACCAAGTTCTCCGAGAATGGGAAGCCTGCTGAGTCCAAAGGAGAACACTGAGAAGAGTAATTTTCAGACTATGTCTAAAGGATTGTCTACAAGTTTGCCTGATTTGGACTCTGAACCCTGGATAGAAGTGAAGAAGAGGCATCGTGCGTCCATGGTCAAACTGAAGGTAAAATAAACCCCCCTGAGTTAAATCTAAAGTAAACAAAAGCCAAACCCGACAGCTTTCAGATGATTCTGTAAAAGAAGATTTTTAGGTCTTAATGTACGTGGTGGCTGCTAATGCAATCCAGTTAGCGTGCGTACTGCTCGCAGTGCCAGAGCTGGAACGATGAAGGGCAGTTGAGATGATCCATAGCACTCTGAAATGAAAAGGAAATACTGGGCTGTGTTTTTCTGCTGAAGGACAGTCGTACCTGTTGGTTGTTGAAAAAGCTATTGTAACGTGCATTGAGAGTTGTTCTGAAAGCTTATGGCAGAATTCCTTAGACAAGTAATTAATAAACATCTGAAAGTGGCTGTATTGTTTCTGATTCTGATATATTAGTTCAGGGATAATGATCCATCATATTCTGTTTGCCTCCTATTTGAATTACCACTATCCAATTCCAATATAAACTGCCATCACCTTTTCCAACTTAGGAAAGTGTTCCTATACCTGATCAAACATCAGCCCAGCAACAGCCACCCCTGCCTCCAGAGGAACAAGAACAAGAAGAACTTGATTTTTTGTTTGATGAAGAGATGGAACAAATTCAAGGTCGGAAGAATAAATTCACTGACTGGTCAGACAGCGATTCCGATTATGAAATTGATGATCAGGACGTAAACAAGATTTTGATTGTAGCACAGACACCACCCTATATAAAAAAACATCCTGATGGAGACCATACTGGCAACCATGTATGCCGTGCAAAAATTACATCAGAACTTGCTAAAGTTATCAACGATGGCTTATATTATTATGAACAGGATCTGTGGATGGAGCAGCGTGACAATGACACTATGATGAAGGTAACTCTCTTCATTTTTGGCCTGAAAACCATGCCTGTCCAAACAGTTCCAAAAGTAATTTCAGTCATCTGTTACATAATTGTAAAATGCTACTCTTTCTGTGAAAGAAAAGTGACAGTAGTTGAACAGGTCTAGAGAATTAACTTTATTTTGAGAATATTGTTAACAGTTGAAAGTAAAGCCAGCAAGTTTTTCTTGTCACAGATTTGACCAAAAGCATTGAATGAATATTTTTTTAGAATTATTCTTAACATTTTGGAGATGGTTCAGCTTTTACAGCGTTTTCTTGTAAGGGTTTGAAGGTAATACAATAATTTTCAAGTAGTTTTATGTTAAGGCTCTGTTTGCCTTGTAGCTTGTTAGAATGGTAGCTCTGTGAGCAACTGAGACTTAGATTGCACACCTAGTTCTATCAGAGAACCTTTTTTTCTTTCTTTTATAGCTTATACATGGGCCCATGTCTTTGAAAGCTTTCAGACCTTTCAAGGACTTTGTCAGCTTTGTGATTTGATTTTTTTGAAATTATTATTTAAAAAAATATACTAAGCAGCCTTAAAATTGCAAGTGAGTTGAACTCCAGCACTTCACAGACAGAGGTCAGCACAGCACACTGCTGTCCTGTCACTTGCTCTTGTTTATTAAGAAGCCCTTTATTTTGTGCAAGTGACCCCGGCGAGTGGCATGTCTGTGGGCAGTCCCAGGGTATCACAAGCCTATATTCTGTGTACAGAAATACAAAGTTACCTAAACACTAAGTGGTGAGGGGAAGGCATTTTTATCTGTGCACAAGGGCAAAGGTGGATTGGGGGCAGGGAGGAGGGAAATAGTTTAAAGGACACACTGGAGCATGTGGATACAAAAACCAGCTGCCAAAGATAAGAAAGAGTAAGAATTAAAGGTAAAATTCAGAATATGGAGCTTCATTAGAAAGCAAATGGACCAAGAAAACAGGAAACTGGAGGAGGACGGTGAGAAATAGCTCACAGCAAGAGAAAGTATTTTCTCTTTTCCTTATTGTGTTCTTGATAATTATTTAAACAAGATTTTTCACACACAGCACACTCAAACCTACATGTCTTGGAAAACCCTGTCCTTTTGCAGTTCAAGCTACAGATTAAAAAACAAAAAGAAGAAAAAAACAAACAAAAATGCACAACAAAACCAAAGTTGAACACATTGTTTACAAATACTGGCTTTTCTGTATCCATAGTCTCAGGAAGGGAGCAGGGCCCCTTCTGCTCCCCTAAATTGCTAGGACCTTTCTTGGCATGCTTACTGCAGAAGAGGGAGGGTCAGGGGCTTGGCAAGGGGCAGGATCTCAGTCACTTCTGTTTCTTACTGTCTGTGAGAATTCACACACGAGTGGCCTGACCTGCCTCCCCTTGCCCACCTGTTGGCATGACTGTTCCTTGTAGCCAGCACAGCGTGAGGTTGTGTACAGTGCTGGCTGTGCTGTTGTACAGTGCGTGCCAGGGACTCCTTCTGTCAATCTTACAAGAAATCTGCTGGCTGTGTGGGGGCACTTGTGTGTCAGTTCTTGCTTATTTTCTCTCTCATGACATTCACCTGTTTCTCAGGATGAGAGCATTATCTTGCTTTGCATTTACAATTTGCTTTCTCTAATTCAGCAAGAGATTGAGAACTTCAAGAAGCTGAATCTCATTAACAAGGAAGAATTTGATAGTCTTGCACCAGAACCAATTGTTGATCAAACCCAAGAAGTTCCTACAGGTCCTTCAGAGTTACAGAAAGGTAAGTAGTAGGTATTTATTTAGTTTTAGAATTTCTGTCATGAAGAACAATTTTGTAGGTGTGTTTAACTCCTCCTGCCTCTGTAATATTTTAACTTTGGTTCAGTCAGCAGTCTGAGGGGCTTTTTCTTTGCTTTTTTTTCAAACTGTCAGCCTTTCATCAGTAGCACGGCTTCCACTGAGCTGTAAGACACTGGACCATGTACTTTTTGGGACACATGAGAGCATCAAAAGGCAGTGTTCTCTTTTGTTGTCACCATATACCAACATCAGGTGCTTTTTGTGTAACTTGGCATTTACAGTGTGTAAAGTAAAAACTAGTGATGTTGTGAAACATTTTCTGGAAACCAGTATTTTTGAGTACCAGGGATACAATGAAGTGAGATTAGAAGAATATCCTGTTTGTATCATAACCTTATTGAACAGTCACAATGTCCAAATCTTATCTTGTGAGGTATTTCTGATACAGTAGCAGTAGTAACATTTACTGGGATACATGCCCATCTGTAAAGTGCTTGAAGTAAAGCCACCTCACCTAAAAGCAAGACTGTGGTTGTATTTTGACCAGTACTATTTCCCATTACTTTGCTGGTGTAGATACACAAGAATAAGGAGGTAACAAAGAAGCAGGTTCAACTTTCTAGCAAAGTTGTGCTTGAAACATTGTTTCATCATTTTGAACTGTTTGTGCTGCTTCTACACCAAGTGCTTGTTGTCACTTTGATTATCCTTTGGGGATGATGTAGTTCACTTGAGGTCCAACATGCCTGGAAGATACTAGGGGAGTTTAGGCTTTGAAATCCTCTCTCTTTTGAAAACAAATATTTTCTTCTTCCTGTCTGTATGTTTAGCAGAGGAGCTGGCTTGTAATTTAAGTACTGAGGTGCCTCCAGCAGCAGCAATAGCTCGATCGCTGCCGACAGCAGTTCCAGATTCCCCCTGTGTTCACCCTGGCTTCATCCCACGAACACCTCGCACCCCAAGGCTACAGGATCCCAACAAAACACCCAGGTTCTACCCTGTGGTTAAAGAAGCACGATCCATTGATGTAAAGGTAAATGGAGAGATGTAGTATTTAAAAAAAAACAGAACAAAAAATAAACAACAACAAAAACCAAACCAGAAAAAGCCTATAAAACTCATGTCTGTGTGTATGATTTAACAGGAATGAAAAGGCAAAAAAAATAAATGCTTGCACTTAATTTTTTTATCTTCAAAATATTTACTATATTTTTTTTACTTGTACAAAATGATTTCTGAATGTGCTCTCTAAAATTTCTTACAAGTCTTTGCTGAAAAAGTATAATATCTAAAGATTTTTAATGTAAGGCTAATCTTTAGTATGAAATGAGTGTTGTGACTTTGTAATCATGTGTGAATACAAGGCTTTTAGAACTTCAGGAGGAAGAGAATGAAGTAAAAATAGGGAAATAAATACCTTATTTACTTCCTTAGGGTCCAAGAAAAAGAAAAACAAGACACAGTACAAATCCTCCCTTAGAATGCCACATTGGGTGGGTAATGGATTCCAGAGACCACAGGCCAAGAACTTCCTCTGTGAGGTAAGTGGGATTTTTTGGGTGGTTGTTTTTTTGGGTGGTTGTTGTTTTCATTTTGTTTGGGTTTGTGTGATTTTTTTGTTTTGTTTTGTTTTGGTTTTGTTTGTTTGTTTTTATAGAAATTTGTTTGCCATTTCATTAGTTCATTTATTTGTTTTTCTTTTTCTTCAGCAGTTCCAATGCTTCGCCTTCAGAAGGAGCTCCACTAGCAGGAAGTTACGGATGTACCCCAAATTCTCTTCCAAAATTTCAGCATCCTTCTCATGAACTGCTGAAGGAAAATGGCTTTACTCAACAGGTGTACCACAAGTATCGCCGAAGGTGTCTGATGGGTAAGCTGCTAAATGTGCTTCCTAAAATTTTAGGTAGAAGTTGCCAGGTGTCATCTCCTCTCAGTTTTCTTCTCATTCATCCTCACCCTTATTTTTTCTTGAGAAAGGAAAACAAAATTTATTTGATGCTTCTATTTTATGAACTCTGCTTTCCTTTTAACTTTACATTCCCTGACAAAAAAATTACCCTGCAGTTTAAACTTAAGTTACTGGAAGATTTTGTGTGTGTATTTACTAATGAAAAAGCACTTGAGAAATAATTCTGCAGAAGAATTAAAAATATTGTGCCTTTTTTCTTCTTCTTTTTCTTCTCTCTTATTTTCCCAGAGAGGAAACGGTTGGGAATTGGCCAGTCCCAGGAAATGAACACACTTTTTCGTTTCTGGTCCTTTTTCCTGAGAGATCACTTTAATAGGAAAATGTATGAAGAATTCAAACAACTTGCTCTAGATGATGCAAAAGAACACTACAGGTATTTGCTTTATCTTGGAAGTTAAAACCTGGTGAGATCTTACAATTCATTTCCATGACTGCAGAGTTTTATCTATGTCTGAAGTGAACATTTTTAGTATTTGCTTTGACTCTTTGTAAAGCTTTAAAGTAATAGTCTGTATGTTATTTTAATACCAAAAATCTGTTGGTGTATATTGTGCTTTGCAGTGGAATAGCAAAATGTGCAGCATTTCCTGACTCCTAACCTGTTCTGAATTCTAAAGAATCCTGTAACTTGTTGACTGTGACAAGTCAGCTCTATACTTAGTAACACAAAGATCCTTCCTCTCCTAGGTGAAGACATTCTTAACCTCATTGAACTTGTTCAAACAGCTTCTTGCCTTACAAAAATGCCAGAAAAAAAATCCATAAAGGAAATCACCACTGCCCCTTGAGCTCTTTGATGTTATTCACTTCCTCCCACCCTGTTCTCCCTCTCCTCTGTTCCTTTTAGCCAAAGAGACAAGGTAGCTTAATGTTTTGAATGCCAAGTGAGGAAGTGCTGGCTATGGAAGTTTGGATACGTTGTCTGAGACTGCAGAGTGATAGTTTCTGGGGTGCAAAGGTGGCTTTAATAGTATCTTGCATCTCTCTCAGTGCTGTCTTGATGCTCTGTATTATCCAGGGATACGTTTACTAGGAGAAACTTTGGAAGGCTCTTAAAGGGACTAAGGTGGCAGCGGATGAATACAGAACAGGAGGAGGTCCCAACTATCCAGAGGCACAGGGCAGCTCTGGTGATGGTGTGGCAGCCAAAGCCAGAAAAAAATACAACCCATAACACGCTATTTTTCTGCTACTTCATGTTAACAAATACTGAGCCAGAAACCCTGTCACTGAGGTGTGTGGGGGCTGAAAGAACATCATGTTCTGCCCTGCATGTGGGGTCTTGTGATGGTGGGATAGGCTGACTTTTGGTCAGACCCTCTATGGCTGATAGTCTGTTGACGTTGTTGGTGTGTACAGACACACTGCAGATGGTGAAAGCATTCCTCTTCCGTTTGTTGTGTGTGTACAGTGTCTGTAGCTCACAAAGTGAATCCGTGGGACAAACCTGATTGTCTCAAGTCAGTTTTGATTATTTGTGAAGATGTTTCAGAGCAATAGGTTGGTAAAAAATGATGTGAGAAGGAAGTGGGTTTTCTGAGAAGGGTAAAATTTATGCCATTTACTAAACACAAGGAGAGGCTGAAAACTTGCATCCTTCTGAAGAATGAGGAGCATCTGTGTAAGGTTTTCATACCTCTCGGTTCTTCTCTGCTCTCTACAGGTACGGATTGGAATGCTTGTTTAGATTTTACAGCTATGGCCTAGAAAAGAAATTCAGGGAAGAAATATTCAAGGATTTCCAAGAAGAAACAAAGAAAGACTATGAAGCTGGTAATTATCATGGCCAGTCTCTGTGCACACAGGGGTAACTTCAGTTGGGAGAGAATCCCAGTTCCTTGGCACTGGCTTGTTAACTAACCCAAGAGCAGC
This sequence comes from Chloroceryle aenea, assembly GCA_013399075.1. Lineage (NCBI taxonomy): Eukaryota > Metazoa > Chordata > Aves > Coraciiformes > Cerylidae > Chloroceryle > Chloroceryle aenea. Next base: position 559,887 of record VWZY01008179.1, read on the forward strand.
TTTTGTTAACATTCCTCTTATCTTGCAGTTCTCCTAAACATATAGTTACTAGTGAGTAAGTTTTTAATTAAATGTGACATTTGTAAATTGGTAAGATGATCTTTTTTCCGTTATTAGGTCAGCTATACGGACTTGAAAAATTTTGGGCTTATCTAAAATACTCTCAGCACAAAACTTCAGCCATCGACCCCAAACTGCAGGAATACCTTAGTAAATTTAAGAGACTGGAGGACTTCAGAGTGGATGTAAGTTTCAATACCTATTTTAAATAAATATTTGGTGTACAAATATTTTTACTGCAAGGTAAACTGATAACAGCGCTTCATTTCACAAAAAGGCAGCTTTAAAAATCCTGTCCATGACTAGAAAAAGCATGATTAAAAAAACCCCAACAGTATAAAACTGCATTTTTCATTGGAATTTAGATGGTTTTTTTTGAACCAAAGCATGGTGCTGACATGTGGTGCCTAAAACATAAAAAGCATTGATCCATTTTCATTGTGTAATGAAATCAGTAACAAAACACAGCTTGTCATCTGGTAAGGCCAATGGCTCCTGGGCTGTCGGAGACTTTGGCAAGGGAATTAATGCCAGTGGGCATTTCTTCATGAACTGTGAGAGGCATTGCTCGTGCTGAGACTCTGTAGGGCAGATCCATTCTACTCCTCCTGGAGAACACTAAGCTCTTCAACCCTGCAGCTCCAGAGTGCAGCACTGCTGTGGCTCTCCAAACTGGGTTATGGTGCACTGCGTGACCGTCACCTCTCTAACCCTCCCTTTCCTCAGGCTTGTGGCAAACCCTGAAGCACCACTTGTGCTTCAAGTTAAATGGCCAGGAAATCTTTAAAGCTTTAGAGTAGCAGCAGTGAGTTGTGAATAACTAAGATTACTGGGCCTAACTAAGGGCCGGATTGTGGAATGCTCTGTCTCTTCAAGTACATGAAAAAGCAAATACCTGGTCTATAGAAGAACAGTTAACAGGTTGCCAATGTTTCTTTTCAGCCTCCTATTAGTGAAGAATCTGGCAGAAGGAGACCAGTTGCTGCAACAGATGAGGATTCAAGTCATCGAAGATGTCAGTCTAATTCTAAAACTCTTCTTGCTGCTAGACCCATGGCTGCCTGTCAGTCTCAGGCCCTGGGAAACATTACCAGTGGGAATACTGTGCAAGCATCTATAGGCCATAAGAGTGCTGCCACAAAATCTATAGAAAGTGATGTACCAGAAAAATAGACTTAAGCCGAGCTTGCACCCTTGAGAATCAACTTTTACATCACTCTCTTAATTTGGAGAACTTTGAGGTGAGCCAATCTATTACATTATTTAAAATATATGGGAAGACAAAGGATTGGATTTTTTTTTTTTTCACAGGATTTAGTTCCAAACCACTTACCCTAGGAGAGTTGCTCTTGGTTTTGGGCTCATTGGAAGGATCCTAGGGAAGATTCTTTGGCTTCAGTATTGCTTTCCTCAGGCTTTTGTTTACAAAGAACTGCATTCCTCACATACGCAAAAAATACTTTGGGGATGCCTTACATTTCAGCTCATATTTCTTAAAAAAGGTAGGATACACCCATGCTATTCTGTGCTTTCTTGACCCGGATTTTCCCATATGTGTATTTTACCAAAGCAGAAAAATTACATTATGCATAGAATTTTCACTGTAAAGGAAGAATCTACCTGGTAGGTTTGCTCTTGACTCTGTTGACAAGTCTGGTTTTGTGCAGAAGCACACTCGAGACCGTGCAACTCCTTAGGAAACTGCACTTTGGGATTCTATTTAAAGACATAGTTTCTATTTTTTTCAGGGTCTCCATAGTTAGTATTTTATTAAGTATGGAGTTTGAGTGGACATAACTGGGATAGTTTTGCAGATATTTCCTTCAATACTGGTTCTTAACTCAAACAACAGAAAAATACAGGGGAAAATGGATCTGTTGATTTCCTGTCTTAACATAGAGCATCTACAGTTTGTGCAGCTTGTTAAAATAGCAAACTATTCAAATCATTCTCACTTGAGAGGTGTCTTCATTTGAATTCTCTTATGATGATGAAGTACTCGAACAGGAGAGGCATAACTTTTTAAAATCTTTTTCTCCATATTTCAAGTAATAAAATGTAGTTTGGAGGGAAACAAAATCTTCCTTGTAAATTTTAGTTTTTATTTTTCAATATCTGAGTGAAGTTCTGCTCAAATTGTGCTAGCTAAGCCTAAATAATTTCAAACAGGTCTAAATACAATTTCACTGACTTAAGTTATTCAAATACAAATCCATTTCTGTAGCTGATAGGTAGGGGTGTTTACATCCTGTAATTTGTTATTCATTGCTTTGTTTTTAAAGAACCTAGTGGGTAATTTTCACCTTCCAAAGGCACGTAAGAAGAATTTCAGCTTTTTGTTAGTTAACTGCAGACAAGACCTCGGTTAACTTAGAATTCCAAAAGTGATGTCCAGCACAAATGCCTTAATCCCTGAGTGTGTCCTACCTGACCGCACAGGCACGTATGGGGTTTTCAGCTTGGGTCTGCTCTCAGAGGTGATAACAAGTCCGTTCATTTTCCAGTCATGGTGAATCTCAGTGAAACACATTGGAATGTTGCGTAGTAAAGGAGCGTATGTCAGCAGTGGCCTTCCCAGCAGTTAATGCAATTTCAACACAAAATTGAGCCTTTTGTAAGTGGCCTGTTCTAAATGAGTTAAAATGAACATATATCAGTATTTTAAGTAATATCCTATAAATATGCTGAAGTGACACATCTCAATCCTGTGTTTGATCCATGCCTTTTGCTATCCAAGAAAATGATGCGAATGTAAATTTGGATTGAAACTGTATATACAAGTAATAGATTTGATATTTCCTTTCACTTTTTCATTGGAAATTGTGCAGATTAAGCTTTTAGTGTGTGTAATTTTGTGATATCTTGACAAATTTTATAAAAACAATAACAGCAAAAACTAAGTGTTGTACATCAACTTTTTTTCACTCCTCAAAGCATGAAGAAAACAAAAGAGCGTAAGGCTGTAGGCTTGCATGTTAATTTCTGTTGCCTCTGGTGCACTAAGGTCTCCTGGAAACACAGCCTGTTTAAGGCTGAAATGGTTCTTGGAATGCGAGAGAGCTTGCTTCAAGTTCAATATTTATATTTTTTGCATATAACTGGGTATTTGTCAAAGAAAAATACAAGGTGAGCGGTAAATATGGCTGAAGCAGAGAGTGAATATTTTACCTGCTGTTGGTCACGTTGGCCTGTCTAGGGCCAGTTGCTTAGACAGTGTCCCTTTATTTAGGTGGACAAAAACCCACCCAAGTCCATCCACAGCTCTGGCTACCTTTCAGCAGTGTCCCCTTTCACTTGGCCTTTGCTGGCCAAGCACCTTGTTTCTTATGGTGGTTTGTCACCTTTCAATAGGTGTCATTGCCTGTTGCAGAGCCATAACTTTGTCTTAGAACATGAACATGGGTGTAATGTCTTGTCTTATGCCTCTTAGGTCCATTTCAGCCAACCTCTAATTTGTCTTTCTGAAGACTGGTTGTATTTTAGCAGTAGTCTATTACTAAACAATGAGCCTTTGACCTTTCCTCATCTAGAAACTATTACATGTGCTTATTAAGGAACTATGCTTAGATTTGTCTTTGTTTCCTTCTGATGAGAAATGACTGTAGGTACATGTAATCTCAAAACCTTGCCTCAAGCTCAGTGAGATTTTGCTTTAGTGATGCTCAAAATATTAGATGCTAAAGGCTTTTGAAAAGGCAAAGAAGACTCGACTCACGATGGCTTTTGTTCCCGATGGAGACCAGATTGTGCTTTCCTATAATGGGCAGCAGGAGCCTGGCTGCAGGACTGATGCTCTGGGAGTCTCAGGGATTTGGTTTTCTGTGGGAGATGAAGTATTAGAGTGAACAGGAAGTCATTAGACTCGTGGAAGCCTCGACCCTGCAGACTTTGCTTCGGGCATCGCTGGGTAGAGATGTGACAAACTAACTCCCTTGGTTCCACCCAGAGGAAGAGACCAAGCATATAGAGGATATTCTTCTACTGCCACTGTGGTGGTACATGTAATCTCAAAAGCTTTCTTCTCTGCAAGTTACCTTTATAACCGGCATGGAGACAACTCCATTCTTCCCGAGTTTTGCAGAAAGGCTGCAGTGCCAGACTAGAGCACTATCAAACACAGTCAAGTTTTTGCCTTCTGCTACTTGGGAAAAAAAAATACACAAAACCACAATAATTGCCCATGAGAAAGGGCAAGGAATAATTAGGGTTTGTTTGGGGTGGGGTTTCTAGGTGAACAACCCTTCACCTGCATTTGAACCAACCTTGGCAAAGCATGTCTAGTACCAGCAAGCTTAAACCCCACTCTCTAAACCTTCACCTTGAAACGTAATTTAGAAGCCAGTGGAAGAATGTGCCAGTAACGTTTGTACGTAATTATTTAGTTTCCATATTTAAGCAAGCCTTCAAGGCCAGAGTTATGTTATTACTTGTGTCAAGTAGGGCAAGGAGTAAGTAGCCAAATCTACAGCTGGAATTGCATCATTCCATTCATGCCTGAACGAACAGTCGGACGACAGCGATGCAGGATTCTCCCCCCCGGCCCACGCGTCAGTCTGCTACTCTCAGATGGGAGAGAAACAAGACAGCATGAAAGATTCTAAGGCCACAGGACTTGATCACATGCTCAGAGCATAATAAATTAATTCCAGCAACACTTCAGTACTGAGTTGCTGAATTAGGGACTTACACCCCATGAAAAACTACCCAGCTTTGTCCTAAAAGACATAAAACCAACACCAAAGCAGAGCCAGGAAGACTGTTACATTCCAGGTCTGGATCAGTATTTTGTACTATTCTAACACAACAATGCGTGTATTTCCTGGAGGAAATAAAACCCCACCAACCTTTACTGCAAAGAAAACAGTTATCAGAGAGACTCAAACAAAGCATGAGTGAGGTTTAACTATTCCTTGACTTTTACACGGAAGGTAGTAAAATGAACTAACATTAGAATGCAGCTTAGAACTCCTACAGCTACAAGAGTACTAATGTGCAGACTGAAGTCTGGATGCTGCACCAGCACTCAGCATATCCAGATGTGCCTGTGCCCCAGACAGAAAGCAGTGCTTTTACTGAGTTACAGGCACTAGCTGCACAACCACACGCCTGAGGCGATTGTTCAGCCTGTCCAAGAGCCTGCGAGTGTAACCTCACTTCCATGGAGACGTGGCTCCTCTTCTGTCACTCGGGTGCTAAACCTATGCTCTTTCATGCCTGGAAGACACTTAGACCTGCCTTCTAGGACATGCGAGTTACACGTGATTCAAAAGAGGAGTTTTATCTGTTCCATTTATGTCAGTATAAATCTCTTGTCAATCAGAAAGTAATAAAAAGGAAGCGGTCCTTGGAATTTCAGAGTTTGCAGTTCACCAGCATGTGTATAGTGAAATCTGTTACTGTAGGCTTGGCACAGGTGAAATCTGCAGAGGTACAGCTGTTAAGCCATAAAGTTGATGGTTGTTCCAGTGAGGGATTTAGCAAAGCAGATGGTGAAACTTCTAGAACATGTTGAATGGTGCCCACAGATACGTCACCCATGTTCTTGTCCTTCTGGTGCCCCAAGACTGTTCCTTTAACTGTACATGATTTTCTAAAATAATACTTTACTTATTTTTTTGCCTACCATAAATGCACTGGAATAGGTTTATTCCCTTACATACAGCTTACCCGAGTAGGTCTTCAGGATTCTTCCAAAGCTGGGTCTCAAAAGGAAACAATAACACCATGAGGAGAAGAAACGGAATTAACAGCAGTGGACATCTCGCATCCACGCGTTCTTCCCCTGACTTGGGTACTCCATCACATTCCAGCTCTGCTCGACAGCTTCTACAGAGAGTCTGACAGCACAGTTGGTATTGTACATGCTTTATTAAAATGGTAACTCGTATTTACAATATCTGCAGAAACAATCCCTCCCCAGTCTTGCATTCAGACAGACACGCACACATACACACGCGCGCTCGCCCCCTCACTCTACAGGGGGGTGAAGGCTATGCTCCCAAAAGTTAGGCAGCTTCTGGAAGAGGAGGAAGGGTGACTTTTTTCTGTTTGTAATTACTTAAAAAGAAGCATGGAAGTATGCATTTGGCCATCACAATGCTAATTTAAGTATATGTAGTATTAACATATGGCAGTAACACTGAGTATTCCTCTTTTACATTCTATACACAGAATGACATCAAGGTTTTCCAGTCAACATTCTAACTTCAGTCTCAATGCTGCTTGTAGTGACTATGAAACCAGAATTCTGGGGCTGTCCCTTAAAACAATTCAAGTCTATGTAAGCGAAATAAGGCACAATTAATATTTGATTTGATTTAGAGGATGGGAAAAGGAGGAGAGGCAGGCTTCAGTTAATATTGTTACAGAGGAAACACTTTTACCCAATCCTTTTGGGAAAAGGATGAATGTGTTTAACCCCATCCTGATCAACACGGACTTCTCTTAGAGAACTGAAGTAGTCTTTCAGGGCTACTAAAGCCCACGTACAAAACAAAATTGGAAATTCACATTTTAACACCAGCTTCAGTAGTCTAACCTACTGATGCTGATGTAGATGAGTACGTCTATCTTTAATGCTGAAAGAGAAGACACACACAAAACAAGTTTCAAACCTTCCACGGAGCTTGAAGACTCATATCTTTTAAAGAGCTTTTAATACCTACTATGTGAAGGCTTCAGCTTACTGATAAAAAGGAATAGCATTTTTGCCTTTAGATCCCTGGCCCCTCTTGACTAACGAAGCCTAACCAGACATTACAAATAAACTGCAACAAAAGGTTCGGCAGCACGAATAATGTCTAGTATTCCAATTTCCAGGTGTGAGTATATTATTTTCCTTGTACAAAACTGTTGAATGTTTTTCGCAGCAGATGAACTGTACCCAAAGATGCAGGACATTCTGTGATGGGGAATAAGAGGTTGCAGTTCCGAAGGCCCCTGACTTTGGTTGTTTACAAAGTTCATTCCTGTTTAGTGTGATCCTTGGTATCTTCCTCATCTGTGTATTCTGATGGTTCTTCCCCTGGTTTTAGGAGTCTACCTACGTAGTCATATTTTTCTGAAAAAGATTCATGATTTCATTACAATCAAATACAGCTGCATTTGCTAGTTAACCTGCACTGCTGCAACTCCACCTTTTCTCCTGCAGGCTAAAAATCACTGGAACTGAGGGCAATTTATCTGCAAGCTCAGCCTCCTAAAACAATCTTGCTACCACTGCTGCTCACTCCTTTCTCAGCGTACTTCGCTTCAGTCCTCCAGCAGCTCATCGCGCAAGCTTTATCCCACAATGGCTGGAAAAGCTGCCATCAATTTCCTCTACCTGTTTCAGTTAATGTGAAAAATGACACCACCACCAACCCCCTCCCTTCTCAGACACACTTCCACAGTTTGGAGAAATTATTTCAAGAGAAACTTGTTCAACCCTTTATGCCAAAACAACTCTTAGCCAAAAACCTGCTAGCAGGAATTCCATCAGCTAAGCTACAATGAGATTTGAGAGTGAAATTCTGCACTGAAGAACTAAGAGCAGCTTTCTAATATAAAACTAAAAGCATTATTAACGTTACTATCAACATTTCTTTAAAAGCTGCCTCAAGCCCAAATCAGTGATTTTTATTTAAAGCATTTTTTTAATGTTAAAAATGCACTGCTAATTTGAGAATTTACCTTTAAATTGCATTTCCCACTCTCTTACACTTTCCATCTGTACAGCATTTAAGTCCGATAGGTCATCATATTCATCTCTGAGTGCATCTTTATCTAGACAGAAAGTTGCTAGTCCCCTAGAGGCATCTCTGCCAGCAAATATTCCATACGGACCCTCTGGAAAGAAAAAAAAAGACAAAATCGATACCTTCGAGTCTTTGTTTATGGTGACCAATCTCAGCTCTTTAAATAGTCTGCCAAAGCCACACATTAAACTTCTGCAGTGATGGGAACAGCAGTAGTTTCAACACCATGGCTATTTGACATTCAACAGCACTGCAACTCAATCTGAAGCATGACTAGGAGATAAAAGTCTGCTGAGAGAAGCAGGAGAATAGCTGAAGGGATATCTGGAGGAATCCCTGTCATTTGAGGAAAGTGAGCTGATGTAAATTCCAAAGGGGCAGGAGGCTGGAATTCAAAAGAAACGCACTTCTATTAAGCAAAAGAGTATCTGCAAGTCAGGTATGAATAGAAGCACATCGTATAGACATCTTAACTAGAAACCCATTGAATTTTATCAATAAATAGAACTTAAAAGTGCTAATTAATGATTTCACTTCACTTGTAGAACCACCACAACTTTCTACAGACTTGACAGTGCGTCTTTTGACACATTTCTTTCTCCTGTGGAAATAACCTCATTTATTTTGGGCAGCAGATGAGCCATACAGGTATCCTGTATTCTTGACAGCTGCACAAATCTTCCTGTTAAGGATGTAAACCAACTACTTACTTTGTGCTTTTTGGCTGATCCAAAGCAGCACAAATATAATAATAAAATTTTGAGCAATGACTGTTGAATAAATATTACTACTAAGAGAACTAGATGATTTGCAAACCATCAAATTTCAGGACAAGACTGGTAACTGTCTTTCCCAGATTTTAATTAATCTAAAGAACTTCAAGCATATTGTAATCTTAGATTTCCTTACCCTAAAAACAAATAGGTTAATTCAGCTCAAATAAAAAAACGCCCAAAACCAGTAACTTCAATTTTTTCTGCACTAAGTGCAGCAGCTAAGCAATGGGGAAATGCCCAAGGCATTCTAAAGAGTGGTCACTACTTGAAGATAAATAGGCCAGAACCCTTCTCTGGCTTACCTCTTGGAAGACGACAGTGGCCGTCAGCCTGAAGAAAGGGCAGCACCCATGGGCAAGAATGAACACAAGCAAGTGGCAACACACTGTCCTTCACCCCCTCTATTGCCTGCTGTAGCACCTCAGACCTCTTCTGCACCAGGACGAGCCACAGGAAATCATTCAGAGAGGCTGGTTTCCTCCCAGGCTGCTTGCTCCCGCCACCACACCTATCTGCTCTTGCCGGGCATTGACTTCAGGGTTGAGACAGAGGCTGAATGGAGCAGGAAGAACTCCTGAGGCAAGGAACCTGAGTACCATATGGATTAGAAGAAACTATGTCCTCACCAGAACTAGTGTCCACACCAGAATGCTTGACATTGTAAGTTGCTTATGGTCAAACCTGAGAAGAGAAGGGTGTTTTGTGTCCCAAAGACAGTTCCCTTGCCTCTCTGGAAATAAACCAACCGATTTAAAAGCAAAATTGCACAAGAAGTACACCTCAGAGAAAGAACTATCATCTGAAAGCTTGCACTGTACAAATCTGGCCCTAAGAGAGAACCGTGATGATTAAAAGCATCTCTACTCATCCTTTCAGATATTCAGCTCCAGGAATGGCATTCACAATAACTGCCTCTGGCATCAGGGACATTTATGCTACTTAAGAGAAACAGTGTCAGGAGGGCTTGTGAACTTCATCTTTCTTATTTGCATCCTGAACTAGATGTTTATTTAAAAAACAGGATTCATGGACTGGTATCAATCCTACACCAAGATCCTTAATCTATTCACTTTGCATGCTCAGTCACTTCCCGCAAAGCTGGGCGAGAGGTAGCGATGGCCATCACCTCCAACATATCACAGAGAGCTTCTTCAGACAAAAACTCTTGCTTCACTCCAAAGTAACTACCATTGAAGTGATCTCAGTCTCTATATTCCCAATGAAGAATGCAGGAGCTAAACAGCTCTTACAAAGACCACACATCATCAGTAAATCCTTAAGAGCAATTATAAATTGCTAGTCAACCTCCCCACCAACAGTATTTTGTCCCCAGTGTTTCCTTTCTCTGAAGTCTTTAAAACAAGTATTTCCATAAACCCTCCTAGCTATTTGCATAATGCCTTTTCAAAGTTCTGCCTAACCAGGGTTAGAGAAGCAGCTCACTCTTCCTCTCCCCTTCTACCCTAAACCACAGTGGTTTATGAAGTTTTGCAGCACCTGCTGAGATGCCTCTTCTTGGTCCACCAGCTTGATTCCAATTATTTCTATTACAAAGAGAATTACATTATATTTATCAGCATCAAGCCCTGAACACCCTTACATCTCACTAATATGCTTAGTTGCAAGCATGAATGCTTTTAGAATGCATCAGTTTGCATCAAGGTTAAAATATCTGCAAATACATTGTAATGTCAGATGCTATTATACCTTTTATTTTCCTTTTCTAAAAAGGAACTTAAATGTTAACATTCCATCGTGTTTGCTACAAAAGTAATCAGGAGTCACAGAGAAACCACTGAGCCAGGTCCAAGCACTCAAGGCTAACTAGTAAAAACCAGCCTTCGGACATCGTAGAGAGCATCTCAAATTCCAGCTCTGCAAATGTGACTTAGAAATGTGTGACATTCTTTAATCCTTTACTAAAAGGCAAATATTGAATTATGATTATTTAAAGACAAGTGCAAGCCTGGCTTCAGCTTAGTCACAGGACTGCTGAAGCGGAAGTTCAAGGATCTCCGGATGAGCGATCTACTTAAGATTTAGAGCTTCCATACAGATACTTTTTACACAGACCATAAGTGCAGTTATTGTATATTAATACAGAATAGACAGGTCTGGGGGGCTGCTATGACCCCCATCTATTATTCCCTTTTATAGAAATACTGATGCAACAGTCTTACAAGGTATTTTGCATATCAGATTTCGTTGCACATCCAGGGAGGTGCCAGCATAGAGAGCCCTGGGGGGACAATACACTTCACCAACATGACGCTGAGGCAGAGACATCAGTGCAATCCTAGACATACTCCCACCGACTTCTTTCATGACCAGATGCAATTTACTCTGCAAGCCCTACCCATAGCCCTTCTTTTCTTTCCTTTTGTTTTCCTCCCTATTTAGACTGGCACCTGTTCTAAATAATTGATTGCTCCATGACAGGTTACACGTACTGAAGGGACTGCAAGAAGAGATGCTATGAGTGTAGGTATGTCTACCAAACTGATTCCTCCAAACCTTATCAGAAAATTTCAGAGGTTCTCTTTTGCTGTGTTCCCAAACTAGCTATTTCAGTCAAATATTTCTTAAAACAATCTCCTCCCACTCCTATCTGGCATCTTAGAACAACAAAAGGAAACTCAGGGAAGTGTCAAAAACCATCATAACATGTCTGCTATCTGTTATGAGCCTTATGTGAAGGAAAACTTTGTTTCTTGAAGAATGCTCTTCTTCCCATTGTTGCTTTCACATGTTAAAGCACTTTGTTTCAAAGCCCTTGTTAATTTTAGTGCTGAGACCAGAGTTACCAAGACTACATATTTGCCTACATATCTCCACATTTACACCACACTTATCCACTGCCTTTTCACCCATGTGAAGTCCTCCTTTAACTTACAACTCTACCTGGTATGCAGTATGCCCTTCTCTACACTGCAGTGCATGCCAAACGCTGCTACCCACCACCTGGCTGCCTTGATGGACCTGACATCTTCCAGCTCAACATCATTCACAAATCACCTGGGTAGCTTGAGAACTGGCAAAATCTAAGTCTATTCAGCCTGTAAAAATACCTTTCCAACTCCTGCACTCAGGATTTCTGCATCTCCTAGCTCTGTTTTGGTTCTCAAATGAAGATTTATGCGGACAGCCTAAACCAGCAGCACGCAAGGAAATATAAATTTAGCATTAAAGCACTCTAAAATCTCGAGACATGAAGCTGTTCAAGCTGACATTTATTTAGAAGCACTGCTTCTAGTCACTTGATCCTAAACAGGCTTAACTGCATCTTGGAACAGCGTGTTTCACTTTTCAACCCATTTAGCCAACAGTTCCCCCAGCAAAACCTATACTGGTGTTCAACTTTTGAGCAGACATTCTTGGCTGACCGAAGAGGCCACCTGACCAGCTTTGCAGAGCATCCCAGAGCATGGCTCCAAGACCAGTAAAGAAGGTGAATGCTGCACACTGAACTTTGGATTGCTCCAGCTGTCGGCACAGGGACCGCTTCCCAGGTAGACAGCCACAGGAAGTGTTCTGTAATTCTGAACTGTATTCATTCTCACAAGGTCCATACGACTTCTCTGAGGAAGCCACACAGGTTAACAAAATTTTAAGTTTTAAGCTGGCTTTGGTTTCCTCAGTTGGTCACAAATCACTCCCAAGCAATCATCAACTGTGCAAAGCATACATTCTTTGCAACATTGGGCTTCAAAATAAAACCTAGTTTTGACTGAAGTTTAGAAATTCAAAAACAGCACTTCTAAAACTGCAGCCAAGAATCAAGATTAACCTCTCCTCTAATGTAACTTAAAGGAACAAATGGAGTCAGACCACAAAATTATTAATAGCTGCAGTATTCTACCATTTTGTCTATCTTTTCCACTCCAAATCAAACTAAAATCTCCACTGTCTGTTTAACATTTTCTATCCAGTTCCTGATGCGTGCTGGTTTGGTGTTGTGTCTTTTATAAGGGAATGGAAAGGCTACAAATTCAAAAAAGCCACTTTGAGATGGAGCTTGAAAGCAGAAGCTTTCTAATAACATCACTGGGAATTCAAGGTGACATAATTTTAACTTTACTTGCTCCAGATTTATGTGAAAGGAAAGATGTGGGTCAATTTTAAGTTACAACTTGCATGGAGAGTAAGGGTTCTTAGGAGAGCGATCCACGCAGTCTACACGCTAAGACAGGAACTGCTTAGAAAGAGGGACTTCTGGGGCACAGGACAGAAAGCCTCACTTTCCTCTGCTTGCTTCCTTTTCAATTCTGTCAAAATCGAAGTGCAAGAATCAATGACACAACTGGACCAAAAGGGGCAGACAACGAGCACTGCCAGGAGAGGCTGCAGTGCAGTAGTCGGGAGGTTCCTGGAAGACTGCTCCATACTTGATGAGGACCGAGGTCCCACACCTTGCTTTGGTGAGAAATGCTCTGTCTAGCAGTTTATTTCATAAGGCAAATGCTGGCCACGTTTTTTGATTAAATTGAAGAATGTTACACTGCTGTGGACTGGATTTAACATCTACACATCATTAACAATGATGCCACTAATCACATCCTAATACATCTTGCTTTGCACCTAACTGTTGATCAGGCCGCTCAAACCCCAGGTGAGTGAACCCGAGCGGTTTAATAGGTACTACAGATTTACACAGACCATTTGTCAAACAAAGAGTTGCTCAAGTTTGAAGGAATATATTCAGGTTATTAAAAAAGGGGGGGGCAGGGAGGTGGGAAGAGAAAAAAGACAGAGCTGACACACATGAAGCAGAGGAGACAGAGTGATGCATCTTCCTGCACAAAACCACTTTACTGGCCCCTGCTCTCTGTGAACATGGACTGGGGGCTTGGAACGACCCCTCCATCCTAGTGGCAAGGGCACTACTCAAAGCACCACAGCAATCTCTCTGCCAATATGCATGGATACACTGTTTTCCTTTCATTACTTCCGGTAAAAACTCAGCTGCTTTATCCAGAAATGCTGCTTCTTTGAAAAGCTGAGAGAGTCCCAGGGTGAGAGACACCTCTCTTATGCCAACACCAAAGAGCTGACAAACATCAGAAACTCAGAAAAGACACCTTACGGGAAGCACTTCTTTTCTGCCTCAGTCCTCTGTGCTTATCTGTAAGCACTTGGGCCTGTTGTGTTCTTAAGATATGACCACTGAAGAGAATTCTCCAGACACCGCGTGTATGATGTCCCTCCTGCAACAGCTCCCTCTAACCATACCCTTGTAAAGGATGTACTGAAAACCACCAGGGCCATCTTTTAAAGAGAGCACAATAAACTTCATAGCACTAAATTTCAAAGGAAGCCTCAGAGTATCTGATTATTTTTATACAAATGAAAATCCAACAGCTGTTTAGTGCAGATGTTTTGAAGTATTTAATATCACAGTTCTTAACTGAATTTGCAACCTGAAATACAGGTAATCTTCTCCTCGTGAAAAATGAACTATGATGGAATTTTTGTGGAAGGAATTACTGCTACCCAATCTAGTCCTCTACGCAAACGGGAAAGCAGAAATCTTTACGACACGTTCAAAGACAAGAGTAGGATGAGAAATGAGTCCACAGTGACAATGTATTGCAGCAAAGGAAAGTCAGGAAATGGATTTTTTAAAAACCATGAAACATTAAGAACCAAGAAGTGACGTGGAACAGTTGTATGCACTGGACTGCACACAGTCGTGCTTTGTCATGCTCAAAGCCAGGTATTTTTCGTAGCTGCACCATTTCATAAAATAATCAAAACCTGTTTACAGCATAATCTTGGCATGCCAATTTAAATGCTAAATATTAAGATTTGCTAACATGACTTTAACTCTTACTGTGCCCTTCTAGCAAACAATATACTGCCAGGAATCTCCAGACAAACAGTCATGAAATTAGATGGTAAAAGCTGTCTCTCACGAGGCTACAAAACCAGCACGGCACACACTGAGGGTATTAACCAGACTCCAAGTCATGCAATATGATTGCAGATGGGGAAATCACCCCAAAACAGCTACTCTGAAATTCTGGTCACGTGTTATTTTTAATAGTGAGCTGCTAATTGTTTACTTGATTGCTTTTAGATTTTGTGGGTGACAAAGGAAAAGGTAATTAATTAAACTAATAACCAAGCAAAGCATTCTAGGGCTGTTACTCATCTGGCACAAAGAGAGGTGCTATTTAATACAACTAGAACTGGAGTGTTTAAACAAAGGGCATACCTGCAGGAGAAAGGACTATCCCAGGAAGCAGCATTTTGGAAAAGAAGTTGTCAAGTAAAGTTTTAGATGGACTTCAGTGTAAGCAAAGTGATTTCTGGAGGCACAGACAGTTAAATGTGTTCTGTAAACTTCTGTTGCTCTTACTTAGCTAAAATGCACTAGACATCCCAAAGACTAATAATAGGATACCAATGAGAGAAATTGTGGAAGGCTTAAAGAAAACAACATGAGAAGAATCAAAACATTTGGGAAACATTTTGATTAAATGTTTAAGAAACTGAAGTCTTCAGTCATGGCTGTTTGAAAGTATGACTTCTATAGTCTGTCAAAAACATTTTCACTGCATGCATGTAAAGCGCTCTTAACTGAAATCAAACAATGCTTAGCAGGATTCCAGGGATGGAAACTTAAAAACAGGAGAGCTTCCAGTAAAATTGGAAGCTTGGTGGGAATTTTAATGGACTCTCAATGGCTGGACAAAAGTCTGGACTAGATGGCAATTCTGTACATTTTTAGCCTTCTGCTATTAAGTAGAATAATAAGTAACACCTTTGCATCCAGACTACACTGAAGGAAAAGACCCAACAGACTGATGTCTTGATTCATCAGAAGCCTTCTGAGACAGACAAGTTATTAAAACATTAACCCAGCAGTCAAGACACACTTCAGATTTGATAGTGAGCCCTCAGCCAATGCTTCTGCTGATGTCAAAGCTGAAGCACTATTCCACATCAGTATCTCAACAGAGCACAAAAGGCACACAGTCCAAGCCTGCAATGTCAGCGAAGCCAGTGCTCTCAACTGTTTCTTCTGTTAAAACAAAATCTGGCCATGGCTTTGTTGGAATACTCTGCACTTCTCTTGCTCTTGCCGTACTGCACCTGTGAGGCATAAAATTACCAAGAGAACTACTGGAAAATTCCAGCTACTCTCAGAAGTCTTTTTGAAAAGGTGAAAAGGTCTCAACGAGATGTAGAAGACTGCTTCACCTAACTCTTCACAGATCTTTTAAAGCCTGCAAACCACCTATCAGCTTTTTCCCTTTACAGCCCCGAAACGGTCACAAGAAAATATTCCCCAACACATATCTGTACAGGGAAACCACATCAGCACCATTCAAAAACTGCAGAAAACACAGAGCTGCTGATGTGTGCACAGGTTGAGCATCACTATCCTAATGTGCATGGTCCCAAGTAACAGAGATGTAGACATTGATGATGTCAGTTCTGTTATAAAAGGCAATCTTTCACTACAGAAAGAAAAAAGTGTCTTTGTCCCTCTCCATGAAAAGCTGGAAGCACTGTTTTAGGGAAAGCAGCTGCTGCCAGGTATCTAAAAGAGCAGACTGGTGTCCTAGAACATAAAGCGTTAGCTTCCTCACAGTAATAGACCTCTAGAGGTTGAGGATGTGAACCCCTGATGATGTCAGAACCCTAGAATGTTTTGGGTTGGAAGGGGCCTTTAAAGGTCACCTAGTCCACCCCCTGCAGTGAGCAGGGACATCTACAGTGGAGAGGCTACAATTTAATTCATATTTGATGCGCAAAAGTTGAAGTGAATGATTAGATTGTGGTTCAGTATTATTTCATGGAGTAATTTATGAAGCAACCTGTCTCCTTACCAGAGGTTTAAGTTTCAGGTACCATATATATTACCTGCATTTTTCATAAGTCCATAGGTCTCACTTTAAAGCCCTTTAAAGTGAGAGACACGAAAGAAGTAGCCTAATTAAGCATCATGAAAACTGCAGCACACCAGACTGCATTTTCTCAGCTTCAGTGGTTGGTAAACAAAATAAAGCATGGCAAGGTAAGTTCAGACTCCATTGTTAACTTCTACAGTACCCAGTCAAAAAAGCATTTTTTGTGACTGGTGGCATAGCTGGTTTACAAACTCTGAGGGTAGTAAGTTACAAAATACTAGCCCAGTTCACCTGTACAAGTGTCACTACTCTGGTAAGAACCAAAGACTTGTAACATGTCAGTTCTGTGTTTTTCTTTTTGTAGCCCAAGATTATTAAATAACAATAATAATCATAATAACTTAAACTTGAACTGTTTCCTGGTGTGAGAGGGAGGTGTGTTCTCTCTCCTCCAACCCTCATACAAAGGCACTTGCCATACCTACTATGAAAACTCCTGCATAATTTGATTAGATCAAGTTTTCCAAACCACCATTAAGGAAGAAAATTACCAGCAGTCATAACCCTCATTTCCTTTGGCATCAGATGTGAACACAGTGCTCACTAGTAAGTTTATCCGCCTCATTATTAAGAACACTGTTTGCTCCGAGAAAATAGGCTGCAGTTTCACAATCCATAACGTGCATACGGAAACATAACCTTGCCTTTGAAGCATACTTTTCTGAACATTTAAGTCTACATTTCCACACCAAAGAACTGCATTATTTAAGAGACCGAGTTCATTTCTGCACCATTCTCAATGGTTGCCTCCTGCTCCTCCCTGCTTGCCTCTATCCTGATTAAAATTTATACTCAATATGGCATTTGCACCTAAATAAATAATCAGCTGCTTTTTTCTTTTGCTGAACAGTAAGAACTAAAACGAAGGGAGCATTGCTCAGCTGCACTTGGGATACCTACTAGAAAAAACAGAAGAAAAAAAATAAATAATTAAACATTGCACATCCAAATCTAGGCAACTGGAAAAACGGATGCGTGCCGGATGCCCGAACAGAACCCAGGTTCGCTTTGCATCATCTGTGCACAGCCACCGTTAGGCCCCGGGCAGGCGGGCCTAGTAAGGGGCTGCGGACCGCAAGGAGCGGGGCCAGGTGGAGGTTCGCTTGGCTGTTTCCCTTCTGACACCACCACCGCCGGCAGCCGGCGGTTCTATCACGCGCGCCGACAGCGAGCACGGGGCTGGCCGCCCGAGATAAACCCAGGGGCTCGAGCGAGGCTGAACCATAGCGAGGTCTCCCCAAAACCCACCGCTCCCCGGGGGGAGTGAGGCCC